>JANHMN010000006.1:32333276-32360624 GCA_030674055.1 Rhabdomys pumilio | reverse complement strand
GTGTGTGTGTGTGTGTGTGTGTGTGTGTGTGTGTGTGTGTGTATATGTGTATATATATGTGTGTATGTATATATATACATATATATATACATACATATATATATCCTAGTGAGTGTCTCTCATATACCTAGTATTTAAAGAAGTTTTTTTATTATTTTAAGTTATGTATGTGTATGTATGTATGTATGTATGAGATATTGTACACATGGGACATGTGGAGGTTGAGGACAACTTTCAGAGACAAGTTCTGTTCTTCCACCTTTCCTTAGCTTTAGGGATCAAACTCAGGCGACCAGGCTTGTGATGTGAGCGCTTTTATCCACTGAGCCCCTCACATGCCTACATCCTACGCCAACAGTTCACCACCTTCAGTGACATCCATTTGCTAGTTGGCTCAACTCTCTACAAAGTGGTCAGGACCTGGGGACAGGTCAAAGGGTTCATCTAGTAGGCAAAGGGAACATCAATGCCAGTACTTGCCCTAGCCTCCTCACCAAGAGCGGGTTATCTCCCAGGACTCTAAGAGGCTAGACTATCTAAGCCATAGTGAGTGAGAAACAGGAAAATGGCAAGTGGATGAAGCTGCAAAAGTGACATTTGCCAGCCTAAAAATCTACAGTGCAGAGGTAGAGAAAAGTATTTCAAAATGGACTACACATTTCGAAAATGACTTCCTGTTGGATGTTGGGCCTGACTAGATTACAGGACATCGTGTGATAATGTCTTTAATGATGACACTGGAATCTTCAGCATCAAAGAAGCTGCCCTGCTTGGAACACTTGCCTACTCAGAGAAGCATGTGGAATCCACATCCTAGAAAACAATTCCACTTAGTATGTTTTCCTCAAAGTATCCTGGGTACTTGTATTTCTGAAGACAAACTAATCCCACATAACTTCCAGGGACTGCTCGCTTCCTCATAACAGGCAATGAAAGGGTGGTACTTCATTAGTTGGGAGAAGCCACTTTCTTCACTGCATTGCTCACAAATCATTCTGAGAATGTTTTCAGTCCCATAAGTCCCCTTTCCCAGTCACCCTCCCCACCCCCACTGCTCCCACCATTTTCCCTTTTATTACCCCCCTCCACCAACTCACCCACCCACTCACCCACCTTACCCACCCACCCACCGACCGCCTGCTTTATCACAGTCTGGAGCTGCACAGTCTCTTGGGCTTTAAAGTAGAGATATGAAAGTGTCAGTTTCTATTACAGTTAACAAGAAACTCTCTGGCTCCCATCTCTGGGAGCTCGGTGAGCTCTGGGAGATACCAGCCTATCACAGTGGTCGGGACTGTTTGGAAACATTTCAAGTTGTTTGTGTTCGTGGGTTCCTTCCAAGTGAGGCCCCATGTCTAAAAAAAGAGCGAATGCAAAGATAACAAAACAGGCAAAGAAGAGGGAAAGGGGGAGGGAGGACTTATCCAGCGCACAGGAGTAAACAAAACTGACCAAACAGCAAAATGTTCAAGGGCACTGGAATCTCTACCACATTTAGAATCACCCAGAGAGGCAGAGGTTAAAGACTGCCCAGCTGTCTCTCAGGAGACCCTGAATGTTTAACTGTGTCTTCACATCCCAGGGGGTAGAGGTCACTGCACTTTGCTGTTATTTAAGCTGTTTACAACCATCTTCCAGTGGTCCTTGTTGACAATGCTGTTTGCAGGCAATTTTCTAAAAACCCTCCTGATTGCCGTTGCTTGTCATTAACTGCGATAATTTGTTTTCAGGGTGGACGGTCACTGTAATTGCACTCGGAATGCCAGTGGCTTTGTGTGATATTCGGTGCAGCTCTGCCTCCAACTTATTTCTGTTTCTTGAACCCAATTTCAATTAAGAAGACTATGTCCTTCCCAGTTCCACACATAATGGACGGTCATTATTTCTATATTCTTATGGCTACACATTTCCAAAGCACTTACATTACCAGGCATTACAACCTTTTATTATCTAGCTCTGGGCTCTGAGCCCTGAGCCATTTTGAGTCTGATTTCTAGAGTAGCCACTGAGGATAGGGAAGGGTAGTTGGCTGCTGAGGGGTCCCTCCCTTCCTGTAAGAATCCCCACCTTTTTTTCCAAGCCACCCCACCCAACCGGGACCTGCACAGGCTGGCTTCATTACTTCGTTTGAAGTTCTTGTTTGATGTTCTCGAAATGTACAAAATGCATTCCAGACACAAATATAGATTATTTGATGTCTTGGATTTTCCCCACTACTAGTCGGTCACCTTCATTCACTTCTTCATCTGTCATTAAAGCACAAATTGAGCTCTCTTGTGTCAGGCACGCCACAAGTCAGGAGGCAAGCTGCAGTCTTACCATGTGGTTTATGGAGAGGACTGCCCACAGGTATTTAGTGCTGGTGATCATATTTAGAAAGACTCAGTGGGACTGTTCATTCTCAGAGGGTCAGGGGTGGGAGTGGGGAGAAGGTGGAATTTGGAGAGTCTAGTTGATGATGTGTGAGAGAAATACTCAGAGGAAGGAAATGGCATCATTCTGGGGAGTCAAAACAATATGGGAAATGGGAACTCGGGAGAGGAGCCTTCGTGATTCATGACTACAGGGATGACTGTAAGAAGTGATGGCATGCGAGGCTGGAAGAAAGAATGCCACAGGTAACATGATTTACATGTATGAGAATAAGTTGCAGAGGAGGAGTTTTGTAAGATGAAAATGTATCCATTATTCAAGAGACCTGAAACAAAGCCAAGAAAATCATCATTAGGAAGGACGTTATTAGGAAGGTCATTAAGCAAGGTTGAGCAATGTCAACCCCAACAGATTGGCTGAAGAGAGCTTTCCGCATCCGTATCAGGCCACAGACTCTGTCATAAGGAGCATGGTGTTCACTTCCTTGCACAGTTACTCGTGGGGATAAAGGATCCACCTCCCATGATGACCAGCCTTCTGTGCTAATGGGTGTTTCTGCCTTTGCTCCCTTCAGACTTCTTTTTTTGTTGTTGTTGTTTTTTGTTTGTTTGTTTGTTTTGTTTTTGGTTTTTTGTTTTGTTTTTTGTTGTTTTTCGAGACAGGGTTTCTCTGTGTAGCCCTGGCTGTCCTGGAACTCACTCTGTAGACCAGGCTGGCCTTGAACTCAGAAATCCGCCTGCCTCTGCCTCCCAAGTGCTGGGATTAAAGGCGTGCGCCACCACCGCCCGGCTCCTTCAGACTTCTTACTGACACTCCTTTCCACACCAGATTTCTGTCACGCTCCTTTCATAAGAAATGCGGTCACTACTAATGACACTGACTTTACACAGCTTATCTATGAGGTATAGAGGTGGGACTGTGGGTCCCATCACAGTTGCCATCAATTTCACTCAGCTCAGTAGTCCCTGGCTTCTATCGCCTCTGTCAGGATCAGTGTACACCTGTATGAAAGTGGTCTTTCTTGATATCCATCATGTAGAACACCTCCTGATTCACAATCTTGTTAAGGCTACAAAATATAACATGAGAGGAACATCTACCATTTATTTAGTCTGTGTGCCAAGACTCTATTGGCCTATATTATCTTTGTGATCTTTACTGCAAATTGTCAACTTGACAGAATATAGAATCACTTGGGAGAAGGGTCTTTGAGCATACCTTTGGGGGATTACATTAACTAGGCTAACGTGGGCAAATCAACCTTACTTGTGAGCAGGACCACTCCCTAGGCAGAGAATTCTATACTTTATAAAGTGGAGAAAGCTAGCCTGCATCCAGCTCTGCTTCTGAATAGCAGATGCAATATGACCAAAGGTGTCTGGCTCTTGCTGTGGTGACTTTTCTGCCATGACTGTACAGCCAGTCTCACACTGTGAGCCACAATAACTTTTTCTCCCTTAAGTTGCTTTTGTGAGGGTATTTTATCACAACCATAGGAAAACAGACCAAGTCAATGAGCCAGGTATCACCTGCCATTTTACAGAGAAGGAAAGAGAAGCTAAGTGGTATGTCCAAAGTAATACAGACTGGAGAAACAAAAGTATCAGTTATCAAAGCACTGCACCTCCCACACTTGTGTGGGTGTGTTTTCTATATATGTATATATGTTCAGATGTGTGCATGCACATCCATTTGTGCACGTTCATAAGGAAGGCATATTGATGTCAGATATCTTCCTCAAATGGTTTCCATCTTGTTTTTTCTTTCTTTCTTTCTTTTTTAAAAGATGTATTTATTTATTTTATGTATATGAGTACACTGTCGCTGTCTTCAGACATACCAGAAGAGGGCATCAGATCCCATTACAGATGGTTGTCAGCCACCATGTGGTTGCTGGGAATTGAACTCAGGACCTCTGGAAAAAGCAGCCAGTGCTTTTAACTGCTGAGCCCAGTTCCGCCCTGCCCCCCACTTGTTTTCTGAGACAAGGCCTCTCAGTGACTCTGGAACTCACTTTCTGGCTAGACTGGCAAGCTGGTAGGCTCTGAGGATCCTTCTGTCTCTGCCTGCCTGCACTGAGGTAACAGGATTAAGCTACTCAGCTCACTTTTATGTGCAGATGGTGAGGATCTGAACTCAGAGTCTCCTGCTTGCACAGTGAGTACTTTATCCACTGAGCCATTCTCCAAAGTGTGAGATTAGCAAATCATCTTAACAGAATTGCCGTTAATTACTTAAAACTGAAGACCCGTAGTACAGTTTTTAGGGTGGGAATTCAATTCTTTAGAATGGAAGCTAATATCTGATCACCAACATGATAGTCCTGCAGACATCAAGCTTTCAAAGGATTACCCCTTCAGGATGAAAATATTCCAAAGGGATACTGAACACATTTGTGTGTTAGAGGATAGACCACAGTGGATTTAATCGACTACTTCTAGAAGGCTTGTTCATTACCCAGGAAACATTCACTGCCGTGTTGAATCATGCAGTCTGTGGAATGTCCTCTGTAGGTTCATGTGTTTGAACTCTTGGTCCTCAGTTATTGGAGCTATTTTGGGAAGTTCTGGAGCTGTTAAGAGATGAAAGCCTTACTGGCAGAATTGGGTCACTAGGGATGGACTTTGAGGGCACTGTCTTCTTCTGGTTCTGGGCCAAATTCTCTGTTACCAAGATGTGAAGGGGTCTTCCACAGAGCCTGGCTACAAAGGATGGCCCCTTCCCTTCCATGATGAAACCCACACAAGACTATGAGGTAAAATGAGTCTTTCTCCCTTTAAGTGGTTTCTGTCAGGAACTTTGTGACAGCAATAAGAAAGATAACCAGTACAGAGGCCAGCATGCACCAGTATCTCTACAGTGTTTGCGACTTCTTACTCGAGTTTACACTAAATGGCACCTTCTCCTGACACTATGAGTTAAATTTTGTCCTCCTAAAATGCATATGTTAAGGTCTTGATATTTTGGATTCACTTGAAGAAAGGATCTTTACCAGGGCTGTTTATAATGAGGTCAGGGTCAGGGATGCACAGCGGTACAGAACCTACTTAGGATGCACCAGGCCCTGGGCTCAATCCTAAGTATTGTAACAAAACAAATGCTCCGCCAGGGATGGTGACATCCTATGCCTGCAATCCTCAGGTGTGGGAGGTAGAAACAGGATGATGTAGGATACAAACCGAGACCCTCTCACAAAAACAAAAGGAAATGAAAAGACGCTAGAGTTGTCCCCAGACCATGTCTTTAGGAAAGGGGACATCTGGACACAGAGATCTGAACAGAGAGCAGACAGTGTGACAGAGGACTCTGCAGAAATCTAGAAGTTGAGTCTGGACAGGTCTTCCCTCATGGGCCACGGAGGGAACCCACTGTGCTCACCACCTAGAACTTAAACATCTAATTTCTAGACATGTGGGACAATGGATTTCAGTTATGTAAGCCACCCATTTGTGGCACTTTGTTATAGCAGCACTGGAGAGCTAATACACTCCTGACTCTATGGCACCTGGGATTCCTTCTCCCTCCCCTGCTCATCCCAATAGGCAGTGGTGGGACAGGCTGAACAAAGTACAGAGTGAGCTTTTCCTGAAAGACTGCCTTTTGTGTTGTGCTTCTCAACGGATGAGGGATGCAAGGAGGAACATTTGAATCCTGCCTTTCTGGATAAAAAGTTAAAGAGATGAGTTAGTTACCTTAGAACTGATATCCACTGTTGAGTGGGGCCCAACTGTAGCTGACTCTTACAGACAGACACTTCCAAGGAACACAGAGGAGCCCCAGCAAGTATTCCAAACAAGTCCCAAGAAGCAACAGCTTCTCTCTTAAGATGTGTGAACACCCTGGCAGTGAGGCAGCCTCCTCGTTCTCTCCTGTCTTGAAGTAATTTTCAGGACAAGCTCAAACACAGCCCTCACAGTCGGTTGCAGGAGGAATTAATGACTCCAGAGCCCGAAAGGAATGACTTTTCAGAAATATCCATTTGACAAATCTCCCTAAGGTAACACCCACTAACCCCCTGCTTGCTCCCCTAATTGAAGTTAGCAACTGTGTATCAGTCAGTTGAAGTCAATTCCCAGAAGGCACTAATCTTTGTCTTTCATTTCCAAAGAATACTAAGTTTGCTGTTAGAAAGCAAGCCACCTGGAAGTTTCTTGTGGTGCTTTCTGAAAGTCCCCTGTAAATCTTTCCTGCCAAGTTGAGGGCCTCTCAATTCCCCTGGTTCGGGTTCTCTCTGAAAGCAGTTAGTTTTTCACATACAACGACTAGAGAGTTGACAGAAATTTGTTCTTCACCAAAGGACTTCCCTCACTGGCTTGTCATACACATCTGAACTTCAGAATGAATGCATCAGTTTTAAGTTAACTGCTGGCTTCATTTCTGCATGAGAAGAAATAACTTCTGGGGCCAGAGACATGGCCCTGTAAATAAGAGCATGCACTTCTCTGTCAGAGAACCCAGGTTTGGTTCCTAGCACCCATGCCAGCTGCTAATAAAAGCCTCCTGTAACTCCAGCTGCAGGAGGAGTTACCCTTCTTCTGGATTCTGCAGGCACCTGCACTCACATGTGCACATACCCGCCTCTAGCATGCATAACACAGATTAGTTTTCTCAAATTGAGCCTCACTTAAACTCAGAGGTAGACTGCCAGCACAAACCAAACTCAATGGTATTTTGGAGGTTTTGTTGTTGTTGTTGTTGTTGGGTTTGGGTTTGGGTTTGGGTTTTGTTTGTTTTTGTCTGTTTAGTTTCACAATGCTTTTTCTAAAAATTAATTCATTTATTTTTATTTATATATATTGCTGCCTGAACATATGTCAGGGTGAGGATGTCAGATCCCTTGGAACTGGAATTGCAGACAGTTGTGAGCTGCCACAAGGGTGCTGGGAATTGAACCCAGGTCCTTTGGAAGAACAGCCAATGCTCTGAACTGCTAGGTCTCTCCAGCCTGTCTCACCATGCTTAGCCTGGGCTTTACTCGTTTTGCTTTGTTTATTTTACAGATCTTTTGTTTATATATTATGGTTTCTAATTCTGTTTTTATGTTTTCTCTGTGTTCGAACATATATGGCTCAGTGTCTGTATGTGCTTCTTGTGCTTTTTCTTTGGCCCTTTTTTGTTTCTATTTGTTTAGCCCTATTCTGGTTTGTTGTTGTTGTTGTTATTAATATCTGCCAGTATTCTAACAAGAATGGAAAAAGGAATGGATTTGGTGAGTGGGGAAGATGTGGGAGGAGTTTTGCACTAGACCCTTTATACAACAGCCCTCCTCCTCCTCTTCTTCCTCCTCCTCTTCTTCCTCTTCCCAGACCCCTTGCAGTGCTAGAGACTAAACCCTGGGTTTTGCACGTGCCACTCTTCAACTGGCATAAACCCATAGCCCCAAATGATTGTGCCATTAATCTTGATGCAAAACAATGACGAATGACATTTAAAGGACATTCAACTTGTCTGTGGAATAACCACAGATATACACGTTGGCTTTATGGCCAACATGATTATGTTGGAACCGCACACACTTTGTTTCACCTGACTTCCCTTGGTGCTGTCTTGGTATTCTTCTCATCCTACAGAGAAGCCAGGAAAACAGAGCAGAGCTGCAGCAACTCTGGCTTTGCAGACTTAGCTTGTGTTTAATTATGGACATATGTGATGTGTGCTTATGCAAATCCTGTCAGTTGCATGACACGGGTGCTGGGAGCTGAACTCCGGTCCTCTATAAGAGTTCTATAAGTATTTTACCTGCTGAGTCATCACTCCAGGCCCCAAGCTTTGCCTTTCTCTGTGACAGCATTTTTGGCCTATGTGGTTGGATAGCATAAGGGACAAGCGTAAGTAAGGATGGTGTAGTGTTCTTTCGTCACTCACGCTTCTGGGAAGACTCTGACACCTTTTTGCATTTGAGGCAAGTTCTGATCAGAAGGGACAGATGGCTTTAGGGCCTTTAAAGCCTTGCTTGGTTACTCACAGACAAAAACTCACTTTCTTTGTACTTACATTAGCTCTTGCTCCACACTGCACATGCCAGTGCCTTGTAGTTTTGTGATAGAGGGTCATTGCACCCAGTACAGATGGTCCCCTGCATGAGATGGTTTGACTTAACCATATTCCAAAATTTACAACCATGTAAGAGCAATATACATTCAGTAAAGACGGAACTTCAAATTTTGATTTTGGACCTTTCCTAGTGCTGATGGTATTGGTTGGATCCTGTCTCACAGTGCTGAGCTAATGGTGAGAAGCTACTATGTTCAGTTGTCATAAGGCAAAGCCACTGCCACTCTAGTGTGCTTAACAATGGTGTGTAGAAGGCTATAAGCATTGAGCATATTTCTCAACTGAGAACATGTTTAATTTATAATAAACGTATCGGGATGCAACCTCGTTATAAGTTGAGTCCAGCCCTGTTATAACTTGAGAAGTGTCCAAACATGACTCATTCAGCAAGGAATGATGGGAAACACAAATCATTGATATCATTGTTACTCAAGTGACAGTTCACTATCCTATAAGACTTTGTCTAAAAATGTAATCCCAAAGATTAAAGTATTAAGAATTTTAAGACAGAGATGGAGTATTGCTTGACCTTAATGAAGGCAGGCTCTCATATAACTAAACCAGGCACGTGTCTATGGCTCCCACTCAAGTAGGATACCATGAGAATATAGGTCATGTTCTCCCATGTTTCACCCAAGCACACTCAATTTGTGTCATGCTACCCTACCCATCGTAGCTCTGGATCTCCTTCACTTCTTGGTCTTTGTGGTCTTCTGCCTGCTCCCTTTCTGTTTTGTTCCTTTGCTCCGAGTGTCTTTCAAGATGGTCTCTTTGCATTTGGCATCCTTTGCTGCTGTGGTTTTTCACTATTCTCGGCTACACACACACACACACACACACACACACACACACACACACACAAATACACTGGGAATCCTGGGATCCTCATGCCCAGTACCTCAGCATGTGACCCTATTAGGAGAGCAGGTCTTTATAGAAGTAGTTGGGCCCTAATGAAGTCCTCACGTGGCTCCTCACCCTGTGTGATAGATATTTTTATAAAGGGGAGAAACCTGAGCACTGAAATACATGAACCCACAAAGGGGTAGTGAAATTGTGTGGGTCAGGGTAGGCTGCCATCACAATATCATACACCAAGTACATAGTAAATTCCCTTTTTACACTTCCGGAAGCTGGCAAGGCCATTACCAATGCCTTGTTGGTCTGTTCCTTTGTGGGAGTTTCCTTCCTGACTTGCAATGAGCCTACTTTCTTGTTCTCAGGTGTGGAAGGAGAGGGAGACAGAGAGGGGGACAGAAAGAGAAGGGGGAGGAAGAATGCAAAAGAAATCCCATCATGAGGGTCTTACCTTCATGACTTTATCAAACACTAATTATCTCCCACTAGACTTCTCTTCAGATACCCTTATCCAAAGAGAGAGGTCAGGAAAATTTTTTCTTACTTTCCTTAGATGGAACCAACATCAGCCTCTGATTTTGTTTTTATGGCACTTTCTTATAGCAATCTTAGAAATGAAGGCTTTGTTTAGCTTAGAAATGAAACATTTGCTTTGCTTTAGTTTTTGTGTATGTATGACATTCTAGAGAACATTGGAAATGTCCTCCAAATATTTTGTTTCTTTTTGTGGTGAACTGTGACTATAATTTCAACTTACTTACCACCTTCTATTGAACATATATTACAAACTCCTCTGCTGAGTCTTTCTAATGGTAAAATACCGGGATTACCCTGCTATTGAAAAATGAAAAAAACATTCCTAAATGTAAGGTGAGCTCAGGAATGATAGCAATTAATAATTAATGCATTCCAGATGTGGTATAGGATGGCAACACATTGATCTTTCCATGAATTTAGTCATGACAAACTTATGATTGTCATATATAGTATTATTTGTATGAACCCAGTAATGAAAGCAATCTATCAGCTAGCAAATGTTTATACAAAATGTATGTTCATATTAATTCTGTATGACTTTACAAACTTTGTACATAAAAAGGGATATTTATCCAATGGAATATTATGTACCCCGACACAGGAACTAATTATTAGTACATGTTAACTCCATGGAGGAGCCTTGAAAGTGTGCTATGTTTTAAAAGTCAAATACAAAAAGGTCACAGATCTTGTAGCTGCCTTTAAATTAAATAAATAGACTCATGAAAAAGAGTGGATAAGTGGCTGCCAGCATCTAAGAAGAAAGAGAATGTGGAGTGACTGTGAATGAGTCCAGGGTTTCTTGGGCTGAGGGGATGCTCTGAGACTGGAGGGTGGTGATGGATATACAATCTCACAGTCACACTGAAAGCCGCTGCACTGTATAGTTGAAAACGGCGAACTGACTTGAGATTGGTGAGAGGGGAGAATGGACAAAGTGGGGAGGAGGAGGGCATGAGAGTGGTCAGAATACAAAGCACACACATGAGAAATATAAACAAATAATAAAAATTCTTAGAAGTTTAAAAAGGGTGAACAGTATGATACGTGAGTGATACCCTTCCCCAGAGTTCAGGTCCCTCACATAAACGTTAGCTAAGATGGAAGCAAAAAAAGGTGTTCTTTCTTCATCTTCAGAAAGTGTGTTTAGGAGAATAGGTTTGTTCCTTGAAGATAATACGTGCGCTTAAGGAGCCATTGCCCTTGCATTGAATTCGTATTTAATGTGATCGCTTTATCTGAACAACGCCTCCTGCTTCGGATCAATAGTCTAACCCAAGTTCCCGAAAACCTTGATGGCACTTTCACTTTTACACTAAATTTCACTAAGTTAAAAAACCTCCAGCATGTCTTCAATTTCAGAAGTACAAAACTCTCACAAGTGTTTCTAATTCCCCATTGTTAGAGGCATAAGCCCGTGGAAATCAGCTTTGTCACATTGGTGGAAATAATCTCCATCCATCCTGTCACTGATTTATTCCAGGGACCCATGTCTTGGCTCAAACCATGTGTGTTACTGTGAATCCAGTGGCCAGTATAGTGTTTGGGGCCAAACCAGTTTTAGACTGTGACACTGGGATGTTACAAGCAGACTGAACATAAAGAATACTCTATGCTGCCCCAACCCCAGATTATAAATCATTATGAAATCTAAAATGAAAATCACCAGATAGGGTGAGAACAGAAGAGAAATGCAAGTTTCTGGTGTGTGGAACTCAGACATATAAAAGGCTTTCAAACTAGTCAGTTAATTCTCAAATGCTCCAAGGTAATTAACTGAGAAAGAGAAAGACAAAGAAAGAAAGACACTATATTTTTGCTTCCTTCAAAAATCTGAATCTGAATCTCTAGTTGGTACCAAGCAAAGCTGTTCGTTGGTTTCAGTGGCTTTACCTTTAAGTTCTGAAATCTGCAAAAAGTCAAGAAAACATCCAGGTTCAACCTCAGGGCAAACTCATTTACTGTGTATAAAATTAAGTTTCTGGAACCCTGAAGCTGGTTGCAATTCCAGGAAGATTTCTCAGGAGAAGCCACGAAGTAGATTAATGGGAGAAGCATCAGTAACTCACCACAGGGCCCGCCCAGACCCAGGCAGCCTTGGCCTGCCCCGGAGCAGGGGCATCTTGTGGGACAGGGTGATAATTGCCTGGATGTGAAGTCCTCTGCCAGCTTCCTCTCAGAGGCCTGTTATTGACTTGTTGTCTGTACCTTGGTCTAGACCCTACAGCTGTTTGCTTTCTCACCGGGTCAGCCACTTCTCTGTGTCCAATGTATACAGAAATAGAACTCTTCTTTAGTATGTCTCGAGAAAATATTTTTTAAGCTTCAAAAAGATTCTGAGGTTGAGAAACAGGACCTTTCATGGGTCACACTTCTTTCATGGTCTGGTGGATGGTTATCAGCCCCACCCCACCCCCAGGTTCAATCTTTTATCACCGATGTTTTTATCCCAGAAAACACTGAGCAGACCAAACAGAATAGCACCCGCTGGAAAAAAAGAACCCCAAAATGTTCAGAGACTAGAATTTTTTTGGATTCACTATTTAAGAATTGATGGTAATAGACCTTGGCTATTAAAATACACATGGAAATTTAAAGATCACAATTGACTGATCCTGTTTCATACAGTACATATCCTAAATAAAGCCCACAAGGTACCATGTATAAGTATGCCTTCAACTGATTGGGAAATATAGTCAACAAAACAAATATTTGCAATCCAAGCCAGGAGCAACAGCAGTCTAGGGACATAAGAAAAGGTGCAAAGACTCAGATGTATGTGGACTCTGAGTGGGTTCAGAATATTAATAACAGGGACAGTTGGCCTGAAGTGCCTTGAGGAGCATATCACATGCTAGAGGAGCACCACATGCTAGGGGAGCACCACACGTTCTCTTCTCACCCATGGGGAGGTGACACCCAGATGTAGTGACTTTAGATAATTTTCTAAGCAGAGGAGGAATTTTATTTTAAAAACCACCACCACCACCACTGTAGGACTGTGATAGGATGGCTGGCTTTGGTCAAAGCGCTGGCTGGAAAGCCCGCAGATCCAGCGGGTGTCCATTACCTGTAAGGGACGGGCATCTATTCCACTGTGCTCCCAGAATCCAAACTCCTAACACGTGTGGCATGGAACTCCATTGACCTGCACTGTTCAGTCATGTTCAGGGCAATGCAGCCCCACCCAAAGAGCACAGGTAGAGGGCATGACCACAGGCCTCAGGCCTTAGAGAGATTTAAGTATTAATGAGATGCCTGAAGGCCAGAGGGCGGGGCCAATTAAGCATTCTTCTCTAGCCCCTCCCCCCTCTCTCCCTCCCTATTTAACTCAGGTATGCTCTGAGTTTCACAGGGGTGCACATCCAGATTCAACCATCATTTGTCATGCCAATAAAGCCTGTGAAACTCATGGACTTTCCTGTGTCATTGCGGCCACACTCTGAGGAACCATGGAGAAGGCCTTTAATGAGCTGCTGTAGCCCAACTGCCATGCCTAACTTCCCACCTGGAGGAACTTTCTGCGTTTCCAGCCACCTTATCCACACAGGACCACCACCACCATCACCACCACCACCATTATTATTATTTAGACAGGATCTTACTCTGTTCTAAGCTGACTTGAAACTCACTATGTAGCCTAGGCTGGCCACAAACTCACAGCCATCCTTCTGCCTCAGCCTGTCAAGTGCTGGAATTGATAGGCATGAAACAGCTGTCTGCTCTGAAGATACAGTTTCCTTCTTGTTGCTAGGATCAGAAAGTGAATGCTAAGGGAACAACCAAGGAAGTGGGAACGTGAGCCAAGAAGATGTTGCATTTAACTAAAAAGACCAGGGAGGGGGCTGGAGACATGGCGGTATAAGTGTAAGAACCTGAGTTCAGATCCCCCGCACTCATGTAAAAAGCCAAGTATGGGTGGTGAGAGCCTATAATCCCAACATTTGGAGGTGGTGACGGAAATATCCCTGGGGCCAGTCTAGCTGAATTAATAAACTCGAGTCCATGTCTCAAAACATAAGGTTGAGAGCAACCAAGGAAGACACTGATGTCTACTCTAGCCGCCCCCCACACATGTGCTCATGACAAGTGTAGATACATATGAAAAATTTTAAAATAAATTCTTTTAAAAGAGGGTGAGAGGGGCACAGGGCCAGTGTAGGTGTGGAAACAGCAGCAACAAGGAAACAGGCAGCTAGACACTGGATGGATGCTCTTGAAAGTGGGGCAGACTATTTGGATTGCAAGTGAATAATAAAAGATGTAATCATGAGACCAAGGGCTTGGGCCTGATTGAAGGGAAGAATGGAGTAGCCATTGGTCAAGTTGAGAATAACCTCAGGGAGAACATGTCCGCTGAATGGGATCAGCCATGAATATCTCAGCCTGTTAGCCTTGAGAAACCTGTTGCTGGGGACACTGAATTAGGAGCAGAAGCTCGGATAACTGGACTAGGGAAGCATCAGGAACGAGGTAGCATTTAAGCAGTGAAACAGATGACCTCATCCATAAGTGAGTCACACCATATCTGAAAGTCAACTAAAAACCCAGACCATACCAATGATAAGAGATCATTTATGTGGGGAGAGAGAAAAGCCATAATAGAGCATGGAAACTCAACAAGTATTTATACCCAGATCCAGTTTTCACTAAGATATCTCAAAATGGTTCAATAAAGAAACTCAACATGAATGTACAGATAGAAAAGAGAGTGTCCTCCTAAGACAGATCCCAGCTGGTTTAGAAGGGGTATCATGACAGCCATTGATCACAGCTTGCTTGTCACATGGCCTCATCTACTCTACAGATTCCATGTAAACTGAGGATGTAAGAAGAACTGCATGCCAGCCCATGACATCCAGAAGCTTGGACCTTCTGTGAGTTTAACCGTGTGTTTCATATAATTTTATTTTTTCTAAATAAGCACTGTACTTTTAATAAGACATGCCAAAAAGCCTTAATACACACAGCATAGAACTGTAAAACAATAAGACCATTAAAAATTTTTTTTTATTTGTACAATAACGAATAGAAGAGACTAATTACTAAGAGACAACCTTGGGTGTCTAGCTATAACTGTGGATTGGAGGCCCTGGTGCCCACACTCTCCTACCTAGCTGCAGAAGTCCTAAAAGACCCTTAGAATAAGAGTCCTTGTTAGCATTCTGTCTAAATTCCACCCCACAGTTACCTGGCGACAGTCAGGTATGCTCCTCCCCACAGTTACCTGGCAACAGCCCACTATAAAAGGGGCTGCTTGTCCTCTCCTCCTCCCCCTCTTGATCTCTTGCATCTTGCTTCCCTCTTGCTCTTGCTATCCCTTTCCCATTCCCTTCCCCTCCCCCTCTTCCCATGTGCTCATGGCCGGCCTCTACTTCTCTATTCTCTCCCTCTCTCTGCCTTTCTCTGCCTCTATTACCCTCTTACCTCCCCTCCCCATGCCCTGAATAAACTCTATTCTATACTATACTATATGGTCCTGTGTCTGGTCCCTCAGGGGAAGAGATGCCTCCACATGGGCCCACTGAGACATCTCCTTTCCCCATACCTCACCACATCCCCATAGAACATACCCCTTATCTCTTCATCTTTTCATAAACACATCAGTTCCCTCTATCACTTGAGAACTGAACATTCATTTGCAACTCCAGAGCCATTCAGAAAAGAAATTTTGCTGCCTGGTTTCAAGGAGTTTCCAGGTAAAGTTTTTCAGAGGTATCCTACTGTCGGTTGGTTTGTTGGTCATGAGTTTCCCCTAGATTCTCTCCACTCTTGACCCAGAGATCCCACAGGCAGTGGAACCTGTTAAAATTAGACTAATGGCAACACTTTAATTTCATGACTTGTAAAGAAAGCTTCCCAGGAACCACTGATTGCTTTTGTTCCTTTCCTGGGGCAAAATGCTTTCATACTCTTTAAAGGGGAGGTCCATCTCTTCTTGGAATCAGCAAAACCAAAACAAATGCTGAGCAGTTTCTGTCAGTGGTTAAACTCACTGATAGGATCCCCACCCCCACAGCTGGCCATGTAAATACAAGGACTGGGTGGCCTCTGCTTGGAGTTATTTATGCTGGTTGGCAGAGTCTCTATGCAGAAACCTCTCTCAGACATCCAGAGCCCTGCTGTCCATGACCAGCAGCGAGCCATTTCTTCACTTTTAGCACTGGGTGAAAAACATTCTTCCAAAGGACTTCATGTTAAGTCAACCTGTTGACCAGGAAGGTGGGAAGCAGGCGCAGCATAAAGAGAGTAACAGACAGGGGTTGACAGACAGGTGGTGGCATAAAACTGTGGGGGCCGCAGTTTTATTATGGGCTGTATTGCCGTCCTGGTGCAAACAGAGTAGGTAACAATTAAGAGGGAATGATTCCAGTATGGCTCAAACCCACAAGCTCATGTCTAATGTGGTCTTATTATTTGTTTATATGAAAGCTGAATAAATGAGTACAGATTCCACCCGATCTGTAATTGGCTTTGCTAATTCAGTACAAATTATAGGTTGAAGACAGTGCTTTTCAGCTGTGGGAAATTTTGCCCTTCTCTCCCAGAGGCTATTAGAAATATCTGGAGATGCTTTGGGTTGTCATAACAGGGAACTTCAGCCGGGGAGGAAGGTTCTACTTGCATTGAGTGTGTAGAGGCCAGGAGTACTTATCAAACATTTTACAACACATAGGACAACCTCTCTCCTTAAAGAATTATCCAGCCCCAAGTATCAACTCTACCACAGTGGACAAACCCTGTCCCAGGGCTACAAACAAGTGGTTAGGCTTGGAAATGTGCCCTAATTAGAGCAGAGTGATGTCCAGTCATGCTTGACTCAGGAATACCAGTGAATGCATTAAAATCATGGACATAAAATATGTCTCACCCAAGTGATGCTTACCTCCAGAAATTCACCATCGTGTTTAACCCCATAGTTGGCTATTGGGAGGATGAGAGTTTGCTCCATTTGCTCCATTTAACCAACCACCTCAGTAGCCAAAAGGCTAGGAATCTTAGCCAATTCCCATGGAGCCCACTGTAATGACATCCTTCACCAGCAAGTCCTTCTGAAGAAGGTCCCCTATAAATAGATTGTTCAGGTGATGTATCCTATAAGTGTCAAAAACGTCTTGCTTCTCAGCTTCTAAGTGTCCCAGCTAATTGAATGTCAGACACTGGCCACAGAGAGCCATATTTTCTGCTGACACCTTCAGTATGTCATTTCCCTCTGAGGGATGATAATTCTTTCTACATGCCCACTCCACAAGGCACAATCTTTAGCCATTGTCTGTCTTCTTTGTCCAGATATTTCCACTCCAAATGGCACATTAAGCGATTAAGAGCTGGTCGAAAAGGGCCCCCTCATTGGCTGGTTCTGTTTGTTGCTTAGTGCAAATTGATGGCAAGTCACCCACCCTTACAGACAGCTTGTGGGAGAAGGGCTTTCACTTCCTTCCTTCCTCTAATGTGACAAAGCCCTGCATACAAGAAGGGCTGAAAGAGATTATGTGTGAAGACAGACTGTCTGAAATTTTTCCTCTGTCTAGATCCTCCTCCTCTCCCTCCTCCTCCTCCTCTCCCCACTCCTCCTCTTCTTCCTTCTCCTCCTCCTCCTTCTTCCAGAGGCTCATGAAATCCAGTCTGGCCTCAAATTTGCTAAGATCTTGATCTACTCCCGTCTCGTTTCCCCAGTGTTGGGATCTCAGGCATATATGCTCTGTTTACATCTCGTTTCCCCAGTGCTGGGATCTCAGACATATATGCTCTGTTTATACGATCCTGAGGATTGAACCTAGGGCTCCATGTGTGTTAGGCAAGCGCTCTACCAGCTGAGCCACATTCCCAGCTCTCTGCTTCACTCTTAAAAATTCATCTGCTTGACATCAAAGATGCTCAGAAGGGACCCAGAATAGCCAGTTCTTCACTCAACCACATCTTGACTCAGGGAGGATCCACTAACTTGGGGAATTCACTAGAAATCTCAGCAGGTATTTAAGAAATGTCTTCAGTCCCCACCCACCACAAGCATAATCTCAGTTGGTAATCCTCTCCTCCCAGGCTCTGTTCTGCCTTCTGCTGACCAACGGATTCATCTCCTTAGCAATATGACTTCTGGGTATGTATTGTATTTTTTCACAGGTATTACTGGAGTCTGTGTTAATGTTGGGCAGCTTTGCCATTCATACCAGGAAAACCTTTCTCCAGCGTTCCAGAACCTTTCGTGGTGGGATATAAAATCACTGGCTGGGATTCTAGACTTTTTGATAGTGTGTGCCCTGGAATGTGTCTCCTTGGCTAAACGGAAGCTTGACTAACTGCAGAGCATTGGAACCCAGCTGCTACCCACTGGATAAAAGATCAGTATTTCCAAGCAGTGAAGAGAATATATCTAGGCATCTGAGGTAGAGAAGTAGAAGGGCTGGGCGGAGTGGAACGCATCTTCATCCTCCTGGCACAGGCTGGAGAAGGTCTCGTCCACAACAATTCAGTCACTGCCCCCAACTTTATATGCTCCTCTCCACAAGGCCCCGAGAGAAGGGAGAAAGCAGGCCTTCTTTTTTTGCTAGCCTTTATTCCTTGAACCAAGTTGTGACAAGCCACTGATTTCTACCCTATAAATTATTCAGAATTCCACCTTCACATCGAGATTGGAAAAATCAATCTCCCTGATTAAAAAGTGACCAGCTTCCCATTGCCAAATGTTTCTTTAATCTTTTAATTATGTCTAGTTACAGACAGCAGGAGTCTCAGAGAGGCAGGGAGCTGTGCTCTGCAGTAACAACTCAGAAGATCTATAAGTCCATCAGCCTTTCTCTTTAGCCATCTGGCCTTGTTACTGTCAGGTAGAACAGCCTTCAGAAACACTGCCCGACAACGATGCCCTTCTCTTCCCTTCTAGTTCAGGATCACAAAGAGAAAAGTTTGTTTCTAGATTCTGACTTAAAAATGAGGTCTTAGAAAGCCTAATAATCTGGACCTAGTGATCTTAGAAGCATCATTTGTAATCCTGTTCTGGGGAAGCAGAGACACCAGGACATCCAGGACCTGTTGGCCAACTAGTTTGACCAAATCAGAAAGTTTCAGACTTGGTCTCTACACACATGCACAGACACGTACGTACATTACATACATACTACCATGGAGATATCGTAGCATTTCGAATATCAATGCCTATGATAAGAGGAGATTGAGAGCATGTCAAGGGTGTACAGGTCTAAAAACATCCTACCCAAACCTGCCATCATAAACGGAGCTCAGATAACCCAGGAATCTGCATTGGGTACATGGACTCCAGGAGCCCAGGTTTGTGGAAGAACTACAGTCACTTCCAACACTCAGTGCTTCCTGAAAGGTGGCTCCTTTCCTGAGCCAGATGAAAGGCAGTCTCTAGCAGGCTTTCCAAAATAAGCAGCAGATTACTGAGTGCAAAACAAGAAGAGAAAGCTCCAGGTTAGCCTTGTAGCAGTGCTGGCGATGTCATCTATTATATACATCCTTTGAAAATGCAGAGCAATCTGCAATAACAGGGCTCAAAGAAATTAAAGCATCTCAGTGGCCAAGGCACAGACATACAGTCAGCTAACTGGATAAGCAAGCAGACGACTGTCAGCAGAAAGTCCCGCCGTCTAGCAGCTTTCTCAAATACCGTCAGCCACTGTTTGAAAATACCATTACCATGATATGAATCGAACTGTCCATTACCCAGTCCCCCTTTCAAGTGTCTTCTGGAGAAATGGCACCATGATTGGAAATTTAAGGTCCATTCTAAACAGAAAGCAGACTCCGACTTGGAGTGGTAACCTGTGATTCCATCATGCAGAATGTTTTGCACAGTGGGATGTCTGGGTACATAAACCACTGGAAAACCCAAAGCACCAGGGTGAGGAATTGCAGGCAGCAGGGAGGGAGTGACTGGGAAGGTTCTATAGTATCTATGACCTCTGCAGTGAACCCTGCCTCGCCCTGCAAGGCTGCCTCCTCTCTTATCAGGCAGGGCACTGACAGCACCTGCTGGAGATGATGCATTCCACGGCCTTACCCACCAGGAGCTCACGATAACAGAAGGGCATGACTCTTGCTCTTAAAAGACAAATTCCTCATTCATGCTGGAGTTTCAGCGGCCACACAGAAATCTCCAGCAAATACTGAAAATGGGAATTCCTTGAAACTGCTCTAAAGAAGGTAATTTAATTCACATTCCATAAATGTATAAAGTTTTTCTAATCTCAACACTAGATGGCTGAAAAAAAAATAATCCAACCTTTAACTAATTTGACACCCTAGGAGGGCTGAGACAGTCACAGCGGGCTGGTGATTTTCCTTATAAAATCTGCATTAAAATGTCATATACTTGTATACTTCAAATGTCACTTGAAATTCCTTTTATCTGGAGCCTAGTAATTGCCTCTGGAGAACACAGACACACTTATACATGCACACACATGAATACACATATGCAAACATACACATGTAGTACTTGCTAGTTCTTATGGAGTAGAAAAAATTCTCATCTCCTACCCAAACTTATTTATATGTAAAGGCATGAACGGTGAATTAATATAGGTCATCAGACACTCAGTAGCATTTACATAGGTCAAATAAGGGGACTATAGGGATGAACATATAAAGAAATGTAAATATAGTGTGGTGGTTTGAATGTTAATGAGACCCATAGGCTCATATATTTGAATGTTTAGCTCCTACTTGGTAGACTGTGGAAGAAGGATTAAGAGGTGTGGCCTTGTTGGAGTGGGTGCGACACTAGGGGTGACCTTTGAGGTTTTAAAAGCTTACACCAGGCCAGTTCCCTTTCTGCCTCCATTTTACAGATAAGGTATAAGCTCTCACCTATCTTTTTGTGTGTCATTTTGTGTGCATTTCTTGACCTTCTAAGAGGGATGCTATGCGGCTCAGTCTTGTGTGGGTCTCATGAGGGTAATCATGACTTCTCTGTTGCCAACGTAGCAGAGAAGGACAGAGGACAGAGTTCCACAGGTGCACATGGTTTATATACCCTGAGAGTAATTTTATATAACATTTTAAATGACATTATAATCTAAAATGTTAAATAGTTTTGAAGCACAGTTTATCCATTCCTATAGTCACAAATGGAAGAAAGGGGGAGAGACAGCTTTATGTGTGGCCTTTTTCTACTTGTGGTATT
This sequence comes from Rhabdomys pumilio, assembly GCA_030674055.1. Lineage (NCBI taxonomy): Eukaryota > Metazoa > Chordata > Mammalia > Rodentia > Muridae > Rhabdomys > Rhabdomys pumilio. Next base: position 32,339,653 of record JANHMN010000006.1, on the reverse strand, counting down.
ATGCCAAGGCTCAAAGTGTTTTGGATCCTTGACATTACAGATTTAAGGTTTGCTTTTATAATTATCTATATGAATGATGTGTGTATGTGTGTGTGTGTGTGTGTGTGTGTGTGTGTGTGTGTGTGTGGTACATGTGCCACAGCACACATGTAAAGGGCAGAGGACAACTTTGTAGAGACAGAGCTCTCCTTCTACCTTTATATAGGTTCTGGAGACTGGACTCAGGTCTCCAGGCTTACACAGTAAGTGCCTCTACTCACAGAGCCACCTCACCAGTCTCAATGTGAGGTTTTTGTATTAGACACGTTCACCATGAATTCAAAGCCAAGAGAGAACTGGACCTGGAGCTCAATAGTAAAGCCTGAGGTGCTCCCTAGCAAAGAGAGGGAAAGGGAAGAGAGAGGGAGGAAGAAAGACAGAGAGACAGAGAGACAGAGAGAGAAAGAGAGAGAGAGAGATACAGAAAGAAAATAGAATAGTATAAATTTCAATAAAAAAAGAGGAAAATTGATTTAAGCCAAAAATAGGAAGTTTGTTGAGACCTGCATAAAGATCACATCAGTCTACATATGAATGAGGTTGGAAAAAAGTTCACTAGGCCCTATTCCTAGATAATAAATAAAGTTATAGGCATTCAATGGTTGCTGAAGGAGGGAGGCCAGTTTTCTCCAAGGATAAGACTCTGATGGGTTATCTACTATGATGTGGCCAACCCTAGATGGACTTAGTAACAATAATAATTGTGTATGTAACAATAATAAGTATAAGAAAAGTCATAAGAGGGAATGGGCAGAAGAATTGGGAAGGCAAAGAGAAGGGGTGGAAATTATGTAAATATAGTACACTCATGCATAGAATTCTTAGAAAATACATTCATTAAAAATTCAACATATATATTCTTTTAGGTATTTTGATTCTGAATGTACTGGGAAATGAAAATAATTTATACAGATGGTATAGAGGAATTTTAATCCAGCAACATGGCTGGTCTCGTGAGGGAATCATATTCAAAGACTTTCTAGGTCTATATGTAGACACACCCTGGATTATAGTGTGATCTGGTTGCAATATAGACATGACCATAGTATACACCATTAATCCTTAACAATGAAGGCAAGGTTAATTTGAAAGTCATGTCTAATTGAGGGTCAGACAAAGTGTTGAATCAGAGAAAATGTTGACAGAAAGAGTCAGAGATAGGATAAGGCCAACTCTCATGAGAACAGACAGGAAAAAGAGGCTACTTAAGAGTAGTGAAAGAGAGAAAAGGGTGGTATGTATATGGCCATTTTACCCAAACAGGTTGACAAGACAGAGGACAAGATAGATACAGGTGAAGACAAAACAAGTCCGAGAATGAGAAGAAGCCAGAAGATTAGAACATATTGCCAGAGTTAGTATGAGGCCAAGAAAAGCAATTCAGGCAGAAGCTTAGAGAAGCCAGATTGAATCAGTCAACTTGGAAGATTAGATTGTACAGAGGCTAGAAGCATTCAGGCCTAGGCCTAGGGATAGTTAGAACAGAGAAGGAAGCGCTCTGGGCTCAGCACAAGCCATCTATTCCCACAACTTGGGTACAGTTCTCATCTCATCCCTTCATCTGAGGAAATAAAAGTGACATTTACAAGATTGATTGTCCATGAGCATAAAAGCAGAGTCCTAGGAGGAGATGTAAGTTCTCCTGGAGACAGTAAAACATTGGACAAAATAAATGATCAAGGAATGATATTGGAGAAGGCAGAGGAGAGTCAAATACATAAACTCAATGTAGTTCTCATCAGAGAGTTTAATTCAAAAAGGTATTTTAAACAGTCAAGTATTATAGAGTGCTCAGTAAACTCTTAACAGAGAAGTGTGGGTCCCTTCCAGGTACCACATGACAAGCACAGCCTTGTAAAACATAACTTCTTAAGCTAGATGATGATTGCCCTGGCTAGGTTTATGTCTACTTAATAAAAGCTGGAGCTATCAGAGAGGAGGGATCCTCAACTGAAAAAATATCTCCATAATATTGGGCCATAGGGCATTTTCTTAATTAATGATTTATGTGAAAGGACTGATCCTATTGTGGGTGGGGCCATCTTTGGCTGGTGGGTTCTATAAGAAAGTCGGCTGAGTCTGCCTTGTGGAACAAGTCAGTAAACAGCACTCCATGGCCTCTGCATCAGCTCCTTCAGGTTCCTACCCTGTTTGAGTCCCTGTCTTGACTTCTTTTGAGAATGAACAGTGACATGGAAGTGTAAGCCAAATAAACCCTTTCCCCTCTGTCTTAATTAGGTTTTATTGCTGTGAAGAGACACCATGACCGCAGAAACTCTTATAAAAGGGAACATTTAACTGAGGCTGCCTTACAGTTTAGAGGTTTAGTCCATTATCGTCCTGGTGGGAAGCATGGCATCATGCAGGCAGATGTGATGCTGGAAAAAGAGCTGAGAGTTTTACATCTTGAAGCACAGACAGCAGGAGAAAGACTGAGCTACACTAGGCCTAGCTTGAGCATATATGAGACTTCAAGGCCCACCCCTACAGTGACACAGTTCTTTCAACAAGGCTACACATACTCCAGCAAGGCCACACCTCTTAGTACTGCTACTCCCTTTGGACCAAGAATTCAAACACACAAGTCAATGGGGGCCATTCCTTTTCAAACCACCACACCCTCCAAGTTGCTTTGGTCACTGAGTTACATCATAGCAATAGTAACCCTAACTATGACAACAGAGAAGGATGGCTTAGCCATTCATTATCCGGGCAACAGTGACTGAATGACAAAACTAGAAACCACAATGCCGCAGTTCCATGGGTGAAAGTTAGCACACAGGTCAAAGCATATAGACAGCATATAGGCTGTCTCCTCCTACATTTCAGTTTCTTTTCAGAGCCTCACAGCCAAAACCTTTCTTATCAAGGGAAATAATTTCAATATGGTCAACTACAAGGGACGTACTCGTAGCTGGGTCTGAAGTACTTACAAAAGATATACTAATGTTCCTTAGCTCTGTGTACAGTGGCTTCCTTTTCTCACTTCTATGATCAAACACCCAATGATGACAACTTATAGAAGGAAGGCTTATTATGGCTCACAGTGTAGGAGTTGAGTCTACTATGGCTGGGAAGGCATGACAGCAAGAACCCAAGGTGGCTTGTCCCATTGCATCTGTAGTCAGGAAACAGAGAGAGACGAATGCTTTGGCTGTGCTCAGCTAGCTTTCTTCCTTTTATTCAGTTTGGGATAAATGCTTGCGGGATCTTCTCAGGGTTGGATCTTCTCTAGAGGGCATACAAAGCAACGTGTTCCTGGATCAATTCTAAAGGACAAAAACTGGGGAGTCTCTTATCGGCTCTTGGGAGAAATATGTGTACATAATGCCTCTCACTGTCTTTGATATTTATGTCATCTATGCCCTTTAGGAGACAGCACTGCTGAGATGTCACAGCTCTACCAACTTCTTTCCAACCTTCCCAGTAGTCAAAGCTTTGCTTTCTTCTGCCTCCAACATGAGGACCACCAAGAAAAAATGACTTGAATTTTCATTGATACCTGCATTGCTTTATGTAGACATTTCTACACTAAGATAAATTATGTTGCATAATTATTTGTTTTGTTTTGTATTTTTAAAGCAAGCTTCTTTGCTAGATTTCAAAGTTCTCAAGATTATCTTCTACCTTCCAGCACAAACAGCAGAAAAGCAAGTTGCTTTTCTAGTACTGTAATAAAACACCGTGACAAAGGCAACTTCTAGAAGGAAAGTTTTATTTGGAGCTCATGGTTTAGAAGAATATGAGACAGTTGCCATCACAGTGGAAAGCAGGAGCATCAGGCAGGCAAGCATCCTGTTAGAGTAAGAGCTGAGAGTCCACATCTCAGACCACAAGCAGGAAGCAGGTGGCTAATTTGAAATGCCTAGAGTCTTTTGAAGCCATAAAGCCCATCCCAGTGACACATCTTCTCCAACAAGGCCACAACTCCTACTTCCACACGTGAATGCCTTCATTTGTAGAAGAAAACCCAGCCTTCCCAAGTTATAACACTGAAATAAATGATACGAAGACGGGGCAATGTAACTTTGCACGCTGACTTCATTTATCAATCTGTCGAGGTATAACGTTTACTAAAAACAGTCTGTGTCTCAGAAACAGTCATCAACAAAATTAGAGAACTTAGTGGCTCTTAAATGTGGGATACTGACCACACACGTACATGTGCATCCACGCACCCACGCTTGCTTTAACCTACATACATATTTACCTCTACTCCATCCTGGAAACACATTTAAGTGTCAGTAAAGACATGCAAAATAAAAATCCTTAGGCCTGAACCGAGCAGCACAGGGGAAGAAGAACATCAGTGGCCAAAAATGTGAGCAAATACCCACTGGATAGAAAGCTATTCAAAGAGTGAGAACAACTTAAACACAATAGAGAAGGTTGCCATGAGCCACACAGGCTATCCAATCGTAAATAGGGCTTGGGAAAGGCAAGGGGACTTTAAGCATGGGTGTGGGGAGTAGAGGAAGCCTTCAGTGAGTGTGTATTGCTTGTGTATTGCTTACACGTGCAGGGCCATGTCAGGGACCTCAATGCCTCAGACCCATGGGAGTGGCAAAGCCTTCCTTCAACTGAAGCTCAGACAGATGGCAAAGCCTCCTCTGGTTGGAGTGCAAATATTGAGAGGGTGTGCAGGTACGAATGCTTATGAACAATTGACCAGTGTCTGTAAAAACTAGCAACTGCAGCTTCCTCTTCCCAGAGGTGTACAACCTGAGACTGCTTCCCACTAGAGACTAGTTAACTCCTCCCCTTGTCCCGTGCATAACAAAAGCTCTGAGCTTCCAGGACGTGTTTCTTAGTGGGTGTTTCTCCAGCAGAACAAGCACAACCTACATGATTCTAGCTTTTAAGTACATACGTCTGTCCTTTCTTCATTCTATTTCCAGGTAGAGTTCCAGGACCAACCTGTGTAAGCACATGGGATCTGAAGGAGGGACCAATATGAAGTGTAGGGCGGAATAAAGTCGATATGAGACACTTTACACTCCCAGGCATAGGTGGTTTATTCTTTCTAAATAGTGAGGCAGACAGACTCAACTCAGGAACAGACCTGCACCCAAGGCATAGATGAAAGGGAAACTGGAGCCATTAACCTGGCCATCAGAGTCTTACAGCCTACTCCCTCCATCTACCATCCTCAAAGCCCCCCTTTGCTTGTCAACCAAAGAAGATGTTTAAAACATTCTTCTGAAGAGACATGGAGGGATTTAAAGGAGAAGAACTGAAGAAGTCAAGGATGCCAAGTGAGACCTGATGGCTCAGTGTACCTTCCATGAGCCTTATAGTCAACAGTCAATGAACATCATGAAACATGCCATTCCTTCAGATCCATGGACCACCAGATCTGGGGACAGCATCCGAGATAAAAGATGGAGATAAAATAAGGAAACAATGGATAAGAAAACCAGTAGGGGAAAAATAAACAATGTAGGAATTACAGAGAATGGAGGGTAGTTAATTGCTACAAGATTTAAAAATATTACATCTATAAAACAAGAAGAGGCACAATAAGGTAGACTAATCGTAAACCATGAAAGATTTCCTAGAAATTAAAACTAAGCACCCTGGCAATAACAAACCCACATGTCGTCTCAGTACCGGGAAGGCTGAAGTTGGAATTAGGATTTTAGGATTCCTAAAAACTCTCAGCTACGTAATTCTAGGCCTACACGGCATGATCCCGCCTTACAAAACAAGCAAGTAAGTAAACAAAAATCAATATAAAGTTTAAGAAATAAAGAGGATGAACTCTTTCAGAGGTAGAGCAAAAACACAGAGCAGCAGGCATTAGGAGAGAAATAGCAGAAATATGTGAGATTAATCCAGAAGGATCAATAGCCAATAAAAATCTGATGAAAGAAATCATGACAAGAGGGTTTGGGAGGTAGCCCAACCAGTAAAGTACCTTTAAATTTTATTTATTTATTTATTTATTTATTTATTTATTTATTTATTTATTTGCCTATTTGCTTACTCTTCTATTTATCTATTTACTTAAGGAAGGCTTGATGTTGGTTCCTAGAACCCATATTTTAAAATCTAAAAAAATTGGGCATAGCAGTGTGTGTATCTTTAATCTCAGTATTGGTGAGGGAGAGAGAGGAAGATCCCTGGGGCTTGCTGGCCAGCAAACCCAGTCAACTGTGTGAGGTCCAGGCCAGTCAGAGAATGTCTAAAAAAGTGAATGGTACCTGAGAAATAATACCCAAGGTTGTCTTCTGACTCATGTGCACACATGTGCATACAAACGTACACATAGACACACACAGACACACACAGACACACACACACACACACACACACACACACACACACACACACACACA
>JANHMN010000006.1:32270902-32323700 GCA_030674055.1 Rhabdomys pumilio | reverse complement strand
TCTCTCTCTCTCTCTCTCTCTCTCTCTCTCTCTCTCTCTCTCTCTCTCTCTGTGTGTGTGTGTTGTCTGTTTCGTCTTCCCAGTGTCCTTCAGTACTTTCAGTCTGCTGGTTTGCCCCACTTTTCTTCAATGCCAACTCAATAATGTTGCCACAGAATCATTTTTAATGACTGCTTTTTTCCAATCCCTCATTGGGTGCAGCCAGCTTTCCATTACGGTTTTGGATGCCTGTGGTCCTCGCTGGACTGCTGAGTAGAGACTACCAATGTGCAGAGCACCTGCAGTGTCTGACCCTCTGCATCCAATTTTTCCATGCACCCCTTTTTCAGTTCCCCTCACTGTGCACCAACCGCAAGCATGCAAGCGTGAAGTCTGAATACTAATCAAAAGGGAAATCTGGGTTAGTTGTGGCAATGTCTGAGCTGGAAATTCCTCTGGCCCTGGGGCATGTGTCGGCCACATGACTGCTCCTGGCAGTGTCATCTGCTGAGCACTGGCTTCCTATGATGGTTTGGGCATTTAGTTAGTTTTTCTTTTGATTTCTACTTAACTTTCTGCTATATCAAAATGAAGCATGTATGTTGAGTTTGTTTGTTTGTTTGTTTGTTTGTTTCCTTAATGGGCATGTCTATAGGACCTCTAATCACAAAGAATAGTCCACAATTCTGTCCCTCCCAGCTCTGGGTTCATGACTCTTGGGATCATCCACTAGAAAGTAGTGTCACTGTTTTGGCCTCTACCTTGTCACATGTCTTCTGACTTAGATATAGTTTCCACTGCAAAACACAAGAGCTTAGCTTTACTAACACAGCGTATACGCGCACACACACACACACACACACACACACACACACACACACACACGTTCAGTATCAATTGGTGTTTTCTGCATAACAATCCACTTCAATACTTATTGGCTTAAGGGGACCATTTATTTACCCACAATCCTGCTGATCAGCAGTTTGAGCCTGGCTGGGCAGGATGATTTTTCTGGTCTTGGCTGAGCGCATTGCATTTGTGCAGCTGTGAGGTTACTGGGTTGGCTCAGGTCTGGCTGGCCTAAGTAGCTCCAGCTGGGGTGACTCATTCCTACCTCTTGTGTTCTTTCATCCTGCCATGGACTCTGTTAGGTCTGCTCACTCACAGGACGGTAAGGTTACAAGATGGAAACGGAAATTTGTACAGGTTCTTGAGGGCTGGGCTCAGATATATCCCTTCTGTGGCCAAAAACGGGATTAAAAACTACATTCCATCTCTTGACAGGAGATGCTGTCGGGTATCATTGCAAAGAACATAAAATCATGACTGCTTTAGTAATCTATCACACCACCGTGGACACACACCACACACAGTGTCCTTCAGGATCTAGGAGAGATTAGTTCCAGGTTGCTCCTAGGTCCCCAAATCAAAGCATGCCAAGTTTCTCATATAAAACACATGCAATTTCCATGTAATCTATACATACCTTAATGGATAATTTACTTAATTTTTTTTACATTTATATATTCTTTGTTTATGTGCATGGGAACATGTGTACACTATGTCATGTATGTAAAGGTCAGAGGACAACTTGCAGGAGTTGGTTTTCTCCTTTCACCCCGTGTAGGCTCTGAGAATTGAATTCAGGTCATCTGAGTCAACGTGTTGGTCTCTGATGAATACATAAGTCATCTTTTCACTCCTTTGATATCTCACACAATGTAAAGGTTACTTAAAAGTTGTTATATTACATTAACGAGGGGGTGGGAGAGCAGTTGTAATCATTTAGCACAGATGTAATTAAAATAATATTTTTGATCCAAAGTACTTGACTGCAGTGTGGAGGGCCCGGGTGACTGACGACACACACCACGCTTCCCTACCACCATCCTGTCCACACAGCTGGAGTACCTCACCACCAGTGTGAGCCAAGTCAGTATGTTCCCGGCTACAGTCATAGAAGTTAGCTTATTATTGGGCTTCAACATGATTACAATTGTTATTTTCTCCTATATAAAGATTTCTGCTTCAGTTGCCAAAGTAAATAATTGTTCTAAGTTCCCTGTTTCTTGGCTTTTTGTAAAAGCCAGAGAGCTCCACACTCTGCAGTAAATACTGTGTGTGTGTGTGTGTTGTAGAGAGAGATATAGACAGACAGACAGACAGACAGACAGACAGACAGACAGACAGACAGGAAAGAGGTTAGAAGAGCAGACACACACACACAGGGGGTGGGAGGAGGGAGATGGAAAGGAAGAGAGGTCTCTGAGAGTACATGCAGACTTGAAGAAGACATCATGCATCTTGTTCCATAGTTTTTCACCTTATTCTCTTGAGACAGGGTTCTCATTGACCCTGGAGCTAGACTATAGGCCAGCAAGTCCCAGAAATCCTCCTGTTTCCACCCACCTGCCACACTGGGGTCACAGGTATGTGTATAAGCACACTGGGTTTTCTATATGGGTTCTAGGGATTTGAACTCAGGTCCTCATGCTTGTGCAGCCAGTGCTCAGGCCCGCTGAGCCATTCTTAGCTCTCTTAAGGGTATGGACATTTGGTGAGTCATCATAGGGTTCTCCACCACACGCAGCAAAGAGCCTTAGATCATCCTGTCCTCATTGTGACCTTACTGTTCTACTCCCTCACAACTTCACATTCTCTCTCTTTCTCTCTGTTTGTCTGTCTCTGTCTTTATCTCTGTCTCTGTCTCTGTCTCTCTCCCCCTCCCCACCTCTTTATACCTCTCATATCCCACCAAGTTTGGTTTGCATTGCCCATACACTCACGGATGTGGGGCCATCCACTGAAGCCTGTATTCTTATCTCTTAAGGAACAATCAGGAGAACAGCAAGGAATGGTTAATTCAAAGTAAGACAAATCCCAGCAGAGCAAACATTTAGTTCTGTAACTCCATATCCAGTGTCTGTGACATGTGGTATTGTGACATGAGTTCCAGTTGAGTTGACTATCTCTACCTTTATGGCCTGGACACTTGTAGCCTATGTTGCCTCTTAGTTGAGCTGGCTGCATTCATTGCCTGAAACTCTCTCTTATTGGCAGAGAATCCATGTTCCTAGTGTCTCCAATTTCCTTTGATCTTTACTGTGGCTTAGGCTTCACTTTTCAGCTTTTTAAATCTCCTAGTTACAGTTTCTCAAGGAGACACTGTCTCTTCTACAAATGTCCTGGTCTCCAGGCCCTTCCTTAAAATATGAGTGGAAATGTCCATAATCCTGTGACTCTTGCATTCTGAATGTCTGTAAAATCAGTACTCCATGGATTATGGATGCCAAAGTCTTCTACCAGCTTGAGCAGTAGTCAGAACCCCATGGACCATGGCTGTAGAGGATCTCTGAGTGACTGGTTGTCTAAACCCAGGAAATATTTCCATAGGCAGATCTGTACAACCAGGATATCCTCATGGCTCTCTCTTCTCACTGGACATCTTTCACATAAATTTATAATTTTATCTGGTGCCCTGTGATGGTTGTTATCTAGCCATTTTCTTACTCCCCCAGCAGAAAGTGCTTCACTTTTCTTCAGTGGCCCTAATGCCTTCAACAACAACACTGAACTTGTTCACAGCTTCTAGGTCCTCCCTTTGGTGGTCATCCTGTTTGTCTTCCTCCATCTTCTTTGCTTTGATTTTTACTCCTCATTCTTACTGTAAACCTGGGTAGAAGCAGGCGATAATAACCATGCCACAGTTTCAGCGCACTGTCTTGAAATGCCCTCTGTTGCATTATTTAGTCCACCACTTTAAAACTCAGCTGGACACCAAGAAATATACAAAATGTAGGTAAACTCTTTGCCAAAGGGCAACATGAACAACCTCCTGTCCAATTCCCTGTAGAATTCTTGTTCCCACCTGAGCCTCTATCATCATTTGCATTTCTACCACCAATCTTGCCTTCTAAGCACTCACTAGAATTTCCATTAATCTGAGCTTCCAGACTTGTGGGGTTTTCTAGCCTGTGTATCACCAAACTCCTCCACTTTTCTGATTCTGGAGGCCTAAGAACCACCTGATGGGGCTTAGTCACGGCAATGACCCCCACCCCCCAGCTACTAGTTTTCTATACGGGCTACTTTTCATGCTTCTGTGACAAGATACCTTAAGGAAACAACATAAGATGGAAGGATTTATTTTAGTGAGCATCTTCAGATGGTTTGTTTCATCATGGTGAGGAGGATGTTAGGCCCTTGGTGTCATGATAGCTAGAGAGCAGGAGGAAGAAGAAAGCTGGTACTTAGTGGACTTTCTCCTGCACCCTTTGTTTTGTCTGGACCCCTACACTATGGGATGGTGCCATCCACCATCAGCATGGAATCACTCCATACACTCCACCAACTGAATCCTCTCTAGAAACATCCTCAGGGGTATACTCACACATGTACCTCACTGTGGGTATGTGATTACTCTGTGTCAGTGTGATCAATCACCTGGTAAGAAGCAACTTAAGAAAGGGAGGGTTTATTTTGGCTTCAGTATGAGAGTACAATCCACCACAATGAAGAAGACATGAAATGAGATTTGCTGATAGAGATGGCAGTGGGAACAGAAAGCTGCTTGCTCACATCTCAGTGGGCCAGGAAGTACAGCCAGGTTGTAAGTGCCAAGGCCTGCCTCTTAGTGACCTACTTCATCCAGGGAGGTCTACTTCCTAAAGATCTCACAGTCTCTACAAACACAACCGTCATCTAGAGACAAAGTGTTTAAACACAGGAGTCTAGGGGAGACAATTTACATTCACACAGTGGAACTCTCCAGGCACCCCTCTTCTCTCACAGTTGCATGCTTCATCCTAGCTCCTAGCATCCCAAAAGCAAGAGGAGATGGAGGCTCTATGCTCCACTACTGCTTCTTTAGTGCCCTTATTTTCAAATGCCCTAAGCTCTGTCCAGTGTTTCCAAGCTTGTGACTTTGCTAGTCAGTCAACCTCTTTTGAGAATAAGCCTCCAGTCCTGTGCCAAGCAGGGAAGGAAGAGTCCCCAGTGTTGCCAAATGTTATGGGTGTGTGTGTGTGGGGGGGGTGGGATCTGAAGATCAAACTACTCCTAAGACAGCTTCTATCTTCTCATTTTCTCTTCTTCCCACACCCTGCTAAGGAGTCTGGTGCCTCCAATGCTGAAGCATTCCAGAGCTCAGTCATTTCATTCAGCTTGGCTTTTTGGGTTTTCAGACTCTTCCCATGTAGCCTTCTATCTACTAAGTCAGACATTGCCCATCTGCCTGGTATTTTGCCTCTGGTATGCTTTTGCTTCCTCTTTCTCTTGTAGTTCTGACTCGTGTACTTTCCCACTTTCCTGCCAAGTCTTAGGATGCCACTGAGAGGAATTGGAGGTGTAATCATTTTTTGAATTTGCTATGGTTAGTTAGAGGTCCCTCTGGTTTGTCTTTCAGGAGCACTGAGTAATCGTGGAACTAATTATATTCTTTGCATTCTGCATGACAATCAGTGTCCATTAGTTTCCATTAAACATGAGAGACAAGAGTTTAGACATTTCTCTATTGGAATAAAAGTGGTAGGGACCCAGGGGAAATTTCTAAAAAGGAATGTAAGAAGGGCTTGATTTTCTTGGTCCAGAAAAGGTGCTCAGTGAAACATTTGTATAAACTGTCTGAGCCCTAAGCTGTACCCCAGGAATCACAGGCCCAAGCATTAATCCCAACATCTCTAAGCACAAGCCTGTGCATATTGAGCTGGAGCTAAATACTTGATTATTTCAACTCATCAAGTTTCTTTTCCTCATGGAAATTGAAGCTAGGTAGCTAAGCTCACTTCCTATTCTAAATTTCCTAAATCTATAGTTTAAAAATCCTCTATCATAACCAATTTCAATGAAGATGAAATACAAATTTCCTGAGAATTCTCTCATAAAGCATTGTTTTTATTTACATGTTATCCTGACACTGGCTGGATAGAAAAACTAAGTACAGAAGATGTGGATTTTAACTCTGGCTATAGTGGGGCTTATGTACAATTGGAGCACTTGAGAGGTGAGCCAAGACAATTAAGAGTTCATGCTTAGCCTTGGGTACATAGCAAGTCTGAGGCCAACCTGAGCTGCACAAAATCCTGTCTCAAAAGAAGAAAAAAAAATCAACCAATGAACTAACCAACTAAATCAAAACAAGGATACATGGATTTTATAACCTCTCTCTTTTATTAATCATGCTTTTGATATTTGCCTTCTCCTCCTAAAAAACCCCAAGCTATTTGGTAATTCCAAGGACCGAAAGTTTAACTATATATGATTTTAAGTGCCACAAGGTCAGCCTCTTTGTCTTAGCCCACTGCTCTTTTTCTGTCCTTTCAAAGGCCATCAGTTTGTCCCATGTAGGTATCCATAGAGGTATCCTCAATACCCAAGCACCTTCAGCAGTGTAACCTGATCAGCCCCCACACCAACCCAGTAACTTGGCAGTCCCAGAGCAATGATGCTAGCTTCTTTTTCAGAACCCTTCTCTCTCCCAGTGCTCCCAATCTTGTCGGGCTTCACCCCCCTGAGAGCAGCAGTGGCTTCCAACATGGCTGACACACAGGGGCTTGGGCGCATTAGCAAGGCTAGTTTCTTGAAACTCTACTAATTAACTGTTAACACGTGACATTTTCACACACACCCAGTGTAAAGAACGACCAGTTCAGCCCAGGCACCAAGAGCCGACAGGAAAAGTGAGAAAGAATGAATAACGATGAGACAGAAAAGGAAAGAAAACCAAACCAACAAAAAGCCAAAACCACTGTCTGATAAGCTGGATACAGCTGTACTTTTCCGTACTTCTCCGTACTGTGTTTGCCACTCAAAGAGGCCTCATCTGGAATAATCTGGGGGGGACACGAGAGAGGGGAAAGAAAATCTCTCTCTTTAATCTGCTCCACAGACACGTAAGTGGATCAAAGGTACTTCATAAAACCTCAGCTAGCCATGACCTTGGACAACAATCTTATCCTAAAACCTCAATTTTTCTCATTTGTAAATGATGGGATTGGATTACTTACATATACAAGTAAAAATGTGAGATTTTGAGATAGGTGATTTCCATAAGCAGGTGAGAAAAGAGCCCTAGGGGAAGGTGTTGGTTGTCCACTCTGTTGTATAAGATTTATAACTGCACACAGGAAAGAGGACACGGAAAGCTCTCATAGAAAGGAATGGAAGAACTCCGTGCTTTGGGGAACCATCATTAGTACCACCAAGATGTTGGCCTGTAGCCCCGTTCTATCTAGCAGGGCACTGTAGATACACTGCTATGTCTTTAAACAAAGAACCTCGTACAGAAGCTTGCCTTTCACAACCAGAGCCACACAGCCTTGGAAGAAGTCTTGTTTCTGTTGCTTTCTTTGCTGAAAATTTGATAGTTTAATTTCTCCCAACAATTTCCTGTGAGTATCACAGAGCTCATGGTAAAGACAGATATTCCATTCACAAGAGGCCATTTTCCACACACAACCAGCTTTTCTGCTAGGGAGTAGACTTGGTGGGCAGGTAAAACAAGACACCGAAGAGAAAGAGTTGTCAAAGTGACTGCTTGGGTTGCTTGCACAAATCCCTGTCCTATTTGGACTTCTGTCTTTCCACCAGTGTGCAATGCCCAGGTGATGCAGTTTAGAGTCTTCTTGGGTAGTTTGCTTTGTAGGGTAATGCCAGGTTGGGATAGATCAAACAAGGAGAGATTGTTGCCACAGTTATTTTGATGTAAAAGTAACTTTCATTCTCCGGATGTAATTGTCGCCTCTGAGGCTTACTGCGTTCATCTGCTAACCTAGGCCTAGTTCTGGAAGCTAGGACTCCCATACAATCTTATCTAGGTCTAGAATGTTTTCAGCCTCTGAGACTTGATGCTGAATAAGCTCCCCCCACTTCCTAGTTCTTTCTGATCTCTGGCTAGCTGATTCAACTCACTTGTTCTGGCTCAAACTCCTGTCCAAGATGACTGATTCAATCTGGCTTCCCTCAGCCTCTGACTCTTTGCTCTGCTTGGCCTCAAACCAACTCCATTAATCTGTTCTAATGTTCTGACTCACTCTTAATGTTTCACCCATTCTTTGTCTCTTTGCAGCCTGTCTCTGTACAACTGTCCCAGTAAAACTGTCTCCTCTTCAGTGCTACTCTCTTAAGTAGCCTCTCTTTTCTCTCTGTTTTCCTGAGAGTTGAGTGTATTCTATCCTGTCAAATCTTTCTCTGATTTGTCATTTTGTCTGCCACTAAGTTAGACATCACTTTCAAACATAGATGCTTCCTTCTACAAGCTGACTTTACCTTCATGATTTGGGATTAAACGTGAGTACTAAGGGTTAGTCTGTATTCTAGCTAGAGGGAATGTACTAAGGCTGAGCCACACCACATACAAAAAACAGGTTTTTCTGGTAAACAACACAATCGCAGGCTTTACAATGTGATCAAATATCCCCCAACATTTAGTATGTGCATTGCCATCAACAATTAATTCCTTGGTAGAGAAACCATGAGCCTTGGCTACTCAAGTCCACTTTTTATATGGTTTAAGTCTAGCTAGTCTGGATTCGGATTGCCTGTTTGTTACATTCTGCCTTCACTGATGCTTTTGTGGTCATTCCGGCTCACCCTGCTGTTGGTGGTACTTTACTGCTTGTCATAGCTTCCAGATGCATGGTGGTCCCATCTTCAGTCAACCTTTAGTGCTAATTTTGAAGCCCACTTTGCCCCTCTTTTGACAGCAGCATGTGATGGCATATGTACATGTGTGTACATGTGTGAACATGTACACACATATACACACTCAATTGTGTCCATTTAGAGGCATATGTAGATGTTTTCATGAAGGTAAAAATACAATGTCATGTGACACTAACTGATTCTTACATATTTTAGACAATTTTGCCAACCTCCTAGAAGCCTTTTACAAATTAAATTGAAATCAAAATTTCTTATGAATTCCATAGATGCCTTAGAAATGACCTCCTGAAGAACCCTCAGGATTACAAAAAAAAACAAAACAAAACAAAACAAAACAAAACAAAAAACTAGTACATTTCTTTCTTCAAAGATATCTTACTATGGGAGACCAAAGGCTGTGTACACCATTTCCAAGAAAAACATACTCTGCTTTGAATCAGAAGTGTCTTTTCTAGGCTCCTGTTTTGAACACTTTGATGGACATGCTATTCAGAAAACTGTGGAACTATTAGGAGTTGGGGGCCTAACTGACACACTTGGGGGAGACTTTTGAATGCTACACTCACTGTGGTTGTGCTCTCTCTCTCTTCCTCTCGCCCTCTGATCTCTGACCTGCTCCGATGTGAACAGTCCCCATCCTATGCTCCTGCTACCATGGACTGCTCTACCAGACCTACCCTGCTCTGATAGATTAAAACCTTCTGAGACTGTGAGCCCAAATGAATCTCACCTCTTATGTTGTTCTGGTGGTAATACCATGAATACAGTGACAGAGAAAATTAAATGTCAGAGTCTAATGTAGTTATCATTTAAAAATTTATTCTGTATTTTATGACATATATATCTTTTGACCCTGCAAATCAATCCTAGTAATGCATATATCTTCTACATATAGAATGAATATTTGCAGAACAACATGGATGTGTATGGGCATATGGGTAAACACATACTGTTGTGTGGTTTGAATGAAGAATGCTACTCATTGGTTCATGTCATGTATTTGAACACTAATCCCAAATAGAAGTGTCTCGGCTAGTTTTTGTCAACTTGACACAAATTAGAGTTATCTGGGAAGAGGAATCTCAATAAAGGAAGTATCACCATCAGATTAGCCCATAGAGAAATTTTTGTTGGCCATTTTCTTTGTTAATGACTGATGATGGAGGGCCTAGCCCATGGTGGGTAGTTCCCTGCCTGGTTTCATGGTCCTGGATGGTATAAGCAGGCAGGCTTTGGAAGCCATGGGGAACAACAAGTAACTTTCCTTCCTGCCTCCAGGATACTGCTTAAACTTCCCTCAGTGATGGATGTGACCTGAGAGTTGTAAGATGAAATAAACCCCTTCCTCCCCAAGTTACCTTTGGTTGTGGTATTTATGACAGCAAATAAAACGCCAAGAAAAGAAGGTTATAAAAACTTTAGCCTTGATGAAGGAAGTACGCCATCGTACATCATCTGGGACAGGCTTTGAGGGTTTCTAGCATGGCTCACTGTTCTCTCTCCTCTTCCCATCCCCTCCTTCCAGTATGGTGATAAGAAGTGATCAGTCACTCCAGCCAGGGTCACATTCTTTCCACCATGATGGACTCTACCTCTCTGGAGCACTAAACCAAAATAGACCCTTTCTTTCCTGACTTGCTTTTTGTCAGTTGCTGTATCACAGAAACACACACACACACACACACACACACACACACACACACACATGCATCCACGTTTTTTCACAGTAAAAGACCAAAAGCAAACTAACAGCTGGTATACAAAGCTGCCTTCACAAACAGGGCCGATGTACAGTGGAATATAACTCAGCTACCAAAAGGAGGGAGGAATCTTTATGTCTTGATGTAGATGGTGCTCCAGAGTTAAAGTGGGGTAGAATCATGATCTAGAGTGTGTACTGTGTTACCTTATGTGTGACCAGTAGGAAGGGAGTGGTAGTTCTGAAAGTGGAAAACAATATTTATCTCCAAAGGAAGGAGAAATGGGACAAAAGAGTTCAAAACTCAGTTAACCCAGATTTTCTACTTCATATATATATGAAGTGTGTCTGCTAGTTTTTGTCATATACATATATACATATGTACACATATACACATACACACATTATACAGTTATTCATATATACATCATATATACATCATATACACATATACTCACATACACATATATAAGTATATATATGTGTATATATATATGTATATATATAACTTTGGAAACATGATCATGATTTTTATATAACTACACTTTGGAATTTAAAATTGTAACTGTGAAAACTACACAAAGGAGACAAACATGGCTTCAACACAGGTCAGAAAGCTTTGATCTTACCAGTGATGTCATGGAAGCCTTCCTGAAGGAAATGGCTCTAGGGTAAGAGCTGAAGAAAGAAGGAAGTTTATGTATTCAGAGAACAGAGCAGAGTGTCAGGGTCACAGGCAGGAAACGGCGCTATTAAAGAACAGTAAAGAAATCCTGAGATAAGAACAGACTAGTCCATGGAGTTTTCCACACCATGGTGAGAAGTGTCTTTCTGTGTGTTTTATTCTAAGGGTGTCAAGACTCAGGTGAAGGGTTTTAAGGAGGCAGACAGGAGAGGCTGGAGCATGGGGGAAATCCTGGAAGTCTCTGAGACAGTAGGCAGGCTAGGTGTGGTCACTCCTTGTTCACACAGGGAGTGCCCATCTTCTAGGCTCACCTAGAAAACACAGTGTGCTCACCCCACAGCATTCCAGATCTCAGTTATGATCCATCAGTTGCTATTTGCTAAAAACATTATCCAAATCACACACAGGATGAAGTTGTTAGAGTCTAATTTACGCTGGAACCTATCTCCGTTTCCAGGCAACATCATCGCCCAGGAAGATGATGGCTCTGACCCTCAGCGTCTTCCACAATCTGGCTAGTGAAATGAACGGAGGGAACCATTCTGTGTGTGCAGGCTAGTATCACAGCTATTACATTCATCCTGGGAATAAAAACCATTTTAAATGCACCATTTGATAAGAACACTTAACCTCAGTACGTACTGTAATTAGAGTGATAATTAGAACTGCGCAGGAACCTCTTAAGACTCGGAAATGTTTGGAATTCACCTAGATGAAAATCACATTATCTACGACCAACCCATGGCATTTTCTCTCCTTACCTCGATGGTGCTCCCTATCTCAAAGCCCTTGTGCTTTAGGGGGGGAAATAAGAATTTTGTCGGCAGACAGCATATCCCATAGAACTGACAGGCTTAGTTGAAATTTGCTTTAGTTATTTGAAGGGGTGGGAATCCTTAATTTTGAAACAAACTCTAAAGGCTGAGGGATGGAGGAGATGAAGTAAGCTACATTTGCAGAGAGGAGATTCTGTTCTTGTGTGAATCCACTCATGAAATGTTAAAATATGCATGGGAAAATTGTGTTCCTTAATCTCTGAAGAAACACTTATCACCAAGAATCCTTTAATTCTCTTCCTTTGCTTGATTTATTAGCTTATGAAATTATGTTAATAGCTTTCATGGTAATGGTTGGGGGGCTCAAATGACCTGATTTTAATAATGAAGTAATTTATGCAATAAATGCAATCAACATCTTCGAGTCCCACTTAACAGAGCATGTTAGTGATTAGCCAGTGCTAAAACAAGGGTCTGTCGGCATGGGGCAGCACAGAAGCTCCTCCAGAGAAATCAGCAAGCTTGCTGGACAGGAGGTGGGACCCACCCAATGCATCTAATCCCACCTTCAAAAGCAATGCCAGGGAGGTAGAGCTTAATGGACAAACTGTCCCATGAGATTCATCTGCATATGAGGTACGTTTTAGTCTTGTGGCAAGAGATGGAGTGATTTTTTTTAATGGGTTGTATAGAGAAACTAATTCTGGGAGGTAGGAGCCCATGAAAAAGAAATCCTCCTGGAAGGTGATGGACAGGACCCCCTTAGGCGAAATTAAGGTCATCAAATCTGTGATTGTAAAATCAACATCTTAGAAATGGCATAGAGACTCACATAACTAGCCAGTCTCATGGTCTTTGAGATGATATGGTCACAGTCTTTTGGCTAAGATGAAGTTAACAGTATTATGTTGTGTTCCTTTCTCATTCTTCATCTCAGGTGTGTCTGTGTGTCTGTGTACATGTTCATGCATGTGCAAGTATGTTCATGTGAGACTTGGTTCAACTTTAAGTGTTGTTTCTTACATTATGTCTACCTGTATTTTTTTAAAAACAGTTGTCACTTGGCTTGGGCCTGCCAATTAGACTACAGTGGCTAATCAGTGAGACCCCAGGGATGCACCTGTCCCCACATCCCAGGCACTGAGATTAAAATTATACCACCATATCCAGTTGGGCACAGGTTGGTCTGCCATTATCCCTTTTAATTGACCATACATCTCCCAAACTAAAAGCTATGGAGAGCAAATCGTATGTGATCAGGAGATTCCAGGAGGGTCCTGATATACCACAGTACCGTTGTCCCGATCCACCTTAGATGCCATCCCTTTGCAGATTTTAACATTGTCATAGTTTGAATGTGACATATCCTTACAAAATCTTGTGTTTCATTCCTTGGTCCCTAGCTGGTGGTGCCAATTTGGGGAGGTTGTTGAATTTCTAAGGACTAAGGACCAAATGGAGGTCCTTGGGCAAGTTTATGGGTTAGAGCCTGGTGTGAGTTCTAGGCTGAGCCTTGCTTCTTGATCCCAGGAAACCCAACTCATTTGCAGGATGCTGGAACCTAGTGCCATACCTCCCTGCAATGCTAAAATGCTAAGCAAAATAAATTCTTCCCCTAAGTTGCACATTGGCAGTTATTGATGACATTGGTGAGGAACATAATTCATACAATGTTCAGACACATTGCAGGTTGGGGAAATTTTTGGGATGCTATGTGATCCCCTAAAACATTAGACATTAAATCTGACATGGCACAAGGGTAAGTTAAAAAAAAAACCAAGATACTTACATATCTAAATTCTAAACTGTGATATAAGAAACATAATCCCACTCCATTTGCTTTGAAAAACAGAGTCCTTGAGTTCTTAAATGCTTCCATCTCTATTTGGCTATGGTATCAGTCAAGATGCTTGATTCTTGGAGAATGTTTTAAGTTTCTACTGATTTGTTTTTCTTCTTCATTTCAGTGGATGAGTTCTGCAATGGTTAACTTGGAGTGTTCAGAGTAAATACAATTTCTGGGTGTTTCTGTGAAGGTGCTTCCTGATGAGATCCACATTAGAATTCACGAACCAGTGTAGATGGGCATCCCAACTCTGGGCAGTGTGCAGACTGTGGAGAGCTAGACTAAGTAAGTTCAAAGAGAAGGAACACCACTTTACTCCTCTCTGCTGTGCCTTGAGCTGGGGCATCAATCTCCCAAGAGTCCCTGGGTCTTTGGTTTTCAGACTTGTGCAGAAATGTCAAGTCTACCTCTCCTGAGACTCCAATTGTGCAAATGACAGGTTGTGGAGCTCCTTACCCTCCAAGATCATGTGATCCAACTGCTCACGGTAAATATCTCCCTCCTCTACAACCATACACATGCATACGAACACACACACACACATACACACACACACACACACACACACACACGTGTACACACACGCATACACACATACACACATACACACACACACACACACACACACACACACACACACACACACACGCATACACACACGTACCCCTCACATGAATAGCAACTTGATGCTAAAATCATAAAGCTTTTAAAGTCTGGGAGATAGACAGAATATGCTGTTTAAGAAAACCATACAAATCATGAGCAGAATCTCAATTGCCCAGGCCAAGTGTAATTGGCTTCCTGGTTATATTAGGACTGTGGAAGTCTCAGGTTTCACCTGAGAAGATGCACACTCTTTCTTTGGAAGTGTATAAAGGTACTCATATTTTCACATTACAGCATGGACTAGAATGCCTTTGGGAAGCATCTTGTGCAGTCTGCAAGAGATGCTACACCTAATTACATAATGTCAAAGATCAGCAGTGATGCGATGCCTTGTATGCTACGGCACCTGCTAGCTGTTGCACCTGGTGCCGTGTAGGTGCTAAATGACTACTGAACACCATTCTCTCATTACTCCCTACTTCCAAAAAGCTTCTAGAGGTGTCGTCCCCATTTTATAAGCAGATAATAACTGTGAAGAGACTTTTGTTTCTGCTTTGCCTGTATTTTTAAGCATCAAATCTGAACTGTCTATTCATGGTCACTAGAGATAGCTTTAGCATATGACATGACAAATATAATTAATGAAATTGCAAGGGCATCAACTCCTTGAAAAAGAAATAACTACCGATGTTATTTAAACTGTCTCTTATCACACATAATTTTCAGGATTTTTTTCCCCTGTAGCAAGAATATTTTATGAAAAGTAAGAAAATGTATACCATTTTTCTATCATCAAAATGGAAAATAACAATCTAACCATGGACTTACGCTAAATAATAGCCCCAAGATTTATGGCTATTTCTGTTAGGCTTATCAAATTTCATATATAGATATAGATATATAGATATATTGTTTTTATACACATATACATCTGGGTTCTCTTGGGGGATAAGGCACGCTTTTGAGTGTGTGCACATGTGCACATATGTAGGTCAGAAGACACCCTTATGCATTGTTCCTTAATCATTCTTCATCTTGTTTTTCAAGACAAGTTCTTTTTTGCTAATTTTAACTGCCAACTTGCAAAAACCCAGAGCCACATGATAAAGGGGCCTCAACTGAGGAACTACCTAAATCAGTTTTGCTGTGAGCAAGTCTGTGGGGGTTTGTCTTGTTTATTAATTTAGGTGGGAAGACCCACTCTGAATGTGGGCAGTACCGTTCCTTGGGCTGGGCCTGGAATTATGAGTTAAAAAAGCAGCAAGCAGGCAGCATAGGCCTACACATTCCTGCCTCTGTGCCTCCTGGCAATTATGAACTATATCTGCAATTGTAAGCTGAATAAACCTTTCCTACTTTAAGTTGCTTTGAGTAGGATATTTTACCCCTGGAACATTCTCAAAGGCTTGGAACTCACCAAGTAGGGTAGGCTGATTGGCTAGCAAGCACCAGGGAATGTGCCTGTCTCCATCTCCCTAGAACTGAGATTACAAGCACATGCCACCACATCCAGCTTTTTAAAACTGGGATCACTAGTACAGATTGGAATCAGGGATGGTGATACCTCCAGAAATTCTTTTATTATACGGGATTTTATCCTGGGCTATTTATTTATTTATTTATTTAACTTTTATCTGCATTATTTTATGCTGAATTTTTATTCTCGTGCCATGAGGGGTTTTTTTTGTTTTTTTGTTTTTTTTTTTTCAGTTTCTTCTGGGATATCTTCTTCTTCTGTGCAACCTCCTTTTCTGGCTTTGGAACAGTCTGTTCCTTCTCAGTGAGGATCATCTCACTGTGGCAGGGTGAGCTCTGTAGGCTCATCAGTGCATAGAGACATGCCTTGTTCACCTGGATGTGTTCAACGACTAGAGAATCTACATTTAAACCCTAAGTTCAGCATTACTCTCTGCGTTTTTAAGCATGTGTAGCAAAAATTCAGCACTCATTTTTGGCTATCATCCCTGTGTCCAGCCCCACTGCTTAGCCTCAGTGTGCCTACCAACTCTGCCATTACAATGCTGAAATGACACACATCACTTTTAAGTGACATCCTTCATATACTTGGTGGCTTTGTGGCTATGCATACCCTTGATGTCCTGAGCAGTTTCCTGGGTGTTGTTGATGTGAACACGAAGGTTTGAACCTCTTGATTTGCATGATTTTGTGGGGTTTTCTGGGTCAAGAGAGCAGTGAACCATCTTCACAATTCACCTCTGGCCGCTTGCCGGAAGAGCGAGATTTTTATTTTTTCCGTATGAAGTTGAGAATTGTTCTTTAAAGGTCTGTAAAGAGTGGAGTTAGACATTTGATGGAAAATGAATACTACTCAGCTATGAAAAGCAAAGACATCTTGCAATTTGTAAGCAAATGGATGATGGAACTAAGAAATGTTGTCCAGTGTGAGGTCACTCAGACCCAGAAAGACACACATGGTATATACTCACTTATAAGTTGATATTAGCCATAAAATACAGGATAGCCATGCTATAAACCACAGACCCAAAGAAGCTAAGTAACAGGGAGGGGCCAAGAAAGGATGCATGAGTCTCACTCGGGAGGGGATATAAAATAGAGATTAGAGGTGGATGGAAGGAAGGAACTGGTTAGGAGAGGGGGTGGGGAGGGGAATAGGGTTGGGGATTAGGCATGGGGAGAAGTAGAGAAGTGCTGGGAGAGAGAACAGAAGTGGGGTACAAATCTCTGGAACCAGCCAGAGACATGGGATTGGGGAAGCTCCCAGGAGTCTATAAGGGTGACCCCAGCCAAGACTTCTAGCAGCTGGAGATATGGAGACTGAAGTGGCCACCTCCTGTAGCCAGGTGGGACTTCCAGGGAAATGAGGGGTCACCAACCTACCTACAAAACCTTCAGCCTGAAATTTGTCCTACCTACAAGATGTGCAGATAAAGATGGAGCAGAGATGGAGGGCCAACCAATGACTGGCCCAACTTGAGACCCACCCCATGGGAGAAAGCCAACCTCTGACACTATTAATGATACTCTGCTATGATTGCAGACAGTAGCCTAGCATAACTGTCACCTGAGAGGCTTCATCTAGCAGCTGATAGAAATGGATGCAGAGACACATAGCCAACCATTAGGCAGAGCTCAGAGAGACTTGTGGAAGAGTCTAGGGAAGGATTGATGGAGCTGGAGGGGTCAAGGACACCACAAGAAGACCTACAGAGTCAATTAACCTGGGCCCAGGGGGATCACAGAGACCAAACCACCAACCAAAGAGCAAGCATGGACTGGACCTAGGCCCCCTGCACACATGTAGCAGATATGAAGCTTGGTCTTCATGTGGGTCCTCTAACAATCAGAGTTGAGGGGCTGCCTTTGACTCAGTTGCCTGCCTTTGGATCTCCTTTCCCTAGCTAGGCTGCCTTGTCTGGCCTCAGTGGGAGATATGCTTAGTCCTGCTTCAACTTGATGTGCCAGGATGGGTTGGTACCCATGGTGATACTTCCCCTTCTCGGAGGGGAGGGGTTGTGATTCAGAGGAGAGGAAGGAACAGGGCTGTGACTGGGATGTAAAGTGAATAGAAATACCACCAACAACAACCAAAACCAAACAAGTGAGTTACTTTGCTCTGTTTTCTATTTTTGCTCTTTTGTTTTTTAACATGGATTCTAATTGAACTCAGGTCCACCTGAGTGATCTTCCCAGTCCCCCATGATGTTAAAAGGATGATCTTGAAGTCATTCCTTTTCAAGCCAGGGAGGTCACACAAAGGTGACAAAGGTCATACACAGAGCCATCCTTTTGGTTTTCAGCCCACTCTTTACAGTGTGGATAGCGTGATGACTCTAGCTTGTTGTGTATTTAAACTTGTCTTACAAAATGAATGGGTGGCTGGAAAAAAGTTGCTCTTGCTAAAATAACCACTGCTGTAGTCCGTGAATATATTTTTCCAAAAATGGACAGAAACAAGTTATTTTTAAAGTCTCCGTGCCTATATCTAGTACAGAACCTCAGCACTGTGGTTGGAAGTGTGGATTCTGGAGGCTGACTAGCCCAGACACAAATCCGGCCTCTCCCCAAAATACCTGTGTGACCTCGGGCAACGACCCACCCCTTCTCAAGCTCGTCACGCCCATGTTTTAAGTGAGGCCACCATGTCTCTTTTCAATTTGAGCAAAGTTTAACTGGATTTAGACTAGAGAGCACAGAGAAGTCTCTGGTGTGGACTAAATGCTTATCTGCTGTTTCTAGACTGAGTGGTGTGCCATGTCTCCTCACATTCATAAAATGTGACTCGCCCACTGACCACAGACTCTCTCGGCCAGCTCAGAAAGGCAGAAAAGCTTCGGCATCTTGCTTTCTCCCTAAAACACTTTTTCTTTTACTATGCAAAAACTTTTCCCACTTGGCACAGCTTTGAAAAGATTATCATAGAAAGAGTCCACACAATTGTCTGTTTAATATTAAAAGTGTGTTTATTTTATTTATTATGTGTGTTTCGTGTATTTGTGTAAGTGTATGTTCACATGTGTGCTTCTGCTTGGGGGTCCTATAGGCCAATACTGGGTGCATTTCACAATTACTTTGAGAGAGGTTCACTCACTGAACCTGGAGCTTAACATGTCCGAAAGACTAACTGGCCTCTGAGCCCCTGGGGCCCTCTTGTCTCTGTCTCCCTAACTCTGGAATATCAGCATCCCTGGCTTTCTACATGAGTGCTAGGAATCAGAACGCAGGACTTTATATTGATTGGTAGGGCAAGTACATTATGTTCTGAGCTACCTCCCCAAGCTCCTTGATTGAATTTTTTAAATATGATGCTAAGAGTCAGCTCTGTAAGCTAGGGACTTGTGCTTAGCACTTTTAACTCTGTTTGAAGCCCTAGAGTCTAGGGAACAGGTCACCGTGGGTGGCTCTGTCAGCTTCTTCAAAGAACCAGTCCCAGGAGCCAGAGGAAATGAAGGTATTTGCCTTTTCCCTGCAAGAAGTTTGCTTCCCACATGTAGAGCGTGGACAGCTATGGTTGCATCAAGCTTTGAGGAAATGACGATCTGTTTGTGGAAAGAATTAAAACGTAGCTATCCAAAGCAGTATTGCAACATGGTATGTGGGAAGAGGGGAGAAAGGTCTGCGTTGTTCTTACTTCCGCCTCGTCAGGATTCCTCTCGAACCTGACATTTCTTAACCCGAGTCTCTTTTCCAGGTCATTAATTTCAATTTCCCAATGTTTTCCAGCCTGTGACAGTCTCAGTTTAAAAACTCATCCTCAGCATCATTTTTCTTTCTTCCTTGGCTTTTTTTTTTTTTTTTCTCATGCTAGCTTGGTGCTTTGCTTTTTATTCCTTTTCCAACACTATTTTTGAATTATGTTTGGTTTTTCTACATCAAGCCACGATAATGTAACTTAACATACCGATTCTGATGCTCCTAAGAGAGATGTGGAGAAGCAGGCCAGCGCACCTCAGAGACTGCGGGGGTCACAAGAACAGCACAGCCGAGGCATACTGATACGTTTGCGGCTGTCTTCCTGGAAAAGCCACAAAGCAGGACACCAATGAAAGTTACAGCCTTAAAAAAGCGAGAAAAGCAGAGGCTGAAGAGATGGCTCGGTGGTTAAGAGCACTGACTACTCTTCCAGAGGACCCGGGTTCAATTCCCAGCACCTACATAGCAGCTCACAACTGTTTATAACTCCAAGATATCACAAATATATATTCAGGCAAAATACCAATGCACATAAAATACAATTAAAAAAGTCAAAAAGATGGGAAAAGCAGAGAGTACCCTAACTGCCCCACATTGTGCTACTCACTACTGAGAGGGTTTGGTTTTGGTTAATAAGGGGCTACCCTTTGCCTCTATTTCAGGCAAATCAGATCTTCCAGAATATATAAAAACCTAGGTGAACAAGGTCCTAAGTTTAAAGAGAGAAAAGGAAGAGGGTCTCACCAATCACCATCAAAAGTGACTTGCATAGGTCCTTGCAATCGATCACCCAGACCCTTGGATTGAGGTGTGTACACACATGTGTTTAGTAACTATGTCTAGAAACATGAAAAATTGGGCTACTTAGTCAAGAACAGATTTAGTTGGATTCTCTCTGTTCCTGTAGGGTTTGTTTATCTCTCTGTGTATATGTGTGTACAGAGGGGTGTGTGTGTGTGTGTGTGTGTGTGTGTGTGTGTATCAGCACACATGCTAATATACGTAAACATGTATGCTCATGCATGTGGAAGCCAGAGGACAAACTCAACCAGGGCACCATGTTGTTGGGTTGGTTGTTTTGTTTTGTTTTGTTTTGTTTTGTTTTTGTTTTCTTTCTTTCTTTCTTTCTTTCTTTCTTTCTTTCTTTCTTTCTTTCTTCTTTCTTTCTTTCTTTCTCTTTTTTTGAGACAAAGGCTCTCACTGACCTAGATCTTTCCTAGTAGGTTATACTGGTTGCCAGAGAACCCTAGAAATCCACATGTGTTTGCATCCTCAGTACTGGGATTCCAAAGCACACCACCATTTAGACAGATAGATGTTTAGGTCTTTTTTTCCCCTTTCTCCCTGGAATTGAGAACATGCCACTTCTTTCCTTTTTTGTCTCCTCAAACATGCCCCTCTCAAGGAATAGTCCTTGTTGATGAATGCAACAGTAGACAGTGATGCAAGGGTCAAAGAGGCCTTCCCACAATGCATTTCGACAGAGAGAATGATTTGTGTCATTGGCTGTGTAATCCTCAGATATGACTGGTAACAGAGCATGAACATTGTCCAGGGACTAGCTATTTATAGAAAACATACCCATTCCCACATTTGATGCTCACAGGAACTTTGGAGTATGAATACAATCTTTTTCTTCATCTTACAGACAACACAACTGAAATGCAAAGAATGTACAGACTGACCAAGGGCCCTGGATTCCCAGGCTGGCAGCTAGGATACTAAATTCTCTCCATTTCACAAATAGTAACTCAGTTTTGACTATGACTCATCTTGGAAGCACTAAGTAGAGAAATGTAGAATAAAATTCACATTAGCCCCCTTACTTTTGAAAGTTTAAGTACTACTTTTTAAAGCACCCACTACTTTAAAGCCAATTATTAGTGTTTTAGTTGCTTGAATATTAAGGAGGACCTAACATTTGAAAATTACAGCTAATAGTACATTAAAAGTATTATAAAGTACAAACATAACTAAGTTTTAGGAATTGTATCAGTGTATTAGTAAATTAAGGAGTGGAAATGTAGAAATATACCAATATATGATAAATTCAGTAGGTATCACAGAAAAATCTTTAAGCCAAGCAAGAGAAGAAAATCTCTCTCTCTCTCTCTCTCTCTCTCTCTCTCTCTCTCTCTCTCTCTCTCTCTCTCTCTGTGTGTGTGTGTGTGTGTGTGTGAGTGTGATATATACACACACACTCATACACACTCACTTAAATTCTAGAAGCGGAACTCAGCCAAAGCTTTGAGCTATATCTGTAAGCTCTTCAGAAAGTCTTAAATAAGATAGAAAACAATTCTTCAGATTTGTAAACAACAACAAATAATAAAGCACTGTAGAAATTTCCATCAAAATCAGAAACTAGATTGAACTGTCCAAGATCACTACTTGTGATAGTTTAAATATGCTTAGCCCAAGGAGTGGCACTATTAAGAGGTGTGGCCTTGTTGGAGTATGTGTGTCACTATGGACATGGGCTTTAATGCCCTAGTCTTAACTGCCTGGAAGCCAGTCTTCCCCTAGTAGCCTTCAGATGAAGATGTAGAACTTTCAGCTCCTGCTGCACCACGCCTGCCTAGATGTTGCCATGTTCCTGCCTTAATGATACTAGAATGAACCTCTGAACCTGTAAACCAACTCCAATTAAATGTTGTCCTTACAAGAGCTGCCTTGGTCATGGTGTCTGTTTACATCAGTAAAACCCTAACTAAGACACTGTTACTTAAAAAAAAAAAAAATAGAGGCAGCTAGAATTGGTGATAGCCTGGTAATGGATGGAGGAAACTGCACAGAGCCACACAGAGTTCTACCATAAAGAACACAGAAGATTACCCACAAATCCTGGGCCCAAACCAGAGAATTCCATACACAGAGATACTAGGGACCATAGGGATTAGAGACATTGGGATAAAACCTAGCCAGAAAAAAGGTGTTGAAAATATAATGTAGTAACCAGGTAGAAATATTCATAAAACTCTACCATATGAATATAAGCTTCATCAAGAACAAGGGGAAATATCTTAGGGCCCAGAAGCAAGTTTCATAGAATCACATTTAGCCCAGGGTTCAAATGGAAAAATCCTTACTCTTATTTCTTGGGTGCAGTTATACATAGTTCCCTGCCTTCCACAAAGCCTGAAGCAAAGGCTAGATGACCAAGAACATGGGCTGAGTATATATATGAACCAGCCAGAGCAAACCTCAGCATACTTTAAGGAAGACAATGTAATTGATTCTCCCTATGACAAGTCGTCTACAATATCTAGCATGTGATAAAAGATTACTATAAAGAAATAGATACTTAGATTCATATTGAATGGAAGACAAAAGAAACCAATGCTGAGACAATCCAGGGGTTCAGATTAGAAACCAAGATTTTAAAGCACCTGCTAAAAACATGCTTCAGAATGGGAAACATACAAAGCAAGAGAAACCTCAGTGAAATG
The DNA here is from genome assembly GCA_030674055.1 of Rhabdomys pumilio. Taxonomy (NCBI): domain Eukaryota; kingdom Metazoa; phylum Chordata; class Mammalia; order Rodentia; family Muridae; genus Rhabdomys; species Rhabdomys pumilio. The sequence goes on along the minus strand of JANHMN010000006.1, from coordinate 32,300,827 downwards.
TCAAGAATACATGTAGCTCACATCTATATCTGTCACCTGTCTCTAGCACTGGTATCTATTGATATGTATCTGATCTATCTAATCTATCAATTTATCATCTACCTATCATCTAAAATATGCCTCTCTCTATATATTTATAGCTATCACCTATTTCTATGTAGGAATCTATTTGTATCAATCTATATGTCTATTGTCTGTATTTAACTATCTGTCTCTATTTCTCTACCTACCTACCTACCTACCTACTTACAAAGCAAAGAAAAATACTGCATCTGAAAAAAAATCCAGACCCAAAGATTCCTGAATAGGCTTACTAACAGCCTTATTAACAGATGATGTGATGGAATAAATCAGTGACCTTGAGTACACCTTCCAGAGAGAGAGAAGACTAAACTAGACACTTGCAAACCAGAGAGCACTGCCACCTGCAGTTTGTCAGCTATTGAAATTATTATTCAATAAAGTAAGGCTGGAAGAAACTTCTGAACTTTAGAAACTAAGAGAAAGCCAGACTACTATACCCAGCAAAACTTTCAGTCACAATAGATGGATAAACAAAGACATTCAATAATAAGACCAAATTTAACTAATATTCATCTACAAATCGAGCACTACAGTAGCCCTAGAAGGAATAAGTTAATAATTAATATTCAATAATAATAAATAATAATTATTATTATGAATAATAATTATTATTATGAATAATTATTATTCAATAATAAGACCAAATTTAACTAATATTCATCTACAAATTGAGCACTACAGTAGCCCTAGAAGGAAAAAGTCAACCACACCCAAGAACACACACAAAATAATATCAGACCAGCAAATGAAATAAAGGGGCAGGGGATATCTACACTACAGCAAAAGCATCAATGATCTTAATTCACCAATAAAAATACACAGACTAACAGAATGGATGTAAAACCTGGATCCATCCTTTAGCTGCATCCAAGGAACACACCTCACCATCCAGGCAAAACCATAGAAAAATATTCCAAGCAAATAGAACTAAAAAGCCAGCTGGTATAGCCATTTTTATATCTGACAAAATAGATCTTAAGCTAACTAACCAGAAGAGATAAGGAAGGACACTACATACTCATCAAAAGAAAAACCCACTAAGAGGGTATTGTAATTCTTAATATTTATGGACCAAACACAAGGTTACCCAAGTTTGTAAAAACAAACAAAATACTACTACAGCTAAAATCACATATTTGATCCTCACACACTGATATTAGGAGACTTCAATAACCCACTCTAGTCAATACACAGGAAATTACAGACAAAAACCAAAGAAGTGCTGGAGCTAAATGATTTCACAAACCAAATGTGGCTAAAAAATATTTACAGAACATTTTACCCAAACACCAAAGAAAATGCCTTCTTCTCAGCACCTCATGGAACTTTCTTTAAGATTAACACATACTTGGACTCTAAGAAAATATCAACAGATACAAGAAACTTGAAATAACACCTGTCTTAGTTAGGGTTTCTGTTGCTATGAGCAAACACCATGACCAAAAAAAAGCTAGTTGGGTGGTCTAACAGGATGTCTGCATGTAGAAGAATGCAAATAGATTCAAATTTATCACCCTGCACAAAACTCAAGTCCAAGTGGATCAAAGACCTTAACATAAAACTGGAAACATTAAATCTAGCAGAAGAGAAAGTGATGAATAACCTTGAATGCATTGGCACAGGAGACAACTTACAAACAAAACACCAATGGCTTAGACATTAAGATCAACAATTACTAAATGGGACCTTATGAAACTGAAAAGTTTCTGTAAAGCAAAGGACAAAATGGCAACCTACAGATTGGGAAAAGATCTTCACCAACCTTACATCTGACGGAGGGCTAATATTCAAAATACATAAACAAGTCAAACAACTAGACATCAACAAGCCAAATAATCCAATTAAAAATTGGGGTATGAATCTAAACAGAGACTTCTCAACAGAGCAATCTCAAATAGCTGAAAAACACTTAAGAAAATGTTCAACATCCTTAGCCATTAGGGAAATGCAAATCAAAACAACTTTGAGATTCCATCTTACAGAATGGCTAAGATCAAAAACACAAGTGACAGCTCACGTTGGCAAGAAAGTGGAACAAGGGGAACACTCCTCCATTGGTGGTAGGAGTGCAACTTTGTACAGCCACTTTGGAAATCAATCTGGTGCTTTCTCAGAAAATTGGAAATTGATCTGTCCCAAGACCCAGCTATACTACCTCTGGGCATATACCCCAAAGTTTGCTCCAGCAAACTACACAGAAACATGTTCCACTATGTTCATGGCAGTCTTATTCATAATAGCTGGAAACTAGGAACAACCCAGATGTCTCTCAACATTGGAAAGAGCTCGGGAGTCTTGTGGAAGAGTTGGGGGGAGGATTGAAGAACTGAGGGTGGACAGAGAGGATAGTAACTCCACAGGAAGACCAACAGAGTCAACTAACCTGGACCGTTGGGGACTCCAAGAGACTGAACCATCAACCAAAAAACATACATGGGCTAAACAAATTATGTAGCAGATGTGCAGCTGGTCTTTATGTGGATCTTCCCCAAAACTGGAGTGGGGCAGGGTAAGGGGGCTGTCCCTGAATCTGTTGCCTGGCTATAAGTCCTGTTCTCCTAACTGGGCTGCCTTGTCTGGCCTCAATGGGAGAGGATGTGCCAGGGTGGGCTGGGGTAGGTAGGGAGGACTCCCCCTTCTTGGAGGAGAAAGACAAGGGGTGGGGGAAGGAAACTGGAAGGAGAGGAGTAGTTGAAATCTGGCTGTAAACTGAATAACTAATCGAGAAAAAAACCAAAGACACATAAAAACAATAAAAGCAGGTTGGGGAGGAAAGGGTTTATTCAGCAGCTTACACATAGTTCATCTTTGCAGGAAGTCAGGACAGGAACTCAAGCAGGGCAGGAACCTGGAGGTAGGAGCTGATGCAGTGGGGCCAAGGAGGGTGCTGCTTCCTGGCTTGCTCAGTTTGCCTTCTTACAGAACCCAGTACTACCTCCCTAGGAATGGCACCACCCACAATGGGCCGAGCTCTCCCCCAAACTGATCACTAATTGAGAAAATGCCCTACAGCTGGATCTCATGGAGGCTTTTCCCCAGCTGAGGCTCCTCTCTCTGTGATGACTCTAGCTTGTGTCAAGTGGACACATAAAAACCAGCCAGCACAACTGACCCCTTATCAACTTGACACACGAATACATCACTATTAAGCCATGACCCTTACTTTCTTATTCATCCCCAAGATCTAAATAACTTTAAAAGTTCCACAAAGTCTTTACAAATTCAAACACATTAACATTTTAGTCTCTTTAAAATAGCCAATCTTTTTAAAAATCCAAAACATTTTTTTTTTTTATTCAAAGCCCCTTAACTGTGGGCTCTAGTAAAATACTTTACTTCAAGAGGGGAAAAAAATCAGGGCACAGTCACAATCAAACTCTAACTGTCCAGTGTGTAGAATCCACTCAGAATCTTCTGGACTCCTTCAAAGGCCTTGGGTCACTTATCCAGCTCTGTCCTTTGTAGCACACATAGCTTGTCTTCAAGGCTGGCTCCACGCCACTGCTGCTGCTGTTCTTGGTGGTCAATCCATGGTAGTGGCAGTTCCAAAATGCTTTTCTTTTGATGCAACTGGGCTACACTTTCACTGATAGCCTCTCGTAGGCTTTCTCCTTGGTGCCAAGCCTCAATTTCTTTACATAAACCCTTTAGTCCTAGACCTTAAACTGTCAATTAGGCTAAACTTTACAGACGAACCCTCCTGGTTTCTCACATTGCCAAGCCCCAGCTGCTCTCCATGACCCCTTAATGCCTTCAAAACCAGTATCATCTGGGTGACTCTTACACATTACCAAATCCATCTGCCAGCCTGAGGCACAACCTTGGCTGCCTCTGGAACACAACTTCATTGTGCTCTCAGAAAACACGTAAAAACCCAGAAGATTTCGCCTCAGTGAAGCTGGTCTCTTAATCACCACTAATTTCTTAGCTCTAGCTTGCCAACATCAATTGTCCCCCAAATGCAAAGTTTTTGCTTTAGTAGTTCTGGTATCTTGTTAATCACAGCTGATTCTTCAGCCCTAGCTGACCAGAACCACAGAATCCTAAATCAATATAGCAAATGGCCGGATAGAATCTAATCTTTCATCTGAAATGTCACAAGCCACGCCCCCATCTTCTGCACTGCTCCCAACACTCTTGCCTTCCAAACCCCTACAGAACATCCCATAGAGCTCTTTAACATCCAATGACTCTTCTAGCCCAAAGTTCCAAAGCCCTTCCACAGTCCTCCCAAAAACATGGTCAGGGCTGTTGCAGCAATACCCCATATGTTGGTGCCAACGTGTCCTATTTAGGGTTTCTATTGCTGTGATGAAATGCTATGACCAAAAGGCAAGGTGAGAAGTAAAAAGTTTATTTGGCAACTTATGCTTTCAAGATCCTAGCTCATCACTGGAGGGAGTCAGAATAGGAATTCAAGCAGGGCTAGAATCTGGAGGCAGGAGCTGATGCAGTGGCCATAGAGAGTACTACCTCTTTCTGGCTTGTTCCTGGCTTGCTCAGCCAGCCTTCTTATAGAACTAGTCCTACCAGCATAGAGTTGACAACACCCACAATGGGCTGTGCCCTTTCCCACTCTTTGAGAAAGTGAACTACAGCTAGATCTCATGGAGGCATTTCCTCAACTGAGTAAGGACGGAGCATATTTTGGATATAATGTCCAGGAGTGGTATAGCTGGGTCTTGGGATAGATAGATTTTCAATTTTCTGAGAAAGCACCAGATTGATTTCCAAAGTGGCTGTATAAGGTTGTACTCCTACCACCAATGGAGGAGTGTTCCCCTTGTTCCACTTTCTTGCCAACATGAGCTGTCACTTGTGTTTTTGATCTTAGCAATTCTGACAGGTGTAAGATGGAATCTCAAAGTTGTTTTGATTTGCATTTCCCTAATGGCCAAGGATGTTGAACATTTCCTTAAGTGTTTTTCAGCCATTTGAGATTGCTCTGTTGAGAAGTCTCTGTTTAGATTCATACCTCAATTTTTAATTGGATTATTTGGCTTGTTGATGTCTAGTTGTTTGAGTATATTTTGGATATCATCCCTCTGTCAGAGGTGGAGTTTGCAAACATCTTTTCCTAATCTATGAGTTGCCATTTTGTCCTATTGTTCTTTGCTCTTTTCTGAGGGAAGGAGGGGAGGATGGATCTGGGGAAGAGAAGAGGTGGGGAGGAGAGACTTGGGGGATGGGAACTGGAGGAGTCAGGTGGGAGGATGGAGGGAGAGAATACTAGGAATGAGGACAGAAATTTGGGTGGTGGGTGACTGGACAACTGGAATTTCAGGAGTGAGGTAGAACCCTAGTGCAATGGAAACTCCATGGAATCTACAAAAGTAATCCTAGCAAAAACTCCTTGTAATGAGAAACACAGAGCCTGAAAAACCATCTTCTGTAACCAGGAAAGGCCTCAAGTGGAGGGACTGGGAAACCAACCTAGCTACAGTTTGTCCTTCCTGCAGAGTGTTCTTGGATGAGAGCCTAACATAATCATCATCAGAGACCAGAGAGACTTCATCTAGCAACTGCTGGGAGCAGATGCAGAGTCCCACAGCCAAACAGGCAGAGCTCAGGGAGTACTGCAGAAGAAGGGAAAGAAGGATGGGAGGAACCAGAGGGGTTTGAAACTCCATGGTAACACCACCCTCAGTATCAAATGTCTGGGACTCTCAGGGGCTAGCAGAGATCAAGGAGCCTGTAGGGGTCTGACCTAGGTCTTCTGCATTTATCTGATGGCTGGATAGCTTGATGTTCTTATGGGATTTTTAACAGTGAGAGCCGGAGGGCTGTCTCTGACTCTTTTGTCTCCTGTGGGTCCCTTTTCCTTCTATTGGTTTGTCTTGTCCAGTCTTGATCTAGAAGAATGCAAACAGGTCCATACTTACCACCCAACATAAAACCCAAGTCCAAATGGATGAAAGATCTCAACATAAACACCAGATACACCGAGTCTGCTATAAAGGAAAGTGAGGAATAGTCTTTTTTTTTTCTTTTTATTGGATATTTTACTTACATTTCAGATACCATCCCCTTTCCCCATTCCCCCTCCCTAAAAAACCCCTATCCCATGCCCCCCTTTCCTTTTTGCTTTTATACAATTTTTTTTAACTGTTAATCAAAGACTTTATAAGTTTGGTAATGCTCAATCAGAAGTGTAACCCAATACCCAACCTGGATATATAATCTATCTTTGACTGGTGGAGACACGTGAACATCTGTCTCCATTTCCCCCCACCCCCCATCTCTTTCTCACTCTTCCTCTCTCTCATCATGAGAAAGATGAGGAATAGTCTTGAGTTCACTGGTACAGGAAGTGACATCTTGAAGACCTGTAGCACAGGCACTATGAATAATCACTAATAAATGGGACCCATGAAACTGAAAACTTCTCCACCACAAAGGGCACCACCATTTAGACAAAGCAGTAAGTTACAGAATGAGAAAAGATTTCTACCAACTATACATTAGATAGAGGGATAATATCCAAAATATATAAAGAGTTAAGACAAACTAAACAAACAAAGAAACAAACAAGCAAACAAACAACCAAAACACCCAATGATCAAGACGACCTAATTAAAAATTGGGTACAGATCTAAACAGAGAATTCTCAAAAGAGGAAATTCAAATGGCTAAGAGTCACTTAGAAAAATATTCAGCACCCTTAGTCATCAGGAAACTGCAAGTCAAAACTACTTTGAGATTTCATCTTACACCCATCAGAATTGCTAAGATCAATAAAACAGAAGAGCGCTTATGCTGGTGAAGATGTGGAGTAAGGTGAGCACTCATTCATTGTTGGTTGGCATGCATATCTATGTTTATATAGCCACTATGGAAATCAGGATGTCAGTTCATCAGAAAAATGGCAATTGATCTACATTACAATCTGGTTATATAGCTTTTGGGCATGTACTCAAAGGATTCTTCACCCTACTACAGAGACTCTTGCTCAACCATGTTCATTGCTGCTCTCTACTCATAATGGTCAGAAGCTGAAAACAACCTAGATGTCTGTCAGTGGATGAATGGGTAAAGAAAATGTGGTACATTTATACAATGAAATATTACTTGTCATTAAAAAAAAATGAAATCGTGAAATTTGCATGTAATTGGATAGAACTGTACAAAATTATCCTGAGTGAGGTAACTCAGACCCAGAAAGATAAATATGGTGGGCATTCACTTCTATGTGGATGTCAGTTTTTAAGTCATGGACAAGCAAGCTACAATCCATACAACCACAGATGTTAAGAGACTGATTAAGAGACTAGGGTGTAGAGATGCCTCTTCCTAGGAAGGAGAAATAGAATAAATAGTTATGAATGAACAGGGTAGGGGCTGGAATCAGAGGATCAAAGGAGAGAATGAGAGAAGAAAATGGGTGGGGGGGGGATATGGAAAAGGACAGTGAAAATTGAGAGCCATTGGAGGGGTCACATGTAAACTTAATATAGTAGAATTCATAACACATATACATATATGAAGGTGATCTAGATGAAATATTGGAGGAGACGGAGCACCAGTTGGACATCTCTTGTCACCAAGTACTAGGGATGAGTTATTTCTAGTAAAGTTGTTGGATATTGCAAAGGCAATCATCAGTAGCTCTCCACAAACTAAACTAATGCTCTGTTGCTGAAGACAACACCTATACAATCCATTGCCCACAGAGAAGTTGAGTGGATGCCTACTCCTCTATAGAGGTTAAACCTCTATGGACCAGTATTCATTGTATTGGAAGGTGCTTAACATGCTACCAAAGGAGAAACATAAACAACAACCCAGCTATAAGCCCTTCGATATACAAGAGTGACTTGCCTGCAAGATACACAAATCTTGTGGGAATAATCAACCAATATCTGATCTGAGTTAAGACCCTCTCCATGAGATGGATCCCATACCACCAGGGACCTAGGGAAAACCAAAAACTAGTTTTCTGCTAGAGGAGCATCACAATAAAATGACTCCTAACAACATTCTGCTATCCTCATAGATCAAGGTCTCTCTCAGCCATCATCAGAAACATCCTGCAGCAATGGGAACAAATACAAAAACCCACTGCTAGACAATGGTCAGAGAGTAGTAGACCTTGGAACACTCAGTCCTAACTGGGATGTCTCCACCCAGTCCCTCCCCTCAGAGCTCAGGGAACTTGCACAAGAGGAGTCAGAAAGAGTATAAGAGCCAGAGGGACTGGAGGACACCAAAGAAGGCTTTCTAACTGCAACAGGCTGACACACATATGAACTCACAGACTGAGGTAGCAAAACAGGGCCTGCATGGGTCCAGGCGGCCCAGGATCCAGACAAGTGGATTCTAGAGCTGAAAGGGGAAATAGACACACACCCACATCCCCAACTCAGAAGCTATCACCATTAGCATATGAAAAATTAGTTTTCTCCAAGGGAGTCTCACCGGGGAAACAAGCCACTCTTAAGGATAGGCTTCTTCCCAGTAGTAGATAGCCAACATAGAACTCACTCAAGGCATCTTGGGAGTTCTTTATCTCGTTATGTTGACTCAGGGAGAGTTTTTGGGTCTTATTGTTGTTTGTTTTTTCTTCCTTTGCATATATATTATGGTTTTGAGTTTGAGGTTTTTTATGGGTTTCCTGATTGTGCAAACATGTGTGTCTATTTTTTTTCTTGTTTTGTTGTTCTGATTTGTTTGTTTTTCACTTATCTTATTTTATTTATTCCTTAGATGCCTATTTTCTTTTTTCTTTTCTTTTAAAGGATTTTTTTATTTATTATGTATACAGCATTCTCCTACACACATGACTGAAGACCAGAAGAGGGCACCAGATGTCATTAAAGATGGTTATGAGCCACCATGTAGTTGCTGGGAATTGAACTCAGGACCTCTGGAAGAGCAGCCAATGCTCTTAATCTTTGAGCCATCTCTCCAGCCCCACCTATTTGTTTTCTAACCAGAGGCAGAAAGAGAATGGATCTAGAGGGAAGGGGAGGTGGTGAGAAACTGGGAAGAGTAGAAGGAGAAAAACTGTAACCAGAATATATTGTATGAAAAAAATCTATTTTCCATTTTAAAAATGCTGCCTGCTTTGGGGGCCATATGAGGGCATCCAGTCTCCTGGACTTGAAGCTACAAATGGTTGTTAGCCACCAGGTAGGTGCTGGGAATTGGAACCAGGTCCTCTAGAAGAGCAGCCGGTGTTTTTAACTATCAACCACCTTTCTAGCCTCTTGTTCTGTTTTTTAATAGCTAAGATCCAGAAGTTTGGATGACAACATTCAAAACATGATGCACTAAAAAAGTAATTAAAAACAAAACAAAACAACCCAGATCCATATGTGCCTGTGTGGATAAATCTCATGCAATACAGTTGTGAAGGTGGGATGATGCCCCGTATGCTGGGAAGCCCTCAGCACTCTGAAGGCAGGATGATGCCCTGTATGCTGGGAAGCCCTTGGCACCATCAGCATCCCAGCAATTGCTCATAGTTTCTTTGCAGGCACTAGACAGAACTGAATGTTTTCTTTATTTTATCTTAAATTATGAAAATTCAGAAGTCAAGTTTTATTACTATAATTTTATGACTGAGGAAACAGGTTTAGAAAGCTCAGATAATCTGGACTCTGATGAGTAGTGGCCGAGAATATGAATCTAGGCCAGGGCTACACACTATGACAACTCCACAAAGCTATGCCATTTATTCTTTACAGAGACGTCTTTCCTAACATGGTAGGAAAGCACAGACAGAAAGACACACTAATTTCAGGGGAGTGGTTCCCTTTGAGGGGGAGGGAGGGGAAAGGGTGAAGGAGAGCAGCAAGCATTCTGTCTGGAATGTTATCTCATTGAAAGCTTTGGAAACCAGCAGTGGCAAATGACCACACAGCATCAGAATGCCGGTGGATGCAGCATCTATGATATTAGTCTCTGAAGTTTTCTGCATAGGGAAATATTTTAAATCAAAATAAATAAGCAAGACATGAAATAAACAAGACATAAAATAGATAAGACACGATGAAGATTCAATGGCTCTCTATTCTTGATGAGGCATGGGTGAGAGACCAGTGGATGATGTCATTGTTTTGAAAAAGATTCTATGAAAAGATGGTGAGATGGCCCAGCAGCCAAGGGCATTTTTGATAGTCCTGATTACATGAAATCAATAAATCAATTCCTAGGACTCCATGCTAGAAGAAGAGATGTGAGTACTGTAGGTTGCCCTCTAATTTCCATATATATATATATATATATATATATATATATATATATATATATACACACACACACATACACACATATACATACATACATACATACATACATACATATATACATATATAGCTTCATTACTATAAAATGTATACACATATCTATTATTACATCTATCTATCTATCTATCTATCTATCTATCTATCTATCTATCTATCATCTCCAAGGCAATTAACATATAAAGAGAAAAGGTTTAGAATTTAGGCAACCCCATTGCTTTGGGCCTTATGGAAGCCCCAGACAGCAATGACAGGGACTCACTGGCAAAGGGAACCACTTAGATAGTGAGCCAGGAAGAAGACAGAAAGGAAAAAGCAGAGAAAGTGGGGAATGCCCAGACGTTACCCTGTAAGCCGTGCTGCTAAGTGTTCCCTTGCTTTCCTTTCTCTTCATTTCTTATAGAGTCCTCTTCTGTCCTTGTCAATGTCAACCAACCTGGACATCATTCAGAGCAAACTGAGGCTTAAGGCAGGCAAAGCGGACTTCTGTCACAAACAGCACCTTGTATTAGTTCTTTTTCTTGACACTGACCAAGAAGGAACTTAAGAGAGGGGTTCATTGTGGCTAATGGTTTCAGGGTTCGGTCCATCAGGGTGGGAAGGCATGTGAGGATGCTTGCTCAGAGTTAGGTGAATGACAAGGTAGAGACTGGATGGGAACAGAGCCAGAACAGAAGCATAAGGTCCTTGCCACAGTGACTCACTTCCTCCAGCTCAGCACTACCTCTGGTCATTCTAAAACCTACCAAAGCAGCTGACAACCAAGTGTTCAAACTCAGATAAGCCTGAGGGTGATGCTTCACCCTCCAGTACGCCGCTGCATGCTACTGAGCCTGGCCCGAGTCAGTAAAAGTTAGGGTCACTTTCTGTGACTCTGTCCTGGAATCTTGGTCTTGGATTGTGTTTTGATCTAGTGTTTGTTTGTTTGTTTGTTGTTTGTTGTTTGTTGTTTCTTTGACTAAGCATGGTGGCTCATATTTGTCCTTTGAAAGCTATTTATTTAGGACACAGGTTCTCTTTAAACAGCCCTGGCTGTCCTGCTACTCACTCTGTAGACTAGGTTGGGCTGTAACTCACAGAGATCAGCCTGCCTCTGCCTCCTGAGAGGTATGTGCTACACACCCACCTAATTTATTTCTAGCTACACCTAGTTTCTGCAAAATGAGATTTCATGTTTTTCCCCCTAACCTTTCTAAGCCTAGCTAGTGCCTCCAGCTTGGTTTGTGTCATCTCCCTTTATGTCATTGCTAATCAGTTATCCCCCAAGTGTGTCCTAAGATTCTTCCTAGAAATATACAGGGTCTCCCTCCTCTTCATTCACTTGTAGGCTTTTCAATAAACCATCTAGACCCTTCATCCTTGGACCTATGAACTAGAAGAGATAACCATTCTAACTTACAATGAGCTCTTTGATCACAGCAGCCTTTCGTCCTCCAGAGACAGATACCTTCCCTTTGGCTTTGTCCTTGATCGACCACCAACAACTGGAAATGAACCATGGTGCCCTCATGGAGGAAGTGGGGAGTGGTACAGGTCTGCTCCCACTGTGATGAGCCTTCTGCTTCATTCTCAACCATTTCCCCAATCCTAGTATATTTGTCCACAGCATTAGGAAGGGTTTTTGGTGGTCCTAAAAGAGACCAACCCTGCAGGGACCTGACTGAGCAATGGCTGGGGAGTGGGGGGAGTATAGGGGAGAATCAGGGAAGGCCAAAGTCAAAGGCAGTGAAATAAAGCTTAGCTAGGTCCTTTTTGCTCCAGGCCTTGTGTAAGCAGGACAATTCCAATTCTGTGTCCTCTCGGCTCTTGTCACCCACCACCCAGATTTCTAGTGATGGATGGGATTCAATATCACTTAGCACACCCACTGGGGAGGAAGCAGCTCAGGGGTGATGTCCAGGGGAAAGATCAGCTGCATAAGCTCCCAAGGCTAGACCATACAGACAGACTTAAAATGGAACCCCAAAGAGTCAAACTCTGTTCCTGTCACATAGCACGCTATTTACAGGTCCAGGACGCAGTAGCTCCAATCCTGAGCCAGATACCTTTTGTAATCACTCTATACCCAGTCAACTGGGTTTTTCAGAGCAGATCTGAGGACCCAGATACCTCTTCTCATGTAGTTTTAGTAAAGGAAAAGGCACATAATGTTTCAGGTTGTCAGCGCTGTGGCAGTGATCGGGACACTCTGTGCTGGACTTTGAGATTCCTTCGTCAGCCTTTTCCCCTAAATGCCTCCAGCATGTCTTTCTCAGTATCGAACAAACAGCGTTTCTGCCGATGTCGTGGATTTTGTCAATAGGAACTGAGAATGATCCAGCTTTTTTTCTCATCACTAACAGCTTTCTTAATTAACCTACTGATAGAGTCAACAGCACAGTTCACTGTTCACTGTTTGCTCTCCAGCCTCCACAGACAGAGTCACCAGGCTCTTTGTGAAGTACAGAACACTCGCCTGAGGTTGTTTTCTAAAAGGAACCAGGGTGGGTGGGGAGGAGGGGAGCCCTCACCACCACAGTGTATTTGACTTAAATGCTAAAACTTCCTTCTGATTGTTTTGCCGGGAGTAATAGCCCTTCCTTAACTAATAACATTAATTATAGCAACCACAAGTTATAAAAATGTACCCTTTCTCTTCACTTGGCTTGTTCCAGTAAACTTCTAATGATGAAACCAAGAATCAGCAAGTCAGCCTCCAGGATTGACAGTAGACGGGAGGTAGGTCCTGAACCACCAGTTGTGAACATCATGCTTTTTCAGCCTGAAGACTTGAAATCTTTCTCCTGGAATTTATGTCTATAATTGTCTGGCACACAGGATGGTTAAAAGCAAAACCAGGCTCCTGATAGCCAAAGAACTCACTTTTAGAAAGTGACATGGTTTATTTGGGAGACTGAGGCAGGTGGATGGACTCACAGGAGTATGAACTCACCCCGGGCTGCATATTGAGTGAAGTTTACACAGTGAAACCCATTCTCAAAAAGAAAGGCAAAGCCAAAAATGAATCAAGAGATAGAACAAGGTGGAAGATGCTTCCTTTCCAGCTTTAATGCGAATTGTAGATTTCTTAGTAAAACCTAAATACTTCCATTTCCAAGGTTGACAAGAGCTACGTAGCAATTGTAATCCATCTATCCATCTATCAGTCTATTTACGCACTCACAGAGAAAGAGAGAGAGAGAGACAGACAGACAGACACAGAGAGAGAGAGACAGACAGACACACGCACAGAGAGACAGACAGACAGACACAGAGAGAGAGAAAGAGAGAGAGAGAGAGAGAGAGAGAGAGAGAGAGAGAGAGAGAGATCAGTTGGTAAAGTGGTGCCTGGCATACAAGCACAAAGACAGGGCTTGGACCCCTGGCTAGATGTAGTGGTACCCACTTGGAAGCTCAGAGCTAAAGATTCAGAGACAGGCAGATCTCTGACTCCCCGGCCAGCAAGCTTAGCCTAATTGGTGAGTTCCTGTCCAGTCAAAAACCTTTGTCTCAGAAAACAATGCCTGTGTCTCCTGAAGAATAGCACCTGAGTTGTCGCCATGCATGCACACAGATGCAGGTGCACTGCCGCCTTCACATACATTCCCCTAAATATCAGAGTTTATCCAGATCTGAACTATCCTCCAGCTCCATCCCCACAACATCTCTACTCAGTTATGAGGAGAAGAGAATGTTCTTGCACTTCATGCTATTGCCGCAGTGTTTCTGTTAAGGAATGAATACTGGTTAACATTCGCACTGAACTCAGTGAGAGCAAAAAACTACGTCTGTGCCCTACGTCAGCCACACACTGGCAGTCAGTGAGGCTCCTTCTTATCTGTTACTCCGGCTTGTTTTCACACTGCTGCCTTGCAAAAGCTACTTTCTCTTTGAAATTCTGGATCACTCCAGTGATGTTGTGGGATCAACTGTCTCCCAGTCCTCCTTGACAGTAGCTGATGGATGACCTCCTTATCACTCAGGACACAGAAACAGGAAGGAGTCTTCACTGAGCGTGGTGATCGTATGTGGATGGAGATCACTGAGTAGTCAGTAGTGACTGATACTAATCCTTTGGGTCTTAAAGATAGAAGCCTTCCCTCTCCACAGACAACAGAAAATGCCCCCAGATCATCTGAATCACCGGATCCTGAATATTACATCTGGCCAGAGACTGTATCTGTCTAATGGAAAGATGACAGATGGAAGATTCATTTCTGAGAGCAACAGTTCCTCGTTTCTGCTTTTTTGTCTTCCCATCTTCCTATTTGTAATCAGAATTTGATAATTTATAGTTTTTAATGAACATAGCTTGAGTGAAACTACTCACCCTGGAGACAGTAAATGTTGAAAGCCTCCTCTGGACTACTCAGTGGAGGACTTGAGTGGACTGGTTGTAATAGTTTGTTCTCTATCATGATAACAAAATATCTTATTCATTGATTGAAAGGAATTTTCATATATATTATGCAATATATAGTTTCCCCTTCCTCATCTCTTCCCAGGTCTTCCCCACATCCTCACCCAGCCATCTCCATGCCTTTTCTCTCTTTAAAAAACAGACAAATTAAAAAACAAACAAGGCAGAATAAAACAATAAGCAAATAAAAAAGAAAAGAAAAAACATAAGAAACATATACATTCTCAGGGATAGACTCTGTGTGTGTCTGTCTCTGTCTCTGTCTCTGTCTCTGTCTCTGTCTCTCTCTCTCTCTCTCTCTCTCTCTCTCTCTCTCTCTTATACACATGCACACACGCCCACACACACATACAATCCATAAAAACACAAAATGGGAAACCATAATACTTATGCCTTAAGGTAAAAATGCCCGAATAAAGCATTATAAAACTAAAACTCTCCCATTATAAAACTAAAACTCAGTCCATTTGAGTTGGCCACCTACTGCTGGGCATGGGGTCTGTCCTTAATTGTGGTTTGTATCTCCTGTAAGACTCCATTGGGGAAAACTAATTTTTCCTTTGTGAGTAGTTGACACTTGGTGATAGCTTCTGGGTTAAGGATGAGACCTTATGTCTGCCTTCTGTTTTAGTACTGGGACTTTTCATCTGGAATAGATGGCTTGGACTTGTGCAGGCCCTGTGCGTGCTGTGTCAGTCTCTGTGAGTTCATATGTGTGTCAGTCCTGCTGTATTTAGAAGGTCTTTAGTGTCCTGAGTATCATCACCCCACCCCCCTCTGGCTCTTACACTCTTTCTGCCTCCTTTTCCCATAACTCCTTGCACCCTGAAGGGGAGGGATTTGATGAAGATCTTCCACTTTGGACTGAGTGTTCCAAAGTCTTTCCCTCTCAGCACATTGTCTTGTTGTGGGTATCTGTATTAGATCCTATCTATGGCAGGAGGCTTCACTGATGATAGCTGAGCAAAAGACCCTGATCTATGAGTTCTGCAGAATGTTGTTTGGAGTCATTTCATTGCTACATTCCCTTAAAATAGATCCCCCACCCCCTGGTTAGGTCCATGGCCTATCTAGACTCAAGAAGCTTCTTGGCTACCCAGGTTGTATCAAGCATGAGTTCCATCTCCTGGAGTGAGCCTTAAATTCAACCCGATATTGGTTGGTTACACTCATAAGCTTTTATGCCACTATTATAACAGCAGAGACTGGGTATTTAAAGAGGAGAGTTTTTTGGTTGTTTTTGTTTTTGTTTTTTTACCTTAACAAGATGCCAGGAGTTGGCACCAGAATCATTTCAGCTGTGAAAAGAATGTCACATGGCAGGTGACATCACCATGACAGGAGTCTATTGAAGGGGAACAAATCATGTGATAAGACAGGAAGGCAAAGCAAAGGGATATGACTAGCTTGTTCAGCTCTACACATGCCATGTGACAACAGTCTCATTTAAGCCTTCCTCTGAGATGGCTGACTGGATAGAAAGATGGGAGGGCAGAGGTACTAGGTGATAGATCGTAGCTAGATCCTCTCTCAAGAACTAACTCAGCACCTCACTAAAACTTCCTTAATCGAGTCTGAGCGCAGCATCCTCAGTGACCTTTAGAGGAAGTCTGTGAATATAACACTAGCTCCACTTGGAAGGACAGGAAAGACTATGGTAAAAGATGTGGTCAAACCTACAAATCTCCCAGGATAGGACAGGCCTGGGAGGATGGGGAGAACTGAGAGTGAGAACTGAAAAGCCAGAGCTATGGGCCTGGAAGACGCGTCAGCACCCTCCTCTGAAGGCCCACTGAGTCCAGAGATTTGGGCAGCAATGGCTTCATCCCAGAAGAGGGGTGTTCTGGACTGGATGTGAGTGGGCAGGAAGGCAGTGGTGAGGGTGCTAGCTGTCACTCAGGAGTTAGTACACACATCAGAAGAACAAGGGTTTTCTTCAACGATGTTTATTGACAGCACTAATAATCTAGATAATTTAGAGAGGAATTTGCTACCCTGTCAATCTCTGGATGCTCAGACAAAACAAACAAACAAACAATAACAACAAACACACCCCAGAACAAACCATAGCCTTTCATTTGTTTCCAGTGTAGGACACTAATCACTTGGGGAAGTAGCAGCTAGAAGACATCACAGAGATCATTTCATCCTGATTTTGCAGAGAGGAAGCTATCAATTCCACAGTCACGTGCTCCTTTCAGAAAGCCAGCATAATGGGGGATTACAGAGAAGAAGGCAGGGCCGAGAGCCAGGCCAGTATCCTTCCCACTGTCAAAACTTACAACTTTCCCCAAATGTCATTTTCCTCCCAACATTAAAGAGTTTAACGTATAGGAATTGTGTGGGGACGTAGCTCTGTTGGTAGAATGTTTGCTTAGCATGAATGAAGCCCTGAGTTTAATCCCCAGCACAGGGAAAACCGTGTGTGGTAGCATGACCCTATAGTCCCAGCACTTCAGCAGTGGAGGCAGGAAGGTTACAAGTTCAAGGTCACTCATACCTACATAGTGAATTTGAGACCAGTCTGAGCTACAGGAAACACTGTCTCAAGGGGGAAAAAATTGAAGTAGGGGGGCAGACTTAGTCCCTAAATGGAAATTCAAAAACTGGAGCCTGAATTTCTGTGTCACATGTTATTAGGACATATGTTATTAGGCCTTTTTGAATTGCTATGGGGAGCCTAAGATGTTTTTGCTAAGGTCCCTCACTCCACAAGAAAATCTCTAGTTTATTATTATTATTATTATTATTATTATTATTATTATTAACAAGTATCTTCTGTATTTCACACAGTTCTGCTCAGAAGTTCAAACAAATCTTCAGCTGTAATTTCTTTTCTTCTTTCCATGGGATAGCTTGTATACATTAAAATGAGACAGACAAAAAGGAGCAAAAGAGATGGGGTTAAATATGTTGTAGCACAGGCTAAGAAATGTTGGGAATGGCCTCCTCTGTGCATCAAGAAGAAATGAGGCCACCAAGCTACCTCACAGGGCTTTGCATCCCCCTCAGCCTCTAGAACAAATATAACCTCATGCTGGTCTTCACAGGCTAGGTCAGCAGGGAGCCACCCTAATTCAGAGCTGGGAGATGGAGATAGGCTGGCTCCATTCCCAGAAGGCCATGGGAGATGAGAACCAGTATTTTACTCCCTTATGGTTAGGAAACTAACATGTCACATCCTGCCTGTTTGGGGCAACAGACCTAAAAACCATGAGACATTCTGTGTCACACAGCGACTGACACCGAATGGCTTGGCTGCAGATACCAGCCCCATTACTCTTGTGCTTTGGAAGCTGTGAAAGTTGTCTTAAGGGATGCTCACAGAATATGTCTGAGGCTCCTTACAGCTGTAAACAGGATATTACAGACATGTAGACAGCTTTTCTGGCTCTCAGGAAAACAAAGTAAGTTTCTATGTTCAGTTGTGCAATGAGTCCTGTGTTGTTTAGCAAAAAAAAAAAAAAAGAAAAAAAAAAAAAAAGAAATCACACCTGGGGTACAATTTGACTTGGTGACAAAGCCAACCACTCAGGTTTGACAGTCTCCACTGGGTCTTCTTATAGCCAACAGGTACATGGCAAATCTGGGCAACCAAAACGACTCTATTACCTCTCGATTGATAGATACCTTTTCTATTTGTGTCAAAGGACTTGCATAAAAATACCACAGGGTGATGCATGCCAGTTCACACCCAGGGGCATGCATTTGCAAGTACAGGAGATGAGAATGAGGGCCACATTTCTCTTTTTATTCCTCAAAAACAATAAATGGTACTGAAGAGAGGGCTCAGTGGGCAAAGTCCTGTGGCAAAAATGTGAGGGCTGGACTTTGGGTCTTCAGCACCCACATAAATGCCTAGTCTAAATGAGTGGACGTGGCTGCCCACCTGAAATCCCAGCATATGGGAGGCAGAGACAGGGCATCTGTTGAGCAAGTTGATTCACAAGACAATCCTGCATCAGGTTCAACTGAGACTCTTGTCTCAGGGAATAAGGTAGAAAGCAACTAAAGAAGACTCTAGACCAGCCATCAACCTCGGGCCTCTACATCCACACACATGCGCACATGCAAACAGTCATACACACATGTATGCACATACACATAGAAAGGGAAAAAATGACAAATGAGGTCAACTGTATCTATATAAAAGGGGTTTTCCTCCAGGAAACATGTCTTTCAAGTCCTAAGGCACACTTGATTTCCCTCAGCGGAAGGCACAGGGACTTTTTCCAGGGCACGCCTCCTTAGTCCTCTACCCCTTCCAGGTGTCCAGAATAAAGAAGAAACACGGGAGAAGGGAGGGAGCCTCTCAAAGCTCTAATTGCAACTCTGACAAGCATCAGATCAAAGGCCTTTCCTGGGCTTTGATCTCTTGGTAACCACATTTAGCACCCTCTCCTGGCTGTGCCTGGGGCCAGCAGCCCTCCCTTCTAACTCCCTCGTCTCTTTCTGGTTTAAATAATTCAACTGCTAAACAGTTTCAAAGGGGTGAAAATAAGCAAATACTCTAAAGAGCCAACTTGCTTGCTACATTAAGCAAAGCTTCCTTGCTCTACAAATCCCTGGTGAGGACAACGAGAATCAGGAATCTTAAAGGGCATGGCTGTTGTTTTTGAATACCCTACCAGAGCTGAACTTTTGCAGACTAGTACATGGGAATGGGACAATGACCAAAACTCCACTTCCAGGGAGACCTGGTGGGAAGCAAGGCTTCTTTGCTTCCTGCTTATATGGAAGCATCAACCATAATGAAGGCCCCCCTCCCTTCTTTGTTACCCCCACTGTCTCTAGTCTCCAAGTCAATTAAATGACTTCTTGATGCAGCAGTGCTGAGACCCTCTGCCAAGTGTGCTTGGTACGGTCTGATCAGAAATGATCTTGATTCAACTCTAAGGGAGATCTTGGGGCTTGGGGGTTTGGGAGGAGCTCAGTCTGAAAAGTGCTTGCTTTGCAACCACAGGGACCTGAGTTCCAGCTCCAGAACGCATGTTTACAAAACAAAAGCAAACAGAACTAACCCAAACCCTGCGTGTCTGTAATGTAAACAGCCCGCACTGAGGAGGTGGAGACTGGCTTGTTCCCGCGGCTCACTGAGCAGTCAGTTTAGTCTTGGTGAGGTTCAAGGTCAATGAGAGGCCATCATGCCTCAAACAACATTGACAACAAAAACCCAACAACAACAACAACAACAACAAATGAAGCAGCACCAGAGGTTAGTCTCTGACCTCTACACAGCACACGTGCGCACACACACACACACACACACACACACACACACACACACACACACACCAATTTGCTTCTACTCCAGGCTTTGCTAAACCGTAGATCACAGACAAATAAGGTTTAAATCCAACTTTATTTATGCAATAGTTGAACTTCCCTGACTTCAAGGGAGTCTCTCCGGTCTTGGCCACTGTCTTCTTCTTCTCTCTAGCAAGGACAGAAAAGCTCTGGTATGTGGCTTCATTCCAACACAAACTGGATCTTTTTCATTCCACAAGACTCTTCACAGTCATCTAAGCTCTAGATCTTGTCCTCTAGAGCAGGCTATTTGGCCATAAGCAGAGTGTAGAAAGTCGGTGTGAGGAAAGAGTCAGTTGACAGGAAGAGGTACGGGTCTAAGATACTAAAGAAAACCAAGTCAACCTCACTAAGGGATGTCTTCTTGCAGATGAGCCTGTGTAAACTCATCCACCTGCAAGCAGCTCAAGCCAGGACAGAACACGTTATCAAATCCTGACTTCCTTGTCCCCAGGGCCCAGCTTCCAAATTGGAGCTGCCTCTGAATCTCTGCCAGGCTTCTTCAAACACAGCGTGCTGCCCAACCCCCAAACCACCAAAACCAGGAGCTCTACCTCGGTGAATTTGGAATGAAACTGGAGAATTCACAGTTCTGGAAATTTCCTAAGTGACAGTGATATAATTGGTCTGGAGAGTCTACTCACAGACCCACCACTGTAAGGTTGGGAAAAAAAATGATGCTTGGAACTTAAGCCCACATACACTTCCTAACTCAAGGCCTTTCTACTGCCCTCGGCCCCTCCTCCTGCCGTCTCAGGTCTGCTTCTTGGTGGAGCAGGCAGGCAAGCCAGTTGCATAGTGGGTGCTTAGCCAGTTGCTGGTGGATGCAGGCAGGATTTTGCTCAGCAGTGAGTGCACTGGCAAAGAGCACACACCTGGGAACAGTTTTGGAGAACTGTAGTCATTGGAGGGGAAGCTATTTAAACCTTTTGGGAGGTGGGTAGGGGCTATAGGGATGAGTATAAGTCATTGGTGGGGGGCCAGAGTGCTGGGGATGCCTCACTTGCATGAAGAGGAATTCCAGGTGTTACTGGACATGACCTTATAAGGGAAAGGAAGTCCCTAAGGTGGGGCAACGGTGGGGGACATGGCTACATGGGGTCATGCAGGCCTGGGGCAGGGGGCAGCCAACCTACTCCTGCTGTTCTCAGGATGAGATTTCCAGGGTTTGGACACCCCTTGACCTCACACTGCTTGCTCCAGGCCTACTTCCTCCATCCCATGGCTCCCTGACCCCACATCCCCCCAGCTGAAAATGCCTTACAATCCTCTCTCCTCACTAAAGTGTACATTAGTTCCTTCACAGGCTCCTTCTCATGTACAGATTAAGCACCTAATCCATGGTACCACACAGTGCTAGGATCCTGAAGGCACAGGAATGAACTAGACCCTCTTCCTCTACCCCTGAGTAGTCCTGTGAGGGAAAGATTAACATGAAAGGAAGAGAGGTTACCACAGAGGCAGGCCATGTCAGTCACAAAGCAGGAAAGAAAAGGGAGGAAGGATCCTCTAGAGATTTAACACTGAGTTGGGTTTAGAATGCGAGGGAAGGAGTTTCCAGGACAACACAAAGAGAAGAGAGTTCACAGAAAGTAGTGGACCAACAGAGCAAGTTCAAGGACCACAGATTTACATCCTGGGTTTGGTGGTGATGGGGGAATTCAGCCGTTGGGTCTGGTTGAGATGTTTGGCTTTTTTTCTTCCTTTAAGACAATGATGAAGCATTGGATGGTTTGTCATGATGGATGACACCATCAGACTTGTCATCGTAATGAGGAAAAGCCCTGTCATTTGGAAAGTTATGTGAGGGGAAGGGTTAGAGTCTTAGTTCATCCACTACAATTGCTGTAACTGAGTATCATCAACTGGGCATCTTAGAAACGAACAGAATTCTCTCGCCAAATTCTGGAGATGGAGAAGTTCAATTTCAAGGTAGATGTGGTATCTGCTGAGGGTCAATTTCTGGCTAATAGGAGCCTTCTGTGTCCTCGTGTGATGGAAAACATTTGAGAATTCACTAAGATTCTGGTATGCCTTACTGGTACGGTGTGTGTGCGGAGTGGACAGCTGCATACGAATGTGCCTTTGTATGTGCAAACAGTGGCCAGAGATGGACATTAGGTGTCCTGCTCTATCAGTCTCTACCTCACACCTTTGAGACAGAGTCTCCACTGATCCTGGAGCTAGAGTGACAGCCAGCAAAGGTCAGTCAGGGATCCTCCTCGGGTCACTCATGCAGACACTCTCAGCACTTGACTTGGGAACTGGGGATTGGAACTCAGGGCCTCAGGCTTACACAGTAAGTACCCTTACCCACTGAGCCATTTCTCCAGCTCTTCAAGGATCCCTTTCACAGGGGCACATATCCTGGTTTTGAGAGCTCTCATCGTGATCTATTCCTCCTCACACCATACTCTCGAAGGTCTTCATATGAATCAGAAGTCTGGAGGACAGGACTATTTGGTCTTCAGAGATATCCAAGTAGGAGCGGGTACCACGGAGTCCACTGAGCAATGGTGGACATACCTCTCTGAGCTGAATAGAGGTGCAGATACTGGTGACCTGAAAGGGAGATGCTCGTGTACATTCTCAGTGTCTTCCACTACCAAAGGGAGGACGGCAGGCCTGGCCACTACGTCTGTCTCCTCTCGTGTGTTCTTTGCCTGTGTCTCAGCATTTCTAATCCAATCATGTCCTGGAGACTGTTTCAACACACGGCTATGCTCACTTGCACTTCCTTCTCCACTCTCAGACATCCAAAGTGATTCTTTTGCCTTACCAGTTACTAGAAGAGACAAATGGGTAGTTTAAATTCACAGTAGTGCCTACTGTATCTTGTGGTGGCATCTCCAAAGCCTCTGAGATTAAAGAGGAAGGAAAGAAAAATGTAGAAACAGCCAAGGCTACATGGAAATTTTAAATTACTTTCAATTTATTTATTAACTTATTACCTAGATTGGAAACTACTTCCAGGAGGCGTGTCTCAGTTAGGGATTGACTGCTGTGAACAGACGCCATGACCAAGGCAACTCTTATTAGGAGTTGGGGCTGGCTTACAGGTTCAGAGGTTCAGTCCATTATCATTAAGGTGGAGACATGGCAGCAGCCAGGCAGGCATGGATCAGGAGGAGCTGAGAGTTCTACATCTTCATCTGAAGGCTGCTAGCAGAATACAGACCTCCAGGCAGCTAAGGTGAGGGTCTTAAGCCTATGCCCACAGTGACACACCTACTCCAAGGCCACACCTCCCGATAGTGCTACTCCCCAGACTAAGCATATACAGACAGTGAGATGGCACAGCAAATAAAGGTACTTGTCATGCCCCCCCCTGTTGACCTGAATCTGACCCTTGAGAGAACCCACCCCCTTCAGATGCCCCCTGAACTTCATACATACATATATAAGCAAATAAATGGTAAAAAAAAAAAAATAAAATTAGAAAACTATTTCCAAGAAAATCAAGAATTTTTTCCTTAAAGGAAAGCATAACATAGCATCCTATCGTTGGGGCTTCACATTTTGGCAATTAAGAAAACTAATTAAGGTAATTTTGTATATCAGTCTCATTTCAATACCTGAGTTCTAAAGTAACAGAAAGTTTCTATTATTCCACTTTCTCCATATAAGAATAGATTTGGACTTCAAAACATTTTAGGAATCTGGTTGTGGTGAGGCAGGAGAATTGCTGTAAGTTCAAGACCACCCTGAGCAACAGGGAGTTCCAGACCAGCCTTGGCTATACAGTAGACCCTGTCTCAAACAGAACAAAACTGGTAAGGAAGGGGACTAGATCTTTGTGGCAGACAGTTCACCCAGCATGTGCGAGGGCTTGGTTTCAGTGTGCAGCACCACACTCTGGTAAGGAAGGGGAAGCTGCTTTTCTTGTACATCTTTAGGTGTGGAAGGGGCTGTGCTACCAAGCGTTCAGATACAAAAGCCAGCCATCAAGAGAGAAGCTTCATTTTAAAGGAGGCAACAGGTTAGTTCACGTAAACAGACTTCATTACGATTTCGTTGAAGACACAAACCAAAACTGTATCCAGGGTCATGAGTTGCAGCTTCAGATGACAGTAGCATTTTCATAAGTCATTCCCATTGCAAGCGGGACATCGGCAGCTATAACCCTAGCCGGTGAAAGTAATGGAGTCTCCTTAAATAAAGTAAGGTTTTCAAAGCATCTTCAGTGGTTCTGAGCCTGGCTCTGGGGCTGGAAGTAGCACACGCTGTGTTAAAAGATGAGACCCTCCCCTGCGACCTGGGGTACCCAAGGCCACCGGAGGCTGGTGACTGCTCCCCAGCTCCATCCAGGGCCTTTGTCCAGTCACAGGAGAGAAGGTTGCCCATTTGGTGTCCACAAAGAGTCTCGCTCAGCTGTCCCAGCTGCCAGCAGCTCTTCCCATCTAGGGAACCACAACCATAACGGATCCTCTGAAGTCCCAAGTCCTGACCTCACCGTGGGAAAATCTCATTCCTTCATAGCCAAAAACAGCCTTCGAAAATGAAATTAAAGCAAAATGAAATGGGGAGAAAAAAATAAGAAGGCAGAAATGAGATGGGATGACTCATGACCTCCTTTCTTCATGTCAGCTCTTTCTGCTAAGCTAACTCATGACTTGCTTTTGCTTTTCTAAATTCAGGACCGGCCCTGGTCATCTGGAGGTCAGGGAAGGCAGCTTCTAGGATATCACCCAGCTCATCCCTCTAAAGCCACACAGCTCAAACAACAGCCAGGATGACTCCCAGGGGCCACAGTGACCTCAACCAGGAGGGCCTGTTCCCAAGGCTCTTCCACCTGCAGCCTTGGCAGGACTGTGACTGCTACTGGTCTGCTTCATCTTTTGAACAGCATCCCAACCAAGAGTGACGTTTTTTTACGGCAAGTCTCTGTGGAGGTTGAGGGGGAAAAACAGTATTGGGAATCTTTTGTGATTGGTACACAGGAGAAGTTGCTAATGCTGGGAGAGGACACAGTGAACCAGGTCTTTGTTCCTGTCATATGTTTCTGCTCTCGGTGTTCCTGGCTTAGGCCTAGCTCTGCCTCACCTGTCCCCTGCAGCTTGCAGCTGCCAGGCTAATTTCTGTTTGCACAATGATCATGCACTTTGGACTCTGCACAAGCCTGTTTCCTTGAAGCACAGCAGACATGGAGATGGTCCCACTCCTCACTCTTCTCTGTCTCTGTCCTAGATTCCCATTTAAACATCCTTCCTTGCAGCATCCTTAACTTAGGTGAGAAGCAATTTTGCAAGCCACTTAACTGGGGCATGGATAAAGGTGATAGCTGCACAGATGCTGCTCCTGAATTGGTGGTTTCCTTGCCCATTCTCTTCTTTCTCCCAGATGACTAACTTGTTTGCCCAGCCTCCCTTTTAGCCTTGGGTGGCCATGAGTCATAATTCTGACCAAAGAGACATAGGCACAAGGCAGCATGCCCTTGAGAGTGTTTGCCCTATAAAGGGAACAACATACCTAATATTGTTGTCTTTCTTGGAAATAGGCACAATAACTGAAAGTAGAAACTACGGTGGCTCCCAGAGACAGCTAGCAAATGAAGGGGCTGACCTTATTCCATACAGCAAGCCCTTCGTCCCTCCTCTTCTACCTCTGGATTGCCCATCCCTACAGCTGCTTATCTGCTCCTCCTTCTTCTGACACTCACTCATCAGCCCACCTCTACAGTGCCATCTGACCTGCGGCTTTCCATGCCCCTCCCAGCTATTCAATTGCTGGAAGATAGATGCCCCTTGTCTTCTCAGCTGTCTCTGATATACTTAACACTTGAGGATTGTTCTGATACTGTGGTAAGACTTCTTAAGAGTTAATATAGTATGTACTCAAGGCTAAACAGAGCAGTCAACTCCTTGTGTCCCCTCCCCTCAGCACCTCAGGTAATCATCATTCTGCTCCTTTGTTTCTGTGAATCTGACTAGGTTAGATTCCTCAATAAATGGAATCATGTAGTTCTTTTGTCCTACAGTGACAGGATTTTATCACTGAACACACTGTCCTCAAAGCTCATTTGAGCCATTATAAACAAGAGGACCTCCTCTTTTCTGATGGTTGAGTAGTATTTCATTTTATGCACATATTTGAAGTGTTATCTTCGCCCTTTCTGGGTTTCACCTACAGCCAGACTCACACATGTCTTTGATGTGGCAAATATTGTAACTTGGTGGTTACCTCCACCTCCAGCATCCTACACAAATCTGTTTTCAAGCTCACTAAAGATTTAAGCTTCCTTCTTCTCCAGATATTTCTGCCATTATTTCAGGTACATGGACGTGGTTAATGTTTGGAGAATCCTAACTTCCCATACTAACTCTGCCAAACTTGCCCAGACACGGTGCTGAGTTACTCCATCCCTTTATATACTCGAATCTCTCCCTTGTCAAATGAGGCCATTTTGTTTGGAGTTGTTATAAAATACTGAAGAGGTACATAATAACTGCAAAATAAATCTTAGCCATTATCTTCAGAAGCATCCATACCATCAGAGACTGCTGACACCCTTAGAGCCATCTTAACAGACACCATCAGGGTGTCTCCAACCGGACAGAGATTGGCCCATTGTCAAAGCTCCCCTTTACTTTTGGTAGAGGCAAGTGCGTTGTTAGCCAGACATTACAATTGTTCTGAAAGCTGCACTATTGGAAGAAAATGAGAAAGAAATGTGAACACTAAAAAGCCAGGCGTGGTGGTACACACTTACAGCCCAGCACCAAGGAGGAGGCCACCAGAACATCAGGCATTGCAGGCCAGGAATACAGAGTGAGAACTTCTCACCTGCCACCCTATAGAAAGAATTATAAAATTGGAGCTCAGTGGAAAACAAGAGAGGATCCAGAAGGCTGTGGGATGAAGGAAACCTGGGAAAAGGCACTTTTGTCCCCGCCCCCTGTCCCCTGCCCTCCATGCCCCAGAGACACTAATTAGATCCTTTTCTTCTCTCTTGCTTTTGCTTCCTCAGGTTTAAAAATAAAGTGTCCTGTTTTAGCTCTAATTATGCCTTTTATTTTCATATTTATAAGATTAAGATTGCGTAACTTGCCTGGGACAAGCTGAGATCTTAGGTACTTGATTGTGTATGTTTGAGAAGGAAAGGCCCAGAGCCCAACTGGAGGACGTGAAATGCTTATGTAGTGTGAGAACTCTGTTGACTTAAGTCTCAGGATTGTTCTCCCAGGCAAGGAAAACCATCTTTAAAAACAAACAAACTGTATTCTGGGGTAATTCCCAGAAAAGACGCAGGTATGGTTAGTGAGATGGGATTTGGTTTTGTTTTTCAAGCTGCAGCAGAGTGGAGAAAGGTCAGCTCTGTGTTGTAACCCATGCTGGTGCCTCTCTCCCGTAATCCAAACCGCAGCCCTCGGAAAGAAGAAACCAGGCAGCGTGGCAATTAGTAAAATGAAATTTCATTTTCTAAACGCCTGCCCCTGGATACCTTAGGAAGTGAACTGCTGAGTTTTCGAATGTTCTGGAAAAACTCTGGTGGTTGGAATTTCAGAATAGTTTCCCTAGGAGAAAGCTGTTAAAACTATTTCCATAAAAAGAAGTTCATGAGATGAAAACTGAACAGGAGACAGGATCTCAGGAGTGAGACCTTGAGGGTGTGTTAGAAGGGAAACGAAGGGCTGATGGACTGGAAGGACTTACTTATGGAGACCTAGTTCACCTGCCAGGAGTGTTTGTGGGCTGGGTGCTTTGCTCTGTACCCAGACCAGATAGCATATCAATACTAGCCTGCACTATATACCTGTAGATGGGGATGGGATGCCACTTCCCTGAGGTCCTCATTTCTCTAATCTCACAGTCAAGGAAAGACCCAGTCCACCACACACAAGCCGTGAGACTGTCAACGGACCAAATCACATGACGGCATGAGGCTGGGCTGTAGATTAAGACCCTGTCTCAACCCACTCCTCCCAGGACTTCCCAGGTGGCTCAACAGTTGCTGTACAAGCCTAAAGACATAGCCACAGCTCCAGAACCTCCATCAAAAGATAGCTGTGAAGGTGTGAGCCTTTAATCCCATAGCCCTGTTGTAGGATGGGAGAGGAGGCTGAGGCAGAAGTTCCTGCAAGTTTGACTGCCATCCAGCCTGGAATGTGATGTGCAGCAGAAATCATTAGAGAGACATAGCCTCAACAAGGTAGAAGGAGAAAACTGCTAAAAGTTGTCCTCTGACCTCTACAATGTACCATGGCCCTGCATGTGCCCACAACTCCCCTACCCCTGACACACACATAGTAATAGTGATGATGGTGATGATGATGATGATGATGATGATGATGATGATGATGATAAACTAAGTAAGAATCAGAGAGAGGGAGAAAGGAAGGAAAGCCTCCAAGTCATATTCCACCTTCCTCAACGTTATTCCTCACTAGACTTAACTTAGCAACTCACCCAATCTCTGGTTATGGTAAGAAGCCATTTTGATACACCATGAACTGAAAGCCTCAGGTTGACACCACAACCACTACCACAGCCTGATACCAGAACTTATAAGGAAGAAGTAAATAGCCTAGAACTTCATTTCCCCCTGTTTACTTGACTCCTGTCCTAACAAGATGAGCAGTAATAGATTATAGAAAGGGTCAGAGTCTATCTAATCTATAAGCAACTTTCTTTTTTAGAGGCTACATTGTGTGGCCACACCATCAACCAAATCTATACTTTGAAGCCTTAAGCCCAAATCCCTCAGCATCTCACCTTATTTGGAGTTCAGTTGAAAAGATACCCTGCTTTAAAAGGGGTCATTGGAGCAACCCCTAATGCAACCTGACTGGTATCCTCACAAAGAGAGAGAGCAGAGACACGGGCACACGGGCACACCGGGAGAATGTAGTGAAGATGAAGGCAGAGATCAAGCTGTGCTCCCCCAGTCAAACACTGAAGCTGGCAGCAAGCTGTCAGAGCAAGGGCTGAGGTGTGTACCAGCCTTTTCCACATACTCAGCAGGAACCAACCCTGTGAGACTCGAGTCTCAGCCCTTTCTCCTCCAGAACCAGGAGACAACAATGTAGCCACATGGTGTTCGGTACTTTGTTGCTGCAGCCTTAGCAAGCTAATGTTCCTTAAAAACCCAATGGTCAGGCCAGCAAGATGGCTCAGCAGGTAAAGACACTTGACACCAAG
The DNA here is from genome assembly GCA_030674055.1 of Rhabdomys pumilio. Lineage (NCBI taxonomy): Eukaryota > Metazoa > Chordata > Mammalia > Rodentia > Muridae > Rhabdomys > Rhabdomys pumilio. Next base: position 32,271,655 of record JANHMN010000006.1, on the reverse strand, counting down.
GCTAATAAACCAGGTTCGATTAATCCCTGGGCAGAAGGAGATCCACGGTGCAAGGAGAGAACCAATTCCCACAAGGTTTCCTCTGACTTACATACATACACACATGGTATATGCGTGCTTCCACACATACATAGAATAAACAAATACATGTAATAAGAGTTCTGTGTGTTACTCTTTCCTCCGTCACTCTTTTAGACCTCTTCCTTCCTTAGGATAATCTCCTTTCTAATATATCCATGTATATGCACACCTGTAACTTTAAATCTAGATTCTGAATAGAAGAGAAAATAGACATTTGCCTTTCTGAGTCTGGCTTACCTTGCATAACAGGATAAACAACAGGTCCCTCCATCTTCTGTGAAGATGTCCTCACTTTATTCTTATACATATGTGTCATGAAAACAAAAGGAAGGATCTGGTAAGAGGGTAGGGAGTGAGTCTGAGGAGGAGGGAGATTAGGGGAAGACAGGAGGGGGGACACAAGTACAAAGGGCTCTGGTTTATATGTATGAAAGTGTCAGAGTGAAACATCTTCTTGAATGCTAACTAAAAAGACATAGTGAAGAAGAAGGAGGAGGAGGAGGAGGAGAGGAAGAGGAGGAGGAGAAGAAGGAAAAGGAAGAGGAGGAAGAAGAGGAGGAGGAAGAGGAGGAGGAGGAAGTAGAGAAGGAAAAAGAGAAGGAGAAGGAGGAGAAAGAGAAGAAGAAGAAGGAGAAGGAGAAGGAGAAGGAGAAGGAGAAGGAGAAGGAGAAG
>JANHMN010000006.1:32241335-32263395 GCA_030674055.1 Rhabdomys pumilio | reverse complement strand
CTTGTTCACACTCACAGACACATAATTTTACACACACACACACACACACACACACACACACTTAAGCCCATTAGACTCTCAAAGGTTATTCCTCAGGCATTTTTTTCTAAGCTAATCTTATCTGGTCTTTCCTGCCTAGAACTTTCCTTTTATATTACTTGGAGTTGTCACACACATGTGCCATGGCATGGATGTGCAAATCAGAGAACAACCAAGCCATCTTGCTGTCTCTCCTTTTACATATATTTATATTGGTGTCTACTTATTTGCACATACCCTCTCTTTTAAATCTTTTTTTTTGCAAGTGCATGTGTGATGTGCACATTTGTGTGTGTGTGTGTGTGTGTGTGTGTGTGCCTGTGTATGTTTATGTGAAAACCAGAGGTTGATGTTGGATGTCTCTCTTTATTGTTCTCCATCATATATATTGAGGCAGAGTCTCTCATTTAAACCCAGATCTCAGTTATTTGGTTAATCTAACTACCAAGTTTGTTCTGGGGTCCTCTACCTGCCCTACACCCAAGCACTGGAATTATAGGAAAGTTCCCAAGCCTTTGGCATTTATCTGGGTGTTGGAGATCCAAACTCCAGTGCCCATGCTTGTGTGGTCAGCACCCTATTCACTGAGTCATCTCCTCAGCTTCTAGAATTTTCTTTAAGAGGAAAGCCAGTTTTTTTTTCAGTTACATCTATAGACCATGGGTCTCTGTGGAAATGCAAATTCCTGAGTCTGAATCATAGTAATTAACTCAGAGTCTTTAAGGTCATGTGCAGGTGATTCTCAGGAGATTGTGATCGCTGTGATGGAAATATGTGTTGATTGATCTTACTAAAATGTAGGGAGCCGACTTTAAGCAGAAAGCGGCTAGAAAGCAGTTATCATCTTTGCAGCCATCTGGAACCATTTACCCTGATAGAGACTTGGTTTTTCAGCAGCCTACAACAGCTGAGCACACTCTAACAAATATCTTGTTTATCCCACATAGCTTGTTTTGCTGTTTAGTGACCCCAGCTGCATAGTGCACGAGGTAAAATGTTTTCACCTGTGTTCTCCTGCGTGTGCTTATAAATACCCAGGATTTCCTTGTAGTGGTGTGTGGTGTAGTAGTAGTAGGTGTAGTGGTGTGTGTATGGTGGAGACAGTAAAGAAGACTTTACTACAGATCATCTGGCTCGTCTCTATTCTTCTTGGCTCTTCCCCTTCTTCCCCCAACTCTCTCTCTTGCTAAACCCGGACCTGTGGAACAGAGCGGGCTGCTACACTAAAAGACAAAAATCTCTTGGCTAGAATTTGAGTTCCAGTGTCCAGAAAGGATGGGCAGCAAGACAGAGACCCAGTCTTCCTCTTCTTTTTTTTTTTTTTTTTTTTGGTTTTTCGAGACAGGGTTTCTCTGTGTAGTCCTGGCTGTCCTGAAACTCACTCTGTAGACCAGGCTGGCCTCAAACTCAGAAATCCGCCTGCCTCTGCCTCCCAAGTGCTGAGATTAAAGGCGTGCGCCACCACCACCCGGCCACCACCACCATTCTTCTTGAAGCATGTTTCTTCAAGTATAACTATTCATCATACATGCTTACTTGATTGTTTCTCTTATTTTATTTAGATGGAGCAAAAACCGATTCTGAAGCCCAGTATGTAAGTTAATAGCATTCTGTTTTCTGTCCTTCATTTTATTTGATTAGCTGCTTGATGTGATATTCTACTGCATATTCTAGGATCCCACAGGCAATGGAACTGGACACACAGTTTAATCTGCTCCTTTGTGGGATGGATCCATGAGCTCGTGTGATTATGACCTAGGATTTACATTGAACCTCCTCAGATTTCTTTTTTGTATATATTGGTTAAAGACACTTTGACTTCAAACTGATATGTAAATTCTCTTGCAGGTACCAAATAATACTTGGATATATAAGTACAGTGGTAAGGCTTAATGTTGTTCAAAAAGGGGGGAAATAATCCTTTTTTTATAGTACTTGGAATCATGCCATCTTAATAAACTTCCTTAGCCTGTGAAATTAGAGCTGGGGAAAGCAATATCACAATATGTTTGGTGGCTGAGAATGTCGTTCAGAATCAAGAACACAAGTATGCAGGAAAAGAACTGACTAAATAATTCATGAGGCAGCTTTTAATATTAGTATTATCACAAGCCCTATTAATTCTTATAAAATGGTAGGATTTAAAGTTAGGATCAGTGGCCTATGAGAAAACATGGGTTTTCATCATTTTAATATGTTTTTGTAGCCCAATCCCAGATACCATCCAAAACTACATTTCAAAACAATAGCGCTGGAAACAATTATTTTTGAACAAAGACATTATTTTAAATGTTCATGTTGAGTAAACAACTGGACAGTGACTTATTCCAATTAAAATCTCATTACAGCTTCCCTGCGTGGAAGGGTTGGAGGGCTGGCTGGAGCTGAAGTTTTCCTTTACGGAGAGGGTGGAATTTCCATGAAGGTCAGGGTTTATCCCTCCAGCAGAGGTTAGACAGGGCAATGTTTTGGCAGTAGAATAAAGAGGCCAGGGAGGATGGAAAAGTGAGATTACAGAGAATATTAAAATACACTTGGTACTTCCCTGTGAAACAACTTAGCATGCTACACGTATGCTGCTGCTGAATACACATGCTTAGAAGCCACAAGGAGAAGAATTGTTTTCTTTTGCTCCTTCTGCCGCCCCTCAACAAACCAGCCTCTCTGTATAGACACACCCAAGACATTTGGCTTCCACCCAGAACTCCAGAATCTAGTGCTGCTATAAAAATAGCTATGAGCTACACAGAATGAAGGGTAGGAAAGTCTGCACTTCTGAAAGAGGCCTTGTTTCTCCTCAGTCTGTTAGATTTTTACATGTACAAACTCATCTGTGCACACAGGTAAGTGCACACAGATATCCACATGTACAGGGCTTAAAATTCTCCGTAGGGTTATGATCTCTCTCTCTCTCTCTCTCTCTCTCTCTCTCTCTCTGTGTGTGTGTGTGTGTGTGTGTGTGTGTATGAGTGTAAGACAGAGAGAGACAGAGAGAAGGAGAGAGAGAGAGAGAGAGAGAGAGAGAGAGAGAGTCATTCCAGATGTCACTAGATAACAGTAAACTGTTTCTATGAAAAGTTATAGAAACAGTCTTAGCTCATATGGAAATAATGTTTTAAGTAGCTGGGAGTGGTTCCTGGAGTTTGCCCTGATTCTGCCTGGATCCAAGCCCCTCCCCTGGACCACTGCAGAATCTAGACTCCAGTACTGAACTAGTTAGCAGAATTATGTTAAAATTAATGTCAAATTGAAAAAGACAAGCAATTAACAGCCACTGGCCTCAGTCAGGGAAAAATTATCCTTCAGACTAGAACAGATTATTGAGGACTTCAGATTGCCAATCAATCACCCAAACAAACAAATAAATAAGTAGATAGATAGATGATAGATTAATAGACAGATGATAGACAGATGATAGATTAATAGATAGATGATAGATTAATAAATAGATGATAGGTTAATAGACAGATGATCAATACATAGATGATAGATAGATAGATAAATAGATAGATAGATAGATGATAGATAGATAGATATAGATAGATAGATAGATAGATAGATAGATAGATAGATAGATAGATGGATAGATGGATAGATGCTGTAATGAAACCACAGAGATGCACAAAAAGAAATGAACCAGGAGCCATGTACATCATAGCAAGAAAGGGAATCTTCCACAGGATTAAACCTGCCACTGATGGATCATATTTTTTTATTGCTTGTCTGTAATGAACCATCTTGGTTGCCTCAATTGATTTCACATAATTTAAAATCTAGTGAAATGTCAGCATTGTTTCCTGAAATTAAAATCTCTTTATTATTTCAGGGGAATAAATATGAGCATGTTCTTCAGACCTATGCTTTGAACACCCATCGACAATTCCTAAGAAAACTGTGCCATTCCAGTCCCAATATATCCTAGTATTGTGATATGTGTGTGTGTGTGTGTGTGTGTGTGTGTGTGTGTGTGTGTGTCGGGCCTTGAACAAGGTAACTCCATTTAACCTGCACCCTTCAGTCACATAGGGCGTGATTATCTAAAGGCCAGGGGACATAGCTAATTAAGTTATTCTCTCCGCTTTTCCCCCTCCCTATAAAAGCCTGGCTCCCCTGGCTTTTTTGGGGAGCCCAAACCATCTACACCCGTTCACCACGCCGTGAACAATAAAAGCTTTGGAAAACTGGACTCCACGTGTCTCCTGGGCCTGCCGCCAGGTTCCCAGCCTTTGGAACCTTGAATTGCAGCCACTGGCCTGCCCACAGCGGCTGTGTGAATGTGGGACCTTCCGCCAGCGGTGTGGGAAGCCCGCTTGCCCGGGACCCTGCTGCCAGCCCTCCCGACTTTGTCCCCGCTGGACTCCCACGGCGAGTTTTTTCCCGTGTGTGTGTGTGTGTGATATGTATACAAATATATAAGTATATATACACACACATGTGTATATATGTGTGATATGTATATAAATATATATTATATATATACATACACAAATGTGTGTGTGTGCGTGTGCACGTGTGTATATGTGTGCTTATATGTGTGTACAATTGTATGCATGTGTGCACAGGTGTAGAGGCCAGAGTCCAATTTCTTGTGTCATTTTCAATTGTTCTCCATTGTAACTTTTGAGATAGAGTCTCTTGGTGAATCTGCAGTTCATTGATTCAGCTATACTGCCAAGTCAGCAAGTTCCAGGGATCCTCCTGTCTCTGCTCCTCACTGCTGAAGCTACATGTACCTGCTGCCATGTTTAACAGTTACATGAGTATCGGGCAGAAATTCAGGTCCTCGTGAGTATGTAAGCATAGCAAGCTCTTTACCTACTTAACTACTCCCCCAGCTCCACGCAGTGGGTACCAACAAGTGCTTCCAGCCTGTTTCTTAATAGCTGGGAAGTAGGGAGGGAATATCATTTCACTAGAAGGCTTAGGAAATAACCACTGAAAGCTTGGATCCCACCATCCACACAGCATGTGTCTTGTGAGCCACAAACACCCCAGTTGTGTGATGGTGGCCCCTTGCTCTTTCTAGACCACACTTCTAAGTCTTCGTTTCCCTTATGCAGTTGCTCTAGCTACAGAACAGAGTCTATACATCTTTATAGATTGAATCCTCCAGAAGGCTTCGTTTGCCTCCAGAACACTCTTCTAAAGGCTTTGTGATCTCTACTGCTCGTTAACTCGGGAAAGCTACACAGATGGTACCACATCTTTTTTTTTTTTTTCTTCTGTGCATCCTGGCATGGTGTGATTCACATTCTCCCCCCTCCTCCCCACCCCCTCCATGAAGTCTGTCCACATCTTCCTAAGTCTTTGGGATGGAAATGTGTTGTTCTCACTCTCCACATCCTTAACAACACTCCCTTCCTGTGCTAAGAATTGAGCTAACAGATCCGTTCTGCACAAACATGATGACTCAAGTTGCCTGTCCACTCCCCTCACCATATATGCACATCATATGCACACAGAATAATACTAAATACTGTCTTAAAATTAGCAGACTATGCTGCTGCTCACCTTCACTCCCAGCACTGAGGAATCAGAGACAGGCAGACATCTGGGGCTCACTGGCCAGCCTACTCTAATCTACAGTAAGAGATGAGAGACACTCCCTCAAAAGTCAAGGAGGATGGTACCTGAGAAACAATACCTGAGGTTGCCCTCTGGCTTCTGTACCCACACATGTACACATGCACCTGCACACACACACACACACACACACACACACACACACACACACACACACCAGGAAAACAAAATGTGCCTACAGATTGCAGAACATCCCTTTAAAAAAGCACGGTTAGAGGTGGTACCCCAAAACCACAGTGAGTCCTATTCTGATAGATGTTCTGATGGTCAGCTTTCAACCTACTAAATTGAGAAATCACCTAGGAGATGGGTGAGGCACACCTCTGTACAGGACATAATAGGGTGTTTCCAGAGAGTATTACCTGAGGGGAGAAGACGAGCCCTGGATATGGGCAGCACCATCTCATGGCCCAGCAGATTACATGAAATAAAAAGGCAAAAAAGAAAGAAAGTCAGCAGGGTGGCAGAGGATTTTCTTTTCACTCCCTCCCTTGCTTCTTTCAGATATTTCTTCAGATATTTTGATCAAAGTTGTACAAAGGTAGTTAGTGCAACGTTTCCTCTCTCTGCAGACCTTGGAAGGAAAGTTAAGGGGCCATGGTGCCAAGCAAGAAAGTCCTACCTGGAAGGGTAAACTCAGGGCAAACTCACCCACTTTCTGAGGCAAAGGGGTCAAAGAAAATTCTAACCATGGATCTGTATTACACACACACACACACACACACACACACACACACACACACACACATTACCTTATATTTATATTTAAGTAGAAAACTGTATTTCGCTGTGGAGATACTTGGTAAGTACATAAACTGTAATGAAAACAGCCAGGGAGTGTCTTTATGATTCAAAGAAAGAACTGCCCGAGGCTTGATGTCAGGGCCCAAGTGAAGGGAGAGAGGCAGGTCTGTAAGTCCGTGCCTAAACAAAGCTTTGTGGCTCAGGAGGCTAAGCCCCCATCTGCTTTTACCTGAGTTTAGATTATTTTGCTTGTTTGTTTTGTACTTTTCCCCTTCCTACAAAGTCTTCTGGAGGCCAACATTACTTGGACCACTCCAGTGAGCTTGATAGCACCCTCCTTACAAAACGACAGTGAGTGCATTTTTGCCAATAGTTTCATCTACCAGGACATGTGGTAAAGCCTAAAACGGATTGGCCACCTCCGTGCGGTGACATCTAAAAGGGAAGGCTTGGTCAGTGCAGCAAGTTGTTAGTAAGCTTACAGCATCAAATGAGATTATTGATTAGGTTAATTTTCCGTGGGATATTGGACTTGGTTTGCAATTCCACCTCTGAGTTCATTAAATTTGCATTGCGGTTGATCATCTTCCATTAAGACGCACACTGTGAAGCTTCATTACTGGGAGATATATGTATGTGGGCACTCCCTTAGTGTCAGTGCCGAGTATGCAGAGCTCGGGGCCTCCCATTGATTCCACTGAATTCTGCTAGACAGCCTAACTCTGTATCACTAATTTCTTGAAAAATTAGCACCACTACCAGTAAATAGAAAGGCACCAAGACGAGAAAACTATTGTTAGGGCTAGGGTGTAGCTCACTGTAGGGCACCTGTCTAGCATCCCCAAGGCTCTGGGTTCTGTGCTTGGAACAAAACAAACAGAACAAAAGAAAAAAGAAAGGAAGGAAGGAAGGAAGGAAGGAAGGAAGGAAGGAAGGAAGAAAGGGAAAGAAAGAAAGGCAAAAATAAAACTTTTTAAACAATATTTTTATTTAATTTAAAAAGTACTTGACTTGGTAACTGTTAAAGATGACTGTACTTAGTTTATTTGAGAGTTGGGTATGTTTGATTGTTTTTGACTTCATAGCTATCTGGATTTTAAAGGCTGTATTTCTAAGGCCGAGTAGACAGCAGAAGACAGTTTATCTTACAAGCACAGGGACCTGAGTTCAATTCCCAGAAACTCAGGAAGAAAAGCCACCATGGTGGTGCTTATAATCCTAGTGCTGGAGAGGCAGAGACAGACAGACCACAAGGCTTGCTGGCCTGTCAACCCAGTCTAGTCAAAAGGTCTTAGGGCCCAAGAAGAGACCTTGTCTCATAATTCAAGATGAATGTCTTCTAAAGAGTGACACCCAAGGTTGTCCTCTGGCTTCCATATGTGCGCGCGCGCGCACACACACACACACACACACACACACACACACACACACACATGTGCGTATACAGTGTATGTCAGGTGTATAACCCAGAAGTAATACATCTGACCACTGAAATCTGAGCTCTGGAAGCCATCATTCTAATCAAAAAACTGTTTATGGAAGAAGAAGAAGTCATCCTTGGAAAGGATGATGACAGATTGCTTTATAGATCTGATCACCTTTCCTTCTCTGTCTTGGTTTTAGAAGCAAGGGCACAGTGGTCCTCATGAAGCCAAAGGAATCTGTTCAAAGGCAAATTAGAATTTCAAAGGAGGAGTTCTCAACTCCTAAACTACTTTTTAAAACTCTCACTTATGAGAGACCAGGATCCCCAGGGGTTTTAATCAAAGTTGTTGAGATGTGGAAAGTTCTCACATTTATTTTTTGACTGCCACCCTACAGAGCCTGGGCCTCGGAATAATAGGCACAGCACGGGAAAGGTATTTGTGAGTCTGAGAGCACCACCTCGTTTCTAGATGTGGTTTCCAGAAACCACATACTGTCTTTTTATCCTCAATCATGACATGACAGGGAAGGGCAGACAGCACACAGGAGCCACTATGCCCTTAGGCACAGTGTGGACATTGTCCACCCCATCTGTCAATCCTTGTGAGATATGTAACAAGTGTTAAAAGCCATGCCAAGGCTGAGCTGATGAAGCCAAAGAGCCCTATCTCTCCCTCTCTCTCCCTCTCTCTCTCCCTCTCTTTCCCTCTCTCTCTCTCTCTCTCTCTCTCTCTCTCTCTCTCTCTCTCTCACACACACACTCCTTCTGGCTTCTACTTTGGTCTAGAGCTCTAGAGCTGTGATAACAAGAAACCCAGGACATGTCACCATGTCCTTGAGGATGTGATCCAGTTGAGCACAGAGCTCAATGCCTCATCGCCAGCCTGCCGATGGACCCAGAAAATCAAGTCCCAGTCATTAGACATAAAGTGTACAATAAAATGTCTTTTACTATGGAGTTTTCTTCAGGGAAAGCTGTAATAAAATATTGAAGAGAAATATAGACTTCAGAGGCTGAGCAAGGAATAGAATGGGAATCTGTGGGCAAGACAATTTTTGAAGGTTAGAACCCAAGCCTAGGGAGTCAATTCAAGACAAGCCCAACAGAAGTCAATTAAAGAGAAGTACAGGTTAAACCCAAACAGGACCCAGGCACATAGTCTACTAAACAGTGGTTCTCAGCTTTGTCTATACATTGGCATCACCTGGCCCCAAACTCTGACCCATCCCATTTGTCTCCAATCTGAAGTGGGGAGGACATAAGAATCATTATGTTAAAATTTCTCTTCCCTTGACTTTAACTTGAAAAGTCAGTTTATAAAAAGCTGAGCTAAAGATTTTGAAACACATACTTCCATTTAGGGCAGGCATTACACAGAAAGCAGGAACTTGGCGCTAGGTACAGATAGGAAATTGTGGTGGTTTGAATAGGAGTCCCCAGCGATTCATGTGTTGGATTAGCCGTAGGGAGTGGTACTTAGGACGTGTGTTCTTCTGGAGGAGGTGTGGCCTTGTTAGAGGAAGTGTGTCACTGTGGAGGTTTGACTTTGAGGTTGTGTATATGCTTACGCTCTGTCTATTGTAAAACACACTGAGTCTCCTCCTGGCTGCCTGCTGATCAAGATGTAGATCTCTGGGCTCCTCCAGCATCATGTCTGCCTACACGCTGCCATGCTTCCCACCATGATGATAATGGACTAAACCTCTGAAACTGTAAGTCAGCCCCAATTAAATGTTTGCCCTCATAAGAGTTGCCTTGGTCATGGTGTCTCTTCACAGCAATGAAACCCTAAGACAGGGATGGGTTACATGAGTTTAAAAGACTTGTGAAAGAATCAGACACAGGTAGGTAGGTCATAGTGAGGAGAGATGGTGTAACAACTTGTATTGTTTGTGTATGTGTGTGTGTAAATTTCACAGCATGTACACAATTGCACTCATTTCCCTACACCCCTGTACTCACCCTCCTCCATACTTGCAACCTCCCTGCAAAAAAAGAAAAAAAAATCTCCTTGTGGAAGCCGTAATGTCACAGTGTGACTCACAGTACACCCTCTTGTCCACACTTCTTTGCTTGAAAATGTTCATTGCAATGAGTCTTTGGTCTGGTTTGAGGCCTCTGGCTTCTGCTACTCTGTCAGTACTGGATCCTCAATGGGGTACCCCCTCGATATCCTGTTGTTGCCCGGTGTCATCAAGATCCTGGTTCTGGTTCTGTAGGCCGGCCCCTTCACACACTCCAGCAGTTCATAGATGAAGTAGATGTTGGGGTGGGCATCTCAATATCCCGGATCTGGGACTGGGTGGTAGCTGAGTTGGTTAGCCTGCCAGGTTTCCTGCATCCACACCATCACACCTAAGTCACCAGGGTGAGCTCTCCAGCCCGAGGGTAGCTCATCCAATGCCACAGCCAGCAGTCTTAACCTTAGACAAACCATCAGGGGCCACTTCTACGACATGATGTAGGTGATTGCCTTGTGTATAAAAGTTAGCCAGCAATGTCTACTGATAATGTGTTTGCAGCACCCGGAGCTAGGTGTCTGGCACCATGTGCACTTTTACATTTTGATAGCATCAAGATGGAAGGCAATGAGTTACAAGTATTGTTTTAAAAGAGAACCATCTCCCTGCTTCTTTTTATTATTTTTGGATCCTCGGTATTCTTTTAAAATAATCTCAGTTCCAAAGCAAACCAACCCAGCTGATATGTACTTTGGGACTGACCAAGTGGGGACAGCCACGCCATGAACACTTGAGCTCAGCAGCTATTGCTGGCTTTCTTACTGAGCAACTGGAAGAGGTCTTCGTTCTTAAATGCTTCCAAAGATGGAACTCTTTTTCTAAAGCAATTTCTCAGGGAGATCATATGTAGCAAGCTGTAGTCATTTTGAGGAGAGCACAGCTATTTATTTCATACTCCCTCCTCCCCCAAATCCTACTGACAACATTGAAGTCAGAAAATAGGATATTTTTTTGGATACAGTATCCAAAAGACACCAAGTGCTGTTGGCACTTAAGTTCGTGGAGAGGCAGGTTTTCCTTTTTAGGATAATGACTAACTTAAAGTGTTCATGGAAGACTGAAAATTCATCTTTCCAGCTGTCTTTCCACGAGGAATTTTAGCAGACTTAAGGCTATGATACTTCCTTGTTTTTGCTTTCTGTCTTAAAGATAAAGCTCAGTCAAACGATTTAACTTTGTAGAGTTCGATTTCAAAACCTGTTATGTTTGGCCGGAGCAGCATGGAGTTTCTCAGTTCCTTTTTCTATTATGCATTGTCCAAATAGCCTGTAATAGTCTCATGTGTTGCATTTATAATATTTGAACCTTGCTTGCTAATCCCAGTGAGGTGAAAAGCCCCACAGCTCTCAAGAGACAAATTGAAACCTTTTTCTGAGCATCAGAAGAATCAGAATAAGCAGGGTTTTTTAAGGAATGTCTATTGCTAACTGTCCTAAACCACTGCACACTGACAGCTAGCCTCTGACGGTAAGGAGGTGTGATATGAAGTTACTTAACAACCATCTTTTGCACCTTTCCCTGTGTGTTATTTTATTTTACTTTTGGGGGTGGAGTGTGTGATTGCCATTGCATGCTTTTGTGGTCAGAGGATCACTTCTCAGAGTTCTAACATGTTGGTCTCAGGGAACAAATTCAGATCCTCAGGTGCTTTCACTCAATGAGCCATCTTACTGGTCTGCCTTTACCTATTTCCGTGAATTATTTCAAGACACTCACGGTGGCCTGGGGATGTAGCATGGTCATAAAGCACTCCCTTCCGCTGACTATGTGTCAAGCTGCCACTTTCTCTCCCCCAACACAATTAAAATGGGCTGCAGAATGAAGAACTACACAGGTGTCTTAGTTAGGGTCACTACTTCGGTGATGAGACAGCATGACCAAAGCAACTTGGGGAGGAAAGGGTTCGTTCAGCTTATGCTTGCACATCACAGATGAACATCAAAGGACGTCAGGATAGGAACTCAACAGGGCAGGAACCTGGACACCGGAGCTGATGCAGAGGCTGTGGTGGAGTGCTGCTTACTGGCCTGCTCCACGTGGCTTGCTCAGCCTGCTTTCTAATAGAATCCATGGCCATCAGCCCAGGAATGATACCACCCATAATGGTCTGGGCCCTCCCCCATCAATTACTAATTAAGAAAAAGCCCTACAGGCACGCCCAGAGTCTAAATCTTATGGATGCATTTTCTCAATTAAGTCTTCGTCCTCTCTGATGATTGTGTCAAGTAGACAGAAAACTAGCCAGTACAGCAGGCTAACAGGCCTCTCAGGGAATAGGCACTCCATTTTAGAGATTGCATCTAGTGTTTGCATGCCCCACAGGCTGTCCTGGCTCAACACATAAGATCCTTGGGCTAAGCAAAGCTGGGTGCCACCCTGTACCTTTACATCCCTGGAATTGGCCACCAAGCATAGCATCACACATGAGATGGGAAGCCACGACCAAGGAAGACACTGAGTCTACTGCACAGACTGGTCCAGCCAGCATGCTGATCTAGTTTGCTGGTCTCCAGATTTCCATAGGACTTGCTGTCTGTTAGGCCATCCCAATGGGCTTCAGTGCACAACTAAGAATTTGAAACCACCGAATATCCTTGGGTCAGAGTTAAATTGATAGGGAAGAGCTGAGGAGCCCAGGAATATGGAAGACACTTGACATTTCTGCCAGCTCTCTGCATAATGATGTTGCTAGCCTCCACTGTCCTCTGTGGTTGGGCTGAGTCTTTTGAGTCTCATGCTCCTCATCTATAAAACAGAGAGTGCTAACACCTCTCCCAGGGAGAAGGTGTGATTAATTGAGTGGTTAATGAGACAGAACCTCCAGCATGCTGTCGTGTACATTATCAGGCTACTCAGAGTTGATATTATTATTAATTATGACTAGCCGATATTAGGCTAAAGTTATAGCCAATTTCACATAGCAAGGAGTTCTATAAGACTGTGGAAGTGTGCTTTATTTTCTCAGAGTTTTCTCCTTCCTTGCCCCAGCCCTATCATTTATTCATAATCCATTTTGTTGGGTCAACATATCAACCCATCCATTCCTGATCTCTTTACTAAACATTAGGTTTGAATACAAAGAAATTCTGGGCAAGATAAGGAGTCAAGGGGTCACTATTAAGAAGTCTGATACACACACACACACACACACACACACACACACACACACACACACAGAAAGAGATGTGAGAGAAAGAGGAGAGAGAGAGAGAGAGAGAACTAAAAATAATAGTTCATTGACCATCCAGGAGTGGGAAACTATATTTGACAACCTCCAACTGTCATTTATTTCTGGTAGACAATCATGCCTCCTACTGTTTTAACCCAGTTTTAAAAAATTTATTTTACACACTTCAGTGGCAGCTTGCCTGTCACAAGCCATTTTTATTGCCATGATATATTTTATGCTAGGAGATTTGTGGCTGCTGAGGACATCTTTAGGGGATAACATGGTTTAATGATTAAGTTTCAGTAAATAACTATGTCATATAATACCCACACAGCATCTGTGGACATTCAGTTTGTGTGTGGGTACATATACACACATATATGGATAGAGGTCAGGAGTCAACCTTAGATGTTCTTCCTCAGGTGACATTCTCTTGTTTTTAAAGACAGAGTCTCTCACTGGTATGTCACTTGGCCAGTAGGTTAGGATGGCTGATCAATAAGTTCCAAGGAACTACTCACCTATGCCTCTCCAGTGCCGGCACTACAAACACGCACCACCATGCCTGGCTTCTTATGTGAGTTCTGGCTTAGGTGCTCACGACCTTCTAAGTGTCTTCCTAGACCTGAACAGAGACTTGTCAGCTCCTAAAGAATTCAGGCCAACATTTTCTTTGTTCCTTTACAGTGTTAAATACCCTCAGAAGCCTTGGTGATATACCCTGCAAAAGTGGGGCACATTAGTTACTTTTCTCACACTCAGAGAAAAGGCTTTTCGATATCAGGAAGGTTCATGACAGTGGTCTTGCAGGGACATGTGGAGGCACAGGATGGGTTCGATAAGAGGACATGGACCCAATACATAGAGGACAGTATAATACATGTGTGTGAAATATTGGAAAGGCTTGAAATCCATGCAGAAGACCAGGCCATCTGCCTCTACATTGAAACGGGATGTCTGCAGCTCTGCAGGATTGAATAGGCAGAGTATCAATTAGCTAGTCTGATCCCAAGTCATGATCTTTATTCTCTTGTTTCTGTGAGTTTCTAAACTTTTGCGGGCCAAGAGGTAAGTTCTCAGGAGAGAAAATTCTCAGGAGAGAAAGGACACTGAAATGTCATTGTGACTGAAACATGTCAGCCTTCGCTGTTATAAACATAATCGGCCTTCACACCCAAGCCAAGTGGGGAGAAGCCTAGAAAAGCATGAGAAGTCTTAAGTGCTCACTTAGAGATGCTCTCTACAAATAGCTCAGCAAGCATTCCTCAGTGGAGAGCTATATGGACACCAGATGCTGTTAGCAGCTCGTGACCTGAGAACCAGGAATAGGCACCGTAGCAACACACATTAATTCAGCTAGAGCTTCCAGGCCCTTATCCCAAGCCCTATCAAAGTCTCGGTGAGAGCATCCTCTCTCCAGGACAGATGCCTTCTGGTTCTTGCTGCCTGCATTCTCAGGCTGTGAGTGTGAACCAAGCCAGTTGAGTTTATGCTACTAAGCTCTAGAAAATTAGTAAAATGAATGTTGAAATGCTGGTCCTCTGGATATTTTGACTATTGTGACCCCTTAGTAGAAAACCTAAGGGTGAAATGTTTGGAAATGTCACTGTGATTTTCTGTATTTTTTTTTTCATCTTTCAACAATTGGCTTGGTATATGATTATCTGTTTCTGGTCCCTAGGGTGTTTGTTCTGTCTCTCTCTCTCTCTCTCTCTCTCTCTCTCTCTCTCTCTCTCTCTCTCTGTCTCTCTCTCTCTGGAGTGATAGACTAACTATTGGGGGTCCTGGGAATTGAACTCAGGCCATCAGGCTTGGTGGCAATCGCCTCTACCCATTGAGCAACGTCACAGCCTGGTCCCTAACATTTCCAAGAAACTCATAGAGATGTGAGCCTTTCAGCTGTAACTTGCAATGGTGCGTTTACATTAAACTGCCACAAAGCTCCTCCAAAACACTTGGAGTTACATGTTCTTTGACTCTTCCTTTGAATTATGGTGGACTGGAAACCCTTCCAGAGTTTGTGACAAGTACCCAGGCATGTTAATCATCCAAGTTATCGTCTGGAGAAAGTATGTGCAGCACCTTCACTACTTTCCTGCTACTCTCCTGGATGAGCAGGATGGAACCACCTAGTTATCCCCAGCCAAGGATCAGGCCAGGGCTTCATCCATTTGTACAACATGACTGTGCACTTGTGGAACAGAGTCATCGCTGTCTCTCTTCCTTCCATCCACACAACATGTCCCTGAATGTATATTATCCTTTATTACAAGTCAGGGGTCAGCACATTTTTGTTTTCCTTTCTGTTTTCCAGTGAAGAGTCAAATAGCAAACACTTTGGGGTCTCTGAAAGCCACACAAGAAGAAGCACATTTTTGTTCCTTGCAAGTTACAACTGCCTTTGCCTTTCACGTTTCTGAGAGGAATTGTTCCTCTGCCTCAATTGTTCAGTTCTGCCACTGCGGCACATCCTCAGGCATAGATGATGTGAAAATAAATGAGCATGGCTGTGTTCTAATAAAACTTTATTTATAAAACAAAGTCTTGGACCAGATTTACTGAATAGGCTATAGTCAGCTGGCTCTTGATATCTATGATGTAGACATATACAGATTAATATTTTAATAGCCCATTACTTTGTTTATTAATTATTATTGTGTGTATGATGTGTGATTTGAGAATAGACACACGTGTGGATGATGTAGGACAGCTCTAAAGAGTCAGATTTCTTTAGGTCCCATGGATCAAGCTGAGATCATTAGGCTTGTGTGGCAAGAGTTTATGTGCTGTGCCATCTCACTGGCCCCAGTCATTATCTTAGAGCCATTGGCATTAACATTTATTTCCTACTGCACGGCAGACAGATAGAGCCAGTGTTGTGTAGACTTATTCTATATGTAGATAATGGAGACTCATTGCTGTCTTCCTGATAGGATCAGTCAGAAAGTCATAGTGGAAACACAGACACAACCTCTTTGGATCCTGTGTTTGCTGTTATGCCAGTGTTTTCCAGAACACATCTCTCTCCATGTAGTTGGTATGAAGAAGACATTCTGGAGTCACATGTATTTGAGAAACTCCACATGACCCAAGCTTAAGAAGGCCTTCTGTGTTTGTCATGAATCCCCAAGTAGGGTTTAAAGTCTGATAAGTTTTCCAAACATTTTGGGTGCCAGCTCATTTTAAGGTTCTCTCATGCTTCTCGGATTGGCTTCTGGAAAACCCTTCACTGAGCAAAACCACAAACTACAGAGAGGTCATTCAGGGAAGAAATACCAACCTGAAGCCCTGGATTAGACAGAGTGTGGGTTCTGACCAGGCCTCGACCCAGTGAAGTGACAACTGACAGGACCTGTCACATCCCAGGCCTGAGTTCAGACAAACTCTCCGCACATAACTGCCTCTGCTTTTTGCCTTCTAAGAGAAATTGCTAATCTGATTGGTCACAGTCCAAATGGAAGATTGGCCTTTTTCTCTAATAACTTCTTCAGTGGAGGACATGGTCTCTGGCTGCGATGCAACATACAGTTTGGTTGAAGTTCATATTTCATGAAGAAACACTTCTTTTTATGATGTCAAGTGCAGGCTATTTTATTGGAGTCAATCAAAAAGCTTCTGGAGAGACATTTTGGTAATGTTTTGGAGGCATTATGACTGGGAACCCAGGGATGTTATGCCCTAATTCTGAACATTTCACCTCCCTACAGGACTTCACAGTAGGAAGCTCAGGAAATAGTACTGTCATCTGCTTGTAATGAAAATTCATATTGCTGGTGACACGAGCGTTCCCAAACTCTAACAATGGCTTCTTTGACAAAACCAGATTGGAGTCCACAGTTGAGGCTTATAAATTAAGTGAGGCCTTCACCTCACCCTCATCACCAAACCCACAGGCACCGCCCACAAACTCATAGGCATATGAGGATCTACAGCCTAATACTATGGCTGACCCGCAAGGGATTTGGATTCAATTTAATGAAGAAGTCTTGTGCTTCTGCAGTTCCGTACCTAAGTATGAAGACCTTCCTCCAGACCCACCACTGAGATCTGTGTTCTGTGTTCTGGAGGTGTGTCTCTAGGGGTCATGATGGAGAACTGCTGGGGTAGGCAGGAAGAGTGAGTGAAAAGAAAGGGAGTCCCATCAAGCAGCTGGAGTAAACGGAGAAGTCAGTTACTTTTATGTTGCGGTGACAAAATGACTGACAAAAGTGACTTGACTAAGAAATGTTTGTTCTGTCTCAACAGTGTAGGGTCACAGCCAGTCATGGTAGATCAGGCATTGGGGCAGGATCTTGTGGCAGCTGGTGACACTGTGTCCACAATCAAGAAACAGAGAGAGTTGGCCGATGCTGGTCTCATTTCTCCCTTTTGTTTGGTTAGGAGCCTCATGGGATGGTGCTACTCACACACAGGGTGGGTCTTTCCTACTATGTTAAGTTCCCTGGAAAAAACCCTCACTGACACATCCAGAGGTATGTTTCCATGGTGATGCTAAATCCATGTGAGTTGACAATAAAGATTCACTAGCATGCCATGGGGCCTCTCACTTTTACTGAGAACTTGTGTTTCACAGAAAAAAAAAATCACCACTCTGTCCCCTTATGATGCTCAAGATGGTGGAAACGCACCTGATGACAGAGTCTGTTTGTATTCTAACATGTGCCTGCCTTCTTCCCACTTCCTCCAGAGCAACAATGAAATGTTACCTCAGTTTCATTCCCCTTCTGTCTCCTTTCAGCATCCACAAGCTCAGGGTGGGTTCTGGTTCCCGACTCACACAATTACATACCGAGATTTTCCTGTTTTTCTTTTTTCTTTTTTTTTTTTTTTTTTTTTCCTGATTTTTAAGCAACTAGGTCAGAAAGCATAGCAGATTTTGAAGGGATGGAATGACCAAAAGACACTTCTCCTGGGATTTGAACAAGCCTAGCTTAGTTAAGATTGCTACAGGGAGGCGTTTGATTTTTCTAACAAACACTTATCTCGAAAGACGCTAAGCAGTAAACAAATCCTATTAAGCAATCAACAGGTAGGGTTCCCAGCAGTCACTTTTGGTAGGTCACGTTTTGGGACTGTATTTTTCCATTATTAAAGCGGGCAGGGGTGGGGGTGTTGGTGCAGGGAGAAGCTGGAAATTACTGCCAGGGCCGATCAGTTCCACTCAAAATGCCCCAAACAGCACTCTTTTCCCCTGCCCTGGAAATTATGTGGCTCACTCCACCCTTCTAAATTACACTGTCCTGATATACTTTATTTTCCAACTAAATATACAGAATGGAGATATTACCTGAGAATGTGACCTGAGCTGCTTTTGGCCAGCCTCATGGTTTTTTTCCACTAACAGAACAAGATTCTGGATGATGGGGCCTTTAGAATCAACAGCCAGCTTGGCTCTGTCCTGTGTGAAAAGTGTGTTGCTGGCTTCTTGTACCTCATACCAGAGATGAGCCCTGGGGGCTGTGGCTGTAGCCTGGATGCAGCTTTGCACAAATCACAGCCAAAGAAGGGGCATATACATGTATCGCATTTGAATTTTGTCCAGTTGTGTGTCTCTCTCCCTCTGTTCCTTCATAAATAATCCAGAGCCTGCAACAGAGGAAAAGGAGATGGAGAAATCAGTTCCCAAAGCTTAATCACCACCTGGGTATGGAAACAGCAGCCAATGGCCTTGAGAGCTGGTTATGATTTGGGTCTGGGTGGCTTCCTAAGAAACCCACCCCGTAAAGAACCCTAACTGGCCCTTCCAGCTGAAATGAAAACATCCAATTCTGAAAGGAAGTCTCAAGAAAGGCAATCATTTGTTTCCAGCTGGTACAATCGTTTAATAAAATGCCTGCTGGGTTTCCAGAAGTAATATTTTGCCTCTCTTCAGCAGCAACGAAAATTACCCCAATGTGGAGGTGACGGCGGGGGTAACTCTATATGTAAGACAGTATTCTGTTACTGGATGTAACACAGTATTCTCCACTTGAAGTGTAAGATGCTCAGAGACAGTTATTTGTCCTGTGAAGATTTGACGGAAAAGTTTCAGAGACACATATAAACCGGGAGAAGAAAAACAGAACCCCAGCAGAAGGCCAAAGCCATTCTGCTATTGAAATAATTATTCTTCTAATGTTTTAATCAAAGGCAGCAGCCTGTCTCTCCCCTCATCTATATTCAAGCCACCACACTCTGTAGGTGTTAATCTCCACGCCTCCAGGCTGTTAGGAGGGAGAGGAAATTGGCAGTCCCTGAACTACAGAAGCCTGGAGGAGAACAGTACCTGGCATTGCCCTTAATTATCTCGATTATGCTAATACATGTTGTTTGTCTACAGCTAGGAGAAGACAGGAACCGGGAGGCAAGCTGAGGGGTTGCTTTTTAGGAAGGTTTGGCCATTGAAGGTTTAATAATATTAAAAAAAAAAAAAAAGGAAAGATAAATTTCATCTTTAGCAGAGTGGAAGAACAAACTAAGACTCTATCTTGATAACCGCAGCTAGCATGTGCTTTCTTAATCACTTGCCTAACGTCAGTGAGCAAACAGATATTTCTAGTATAAATGAAAACATACACATATTAGACACAACAGGCAATACAGGCGGGTGCAAAGTATTTACTTTCCAGGAACTCAATAATTACATAAAAATTAAACTAGATAAGATGAAAAATTGGTGTCACATTTATTCAAATTCAATTGAAATACACATTTTGAGCTATCTATCCATGCAAAAGATAATGACACTATTTAGCATTCACAGCCCCAACACGAATCATTTTCAGAACGGAATGCAAATATGTGAGTCTCTATTTGGTTTTGTTGTTGTTGTTGTTTTTTTTCATTTCAATGTCAAAGTAATTAACCCTCTAACAAAAAAACACCCCCCCCCAACAAAAAAACAAAACAAAATCCTTAAGGGTGTATTTGAGCTCATGGTTTGAGGGGTAGAGCGCTCACGGGGAGAGGCAAGTAAACACGTTGTATCCGCAGCTCTGCTGTATCCGCAGCTCTGCTTCCTTTCTCGGCTTGAATCAGCCCAGAACTTCTTGTTATCCACATTCCGGGTAGGTCTTCCTTCTTCCCTTAAACCTTTCTACACACATCCTGGTAGATGCGCCTGGAAGTGTCTCTCCTTGGTGCTTCAGTGAAGCTCGCAAAGATGAATAAGCATCAGAGTCTGGGCCAGTTTCCTAGTTCCAGCTCAAACAGTCCAGGCCTGATTGAGGCCTCCCTAGTCTCATACATGTGGGGTGTATAACTGTATCTGGGACAGAAGAGGAGAGCCTGTACAAAATTTTTTTCTCAGCCTTTTCTGGGGGTTGCTAGGCCCTGTGGCGGCTATCTGAAAGGCAAGCTTTTCTCTAACTACCCCCTGAGCAGTCTGAGCTACACACAGCCCAATCATGCTGGGACAGGAAGTCAGCAGGGATTTGGGGGAATGTCCAGGCTTTGAACAATCTTCTGTCTGCTGAGTTAATGGCAACCAGGCTGCTTGGACTCAGCAGCCTGTGCCACGTGCCTCTGTGCTGTGACTTGCTGGAGAGCTGAAGGAAAACAGGAGGAAGGCCTGTCTGTGGAGATATAGGCAGACTACCATTCTTCCCAAGGCATCAGAAGAATTGGAGCCTTCTTCGTGAAGGGCTCCAATAGGAAGGGTCCTTCAACACCAAGGGTGGAACAATGCAAGAGCAGGTAACTGTAATCAAAGGCCAGGGTTTCTACCCTGGTTCTTCCATTGACCAGCCAGTAAACTTCTACTCACTAAATGGCTGAACTGGGCAGGATTTCACTAGGTACACGAGTTAGTAGGTCACTAGGCCATGTTTCTTACCTTTATGATGGAGCTAGCAGAACATTCTCTTTCATTTGGGTTATTTTTATGAAAATTAAGCAGACAAAAAAACCAAAGGCACAAAAAACCAAAAAAAAATTTTTTTAGAACATGTTATGAGCGGTCAATGTTGTATCTTTTTTTTTTTTCTCTCTCTGTTTCTGCTTCTCAATGCTGTCTAGTTTTCAGGAAGAGAAAAACACAGCACCCTCAAAAAAAAATTTTTTTTCTAGTCCACAGTGCACCCAAGATGCTGTAGTGGAGAGTGGTCTATGTCCTTCATCAAATGTTGGAACTTAACTCCACAGGAAAAAAAGGATTATCTCTTTGAATTATTTTTAAAAATTCTGATTAAAAATGAAACCAGATCATTGTATGGTCAGCCCTCCAAATCCACAGGCTTCACTTTCACGAAGTCAACTAAAGGCAGATTGAAAATATTTGCAAAACAAAACAAAACAAACAACTGAACCTCTGCGGACCAAGTATGGGCTTTTTCTTAAAGTTCCCTAAAGACTGCAGCTCGAGGGCTGTCTGTCCCACATCTGTATTGCATTCTGAGTAACCTGCGTGATTTAAAGAATGTTCAAGGATCTGTGTCGTTTATATACAAATACCAGGCCACTTCACAAAGAGGGACTGTGAGCAACTGCAGAGTTTGCTCTCTCATATGGGCTGGCCTGGGAGTTCGGAAACAATTCAACAACCAAGGACTACCTAAAGGACAGACGGAATTTAGTTTACGCTGTTTGCACAGAGCTAGGACAGTGGGAGGGATGCTGTGCTCTGCAGTGGGTGTAGACGACTGCGCAGTAAGAGCTAAAGGGTTTCCCCTTCTTACACTCTCCTTTTCTTCTGACTCTGCTTGGGGCAGAGCCCAGGGTAGCCTATTTTCTCTCAACAGTATTGTAACTGTTGTACGATGGCCATATACAACAGTTTAGAAGGCCCCTGAGATCATGTAACCATAGGTTTTTCTTTCTTTCTCTTTTGTATGTTTGTTTGGAAATAGGCCCAAGTAATTTCAACCTGAAAATCCTCCTGCCTCAGCCTCCTGAGTGCTGGGATTAGAGATGCGAGTTAATACACTAGATCTATTCTGGATCTATTTGTCTGATATTTACTTGTTCATTTTTGCAGTGCTGGGAACCAAACACTTATGCCTGCTGGGCAGGCATACTACTGTGATATGAGCTGGCTCTCCTGTAGACCTTATGGGGTGTGGTGAGGTGGTGGGGGGCGTGGGCGTGGCAGGGGCGGGGCGA
>JANHMN010000006.1:32229001-32241325 GCA_030674055.1 Rhabdomys pumilio | reverse complement strand
AAAAAAAAAAAAAAGAAGAATGAAGGAAAATTCTATGTCTTAACTTCTTAAATGTACAAGTGCTTTATTCCTAATGCTGTTTCCACAAAACCAGTATTTCTAGTTTTTTAAAGTAAACTGTATTCCTAATTTCCTGTCACACTTCCTGTATTTCTGACCTGGGGCACCATCCCTATGGTGATACTTCCTTTCACTCTCCAGAATCCCTTTTCTTTTCTTTCTTTCTTTCTTTCTTTCTTTCTTTCTTTCTTTCTTTCTTTCTTTCTTTTTAAAGAACTATGGAAATTTAATTCAACCTCCTGTCTTTACACATGAGCAAAGAGAGACCTGTCAAAACAAAGCTTTGGCTGGTGTCCCCAGAAACAGACCTGAGCCTGGAATCCGAGCAGAGATTCTTTCTACCAAAGTGTGATTGGTAACTATAGTTTCACCTGTACTCAAACTTGCTGTGTAGCTGAGAATGTCCTTGGACTTTTGATGGCCTTCTTCTGCCTCCCAAGTAATGAGATTATAGGTGTGTACCACCATACTTAGTTTGTGTAGTCTTGGCTTTGGTATGTGCAGAAGACCTCAGGTGCCCTCAGAGGCCAGAGGCATTGGAAACCCCGCAGCTAGAGTTACAGGCAATCATGAGCCTCATGAAATAAGTATTGGGAACTGAACTCAGATCATCTGCTAGAGCAAGACAGTAGTTTGAGTGAAAAATGTCCCTCATAGGCTCAAGTATTTGAATACCTAGTCCTCAATAGGAACACTTAGCTGTTTGGGAGGTTATGGGGCCTTTAGAATGTGGAGGTTTTCTGGAGGAAGTATGTCATCAAGGATCAAGCTTTGAAATGGATAATTTCAGCATCCTTCCTGTCTACTCTCTCAGCTCTCTGCATGCAGTTGGAAACTTCATCTCTCAGCTTCCTTCTCCAGGCATCCACTGCCACACTTTCCCTGCCATTATGGACTCTTATCTCTCTAGAACCATAAGTCAAAATAAGTTGCTTTAGTCATGGTCTTTTACCATAGTGAATAAGCATGGAAGCAGTGTGGGTTCTTAATGATGGCACCATCTCTCCAGCCCTGTGACTGAGTTTTTTTAAAAAGCTATTTAGTACACGCTATTGTCAAGCTTTTTTTTTTTTTTTCTGAATATTTATTCTCCTAAACCCAGCAGACTCTCAGACTCATTAGTGCCTACAGTGTTTACACCAAAGCTTCTGTGTGTTGGTGGCCAATGAAATCAGCAATTACCATAAAATTAATAAGGACTATCAATGGCCACCTCTGCTGACAGGCCACGGGATGCAGGGGTGGGGGGAGGTGATTTGATTTGCTGTCAGTTATTTACCAAGATTGAGCCATAGAGCCTTCATTAAGTGAGGGAGGATTAGAAAAGGTTGAGAAGAAACTGGGAACAGATTTCCATCTCGGGGCTCAAACCCAAACTGTACATGTCTACCTGTAGCCACATCTTCTGCTCTATGCCTTGGCCTTCCTGCAGACCCTAGCTCCAGGGGGGAGACTCCACCCATCACACTTGCTCCACTTCTTCTCTAAGAAGAATTAGGACTGTGGATTGGAGGAAGATTTCAACCCCAGGGTGAAAGCAGGAGAAAACAACGGGGTCTAGTGACTGCAACTTCTTATTCGGGCGCCAACATGAGATTTAGGTTTAAGCATAGGAAGGATGGTCAGGAGGCAAGAAAGATGCGTTATTAAATAGTCCTGATTGTGGTGTGGTGTTATTTATCATTGTCTTAGCTCCAGTTCTTCAAGATGGTGTAATATATTATTAATCTCTTAATCACAGGCATGGCTCAAGGTGTAGGGACAATCTATTCCCCACAAGATCTAGACCGGGGTAGCCATTTCCACTGTAGATGATCATTTTCATGAGGGGAGAGGGCTGAACTGGGGGTGAACTGTCCTGCTGGCTCATCATTGCTCAGAGATAGCTTTAGCTCCTTGTCACAAAAATGTTGATGGATAGGTCCATCTGTCCCTGAAATTCAAGGTGACTCAGGAGGAAATGGTAAAGATGGTTACTCATGCCTGTGCCTTCATCCTTGACAGGCAATGGGACACCTGAGGTAGATGGAATCAAGCAGAAATCTGAGCCAAAGAAAAGGAGACAGACTCACCGTAAAGGTGGAAATATCAGGCTTTTATCCTCCTCACTTTAATTACTTTGGTGTCCCAAGTGAGGAGTCTGTATTCTCCAGCAAAAGCAGCTTCGGCTCTACTGCCGCAGCAGATACGGGAGCAAAGACAATAGCCAAAGGCTTTCGCTTTGTGAATATAAACTTTCACTTCTTTCCTTTTCCAGTCCTTTCACTGTGAACTGTGAGACACTGGCTATAGAGACCAGTATGGAAAGAATGCTAGTCGATAAGCCTTGTCTCGTGACGTTTTTTCTCTACACATAAGAGCTGGCTAACACATGGGCTGTCTTGGGCCAAGTATCAATGCCTGCAAAGTGTTCTAGGAACTGACAATTTTTTTTGTACCCTCTTTTGTAACTTGCCTTCAACAGCATACATGCCCATCAGGGGACTTTCCCCTTCGTGTTCGGCAGTTAGCATTGAGTCTCCTTGGCAGGCCCCCAGTAACTGCAGAATCTCACACCTGCCAGTGCTGGAAAGTTCTGGAAACAGAGACTCTGTGCCAGACATTCCTTTGGAGCAATTCACCTCATCCTGTGCCTCATCCTGGCCAGTAGATGAGCCAACAGTTTCTTGAACTTGGTGAGACTTTCGGCAGCAACAGTGTGCAGCGGGGATGTTTGAGAGCGGATGTGAGTGTTGACCCCAAAGGCTTCTCGCCAGTGCTGTCGCTGGCTCTCTCAGCAGTCTCATGTTAGCACTTCATCTGCAACATCCTAAAGCACCCCCTCATGCTCCCCATTTGTCTGTTATGACAACTGAAAAGCTGAGTGTAAAGAACAAGTGACATGCCTGGGTATTTACATCATGCCAGACTCCATACAAGGCATTTTTCTCTGTCTATCCCCCATAATCTTTACTGACCACCACTGAGGCAAATGAAGGAAAAACTCCCATCACACAGATGAAAAATTGCAAGGCCAGAGAGCAGAATGTTCCAGAATTGAAAGTTAATTCCTTTTCTTGCCAACATATAATATATTTAAGTAATATTTCACACTAAGAACAATAACTGGTCATTGCTGTGTATATGTGGCATGGGTGTGTGTGTGTGTGTGTGTGTGTGTGTGTGTGTGTGTGTGTGTATGTGTGTGTGTATGCATGCTCACACCTGTGTGTGCATATGGAGGCCAGAGGTGGGTGTCAAGTATCTTTCTTGATCATTCTCCATGTTGTTTGCTGAGGCTGGGTCTCTCACTGAACTCAGAGCTTCTAATTTGGCTAGTCTAGCTAGCCATTCTGCTCTTGGGATCCTGACTCTGCCTCCCAAGTGCTGAGGTTACTAAGCCCACACCAGCTTTCATATAGGTCAGCACACAGGAAGCGGAACTCGAATCTTCCTGTATGCACTGCAAATGCATCATCCGTGGAGCCATCCCAGCTCTCTATGATTTATGCCTTTGAAGGTCCGTTTGGTGCAGGCCAAGGATACCACACATTGAAAGTAGAGGAGAGTTTCTGCTTAGAACTTCTTAAACACGAATAGCCTCCACTTTCCCTGGAATATTTGACGTGTTCTATTAAAACTCCTTATTATTTGTGCTGGAGAGATGTGTCAGTAGTTAAGAGAACTGGCAGCTCTTCCAGGGAATTTGGCTTCGATTCCCAGCACCCGTGTGGTGTCTCACAACTACCTGTAACTCCAGCCTCGACTTTTCATTTGAGTTCTTTGTTTCTAGTTTAAAAATTTTAAATGACATTTATTTATTGGTATTGAGAATGATAGCATGTGTGCCACAGCTTGTATGTGGAGGTCAAAGGACAACTTGCAGGAATGTGTCCTTTCCTTCCACCATGTGGGTCTCAGGGATTACAATCAGGCCATCAGACTTGGCGACAAGCTCCTTTCCATGAAGAGCCATTCCTCTGGACTTGCTTCTAGTATTTTACCACCATAAGTGAAGCTTTACAACACACAACATTGAATGTATGCCTTTAAAACATTGTTTCTATATGGAATTTAAATTCCCTGGAGTACTGAGTAAAAGTGTTTCCTATTGTTTTAATGTGAATCGATTCCTTGCCCAAAGGGCTGCATCCATGGTCCCCTTTAAGATGCCAGCATGGATACCATACACTGAAAGTAGAGAAGGGTTTCTTCTGCAAGGCTCTTTTACTGCCTATTCACTCGTTCTTGTTTGTAGAGCTGATGGGTTATAGGTGGCATTTTATTCTTGCTATCATCTGCATTTTCATTACTATCTCAGCAACTGAGCATCTTTCCAGCATATGTCTTGAAGATTTGAATTGACTTTATGCTGAACTCCATGAACTCATTTCATTATTTCTCTCCATAAACTCCACCAGGGCAAGTGCCCAGAGGAACTGTTACTGCAGTTATTTCTGCCTGTAATTGTGACTGGCAAACATGAACACTCAATAAAATATGGTTTAACAGGGCTGGGAAGACGGCTCAGTGGTTCAAGTGCTCGTCATGCAAGCATGAGGATGTCAAAGTTGGCTGGCTATGGCCGCCCACGCGTCGTCACAGTGCTTAGACACAGACAGGGGAGTCCAGGAACAATGTGGTTGACTAGAAGAACTGGCCAGCTCTACTTCATGGAGAGCCCCTGTCTCTGTAAATAAAATGGGAAGTGACTGCAGAAGGGATCCGATGCCAGCCTCTGGTCTCCACACACACGTGCACACATGCACACATACACACATGCACACTTACACCTGTACTCAGATGAACTCACACACATGCACACAGT
Source organism: Rhabdomys pumilio (assembly GCA_030674055.1). Classification (NCBI taxonomy): domain Eukaryota; kingdom Metazoa; phylum Chordata; class Mammalia; order Rodentia; family Muridae; genus Rhabdomys; species Rhabdomys pumilio. The sequence goes on along the minus strand of JANHMN010000006.1, from coordinate 32,236,458 downwards.
GATTAAAAACACACGTTTTCTTCAAAAGCGGTTAGTGAATGAATGGATCTCCTTCAACCCCTGGACATTCTCCTCTGAGGAACTATGTTAAAGACAGTGGATGTATGCATACAATCATCAAAGGAAGAATCACTGAAGCATTGTGATGAGTGAAAAATGCTAAAGACTTCATCAATGTTGCTGTGGAACAAGGATGAAGATACCTGGTCCAGGGAGAAATTCAGAACGATCAACTCTAACAGCCAACTATCATTTAGGAGATGCTGTTGAGCAAAGGGTTAAAAGCGTATATAAATTCTATTGTTTAGTCCTTCAACATGCATATGATACCTCAAAAAGTCATTAAATGCTATACAAATGTCCTAGTTACTCAAGGAAACGCCCCCACAGGCATGGGTCATTGGAGCAACACACATCAGATGTCACTAGTAGTTTGTTTGCATCAATTAAAAACTATAGATTATTTTTCTTAGTTTATACTATTTACCCCAAATAAGTCCAGCATATATATATATATATATATATATATATATATATATATATATATATGATATATGTGTGTATGTGGCATGTATGTGTATGTATATACATACATATATATGTGTGTGTATATATATATATGTGTGTGTATGTGTAAAGAATGTAAACATATATAAACACATACATACATATATATATGCGTGTGTGTCAAGAATGTAAACAAACTTCTCCTCTAAACGTTGTACAAAATCTACTGGTTTCTCTTTGTTTTTAACAAACGTGCCATACAAGTACCGAGATAACCATGATGCATAGATTTACATATTCTTGTCCCTAACTGAATCTGAGCACTAGAGAGACTTGAACTGCTAAGGACTTCACATCTGCAAAGTACAACACCAATGCATTATGCAGGTTTCGTGCTTTAAATTTCTAGTACATATCTAATGACTCAGGCGTTAAAGTTTGTATGAACTTTAAAAAAAAAAAACTTGCCTTTAGTTTTATCACTTTGTATACTTTTGAAATAAAAATCAAGAAAGCATTTCTAGGAAAACCATGAATATATATTATTGGTGTAAACACATATATAAGTACATACACATATTTGAGGACTCTGATTATACACATGCACATCTATACACACACTCAGTCTACAATAAAACTGCTAACTACCTCCATGGACTAGTTCACTGGCCACCCCATTTTTCCTAGATAATGTATGTCCTGAGGCTTGTTTCTCTATGAATGAGGTATATTTGTCTCCCTGGTCCTTTCAGGTTGGCCTAAAGGGCCATTAATCATTCTGTCTGAAGCCCAAAGAGAACCCTCCAGAAACAGAAGGTGCAGTGAGCATGTCAGGCCTGGGCAGAGATGATGAAGGTGCTCGTCCACCTGGGCAGAACCAGGCGCTGGCAGGCTGGTGATGAAGAGGGTCACTTTCTGCTTCGATGCCTTGCACTGCAAGTGAGGCCCCCACATGCCCACTCACATCCCCAGAGCAGTTCTCTCCCTAATGGCAGAGGAAAGAGTATGAGGTTTTTCTCTCAGTGGAAAAGGAACTGGACAGTATCAATTTAAAAAAAAAAAAAAAAGCTTCGAAAGGAAGGACCACCCCACAGTAGCCACCCTTCCAAATACCCAACAAACATACAACAAAAACTGAAGTTTTAGCAAAAACCACACTCCTCTGGTCTTCCTATGTTTCACCACAGAAACTACTCTGTATTAGTCCGGGTTCTCTAGAGGCACAGAACTTATGGACAGTCTCTATATAGCAGGGGAATTTGTTTCGATGACTTACAGTCTGTAGTCCAACTCCCCAACAATGGTCAGCCATGAATGGAAGTCCCAGGATCTAGTAGTTGCTCAGTCCCACAAGGCAAGCAGATGAAGAAGAACAAATCTTCTTTCTTCCAATGTCCCTATGGTGTGACCCATTAATTTAAAGATGTGTACCACCAGGCCTGGATCTGGGACTTGATTTGTCCCAGATGACCTTGAACTCAGAGATCTCCTTGCCTTAGTCTCCTGGCCATATGCCTCAAAATCTCCATGCCAAGATCCAGGCCTCAAGATCTGGATCACAGGTGAGCTTTTCAGTTCTGGATTATAGTTCATTCTAGATATAGCCGAGTTGACAACCTGGAGTAACCATCACATACTCCAACAAACCTCCATACACTCAGTCTTGAAGAAGTGAGAGCTCAATTCATAGTTAGGACTGAATGATTCATTTTAAAGATGGGATCTCAACTTATAGCTCAGGCTGACCTGGGATTTGTGGTGATCCTTCTGCCTCAGCTTCCTAAGTATTGGTATTTCGGGCATGAACTTCTATGCCAAGCTCAGCTGAAGCACTTTGGTGTTGGTAGACATCAGGCAGAGCCAAGGCCATTCCGAAGAAACAGAAGCACTGCCTTAAGACCCAGTATGAACACCTCAAGGGCAGTTCCCAAAGGGTGAAGGCCGAGGTAATCGTGGAACTGGCTGTACGTGTTGTCCTCCTTAAGCCTGGTTCAGAGTGGCCTACCATGACTTCTGGTGGGTGTCTTTTGGTTGGTTCAATGCAACCTCTATTGTGGACTAAGGATCAACTAAAAGCCACCTGGACAATCATCCAATTGCCTATTATTTTGAAAATAAATTCTCTTTCTCAGGAGCACCTGGGTTGGGAAAGTGGGTCTGTCAGACATTTAGCTATCACTCCCTCATACAAGTGTTATTTTCAGGGAGTCAAAGTTGTCAACCAAAAACAGTATCCTCAGGAATCCCCAAGAGCTATCACCTTGTCCCATCCCCTTAGCTAGTCCCTGTTTCTATGGTTGTTTATTTACCTGCCTAAGCTGATGCAAGGGCAAAGGATTTATTTTCTTTCTCACCAGTGTTGAACCAGTACAAGAGAAAGGCATACACAGTCATTTAATGTAAGTTTTCAATGACATGGGAGTTTGAGAAATAAAGACTTCAGAGAACAAGGAAATCTTTGCATTTATGCTTGGCTTTGGTGCAGAGTGAGTGGTCACAGAGAAATGTGTAGTCAAAGTAGGTATGGACCAGTGGTAAGAAACCGGAAGAACTTAGCAAGGCTTGGTGAATTGAACCCTGAATCCCTTCAGAGATAGGGCATCCAGCCCTCTGTGTATAGGGAAGTCACCTCTTACTCAGGGTCTCACGATCGGCTTCAGACAAAGGTCAGCTCATTCAGCCATGGCCTACATCAAGGGAGCAAAGGTCTGAAAATTCTTCCTACTGGTGTTCTTTCACAGAGGCCAGCATGCTGTATTTGGGGGCTACACTTCCTAAATGCAATCAACTGACCTCCATGCCAATTCCTAACTGGCGGCTCAGTGTTGATGAGGCATAAGGTCTCATCTCTGTCACAAGGGAGCCACGGCGGCAGCAGCAGCTGCACAAGCAACAAGTGGAGGTGGGTGCCTAAGTGGTCAGCTTGCCCTGGAAGGCTTCACAGCCCAGTGGGGCATTTTTGAAGGCTTTAGTTATCCATTCCGGAGGCACAGAGGTACACAGCTGGAGCTGGCACCTGGCAGTCCCTGGAAGCAGGGAATTCATTGTCAGCAAGTTTGGGAGGCAGTGGTGTTCCCAAAGGGGTCTTAGGCCAGGAGCTTTGATTCTTGAGGATCAGATGATTCTACTACAAATAAGCCTTTTTTTTTTTCTGTTTGTCTGTGAGCATGTTGATAAACAGGCACCAATAGTGAGCCCAGTCATCTTGGTTAAGGTGAGGCCTGTGTGCTTCTCCTGGCCTTCTACCCATGAGCAATAAAACCTCTTCTCTGCTCCTTCTTGCTTCCCTGTAGATGATGTCACAGCTACCTACAGGAAGACAATGTGTGTTGATTTGTTTCACACTGTGATCCGAGTTTCATACCAGAGGATGCAAAATGGGTTGAGAAATTTGATATTGATCAAGATACACCCACTGGTACAACAGTGGAGTGAATGTTATAGGAGTAACCAACTACTCTCTGTTTGGATTTAAGGTATGTTTCTCAAGACAGAACTCATGCCTGAGTCAAGAACATAGGGCTTGGGTAGATCAGTGGCCCTGGGAGAGAGCCTACTGCTACTATCCTGTAAAGCAGCTACAGCACTAACCCTCCCCAGGACTACTGTTCATGCCCCCAGGTTAGTGCCTGTTCCAATCCTCCTCAAAGAAGTTTCTTTTTGCAGTAGGTGTTGATTAATACCGACACCCACAACTAGTCAATGGATAGAGAACAAGAGACTATGGTGCGCTCAGCCATAAATAGGTCATCAATATCAATCACATCACTTCCTCTCACGGCTCAGGGATCATCACGAAAGTGTAGGCTTAGAGTTTTTTCAAAACCTACTTTTATTTAGGGTTCTTAAATGTTTCAACCTCCCTTCTAACCCACCTTCTAACCCAGAGCTATGGGAGAAAGAAGGTTAATAGGGAAAGGGAAGTGGGGATCTGTTTAGAAGTAGTTCTTGGGACAATTTCAAGATACCAGCAGCCCAGTCCAATAGCAAGCACCAAACATGAATCAGTAGCAGCGGCCCTATCCAACAGAAACAGTAAGGCTCTGCCAATTCCACCCAAGTCATCAGAAGCGGCCAGAATCAGCCAGAATACCACAAGAAGTTATTTGGTGGGTTTCTCTCTAGGAAGTGAAGACCAGCAAAGACGGAGAAGCGTTGCACAGCATAGCAATGCAAGGAGCATGCTCTCATTGTGGGGTTCTATTTATGTTCTTTCTAAACCATCACACGTCCTCTCAAGTGTCTGTTCTCAGCCAAACATCAAATGCCCTCGTACAAAACAGGGTCCAGAAAAATATCACGTGACGCAACTGAGTTGTTAAGAAGCTAGCCATGTTCATGGAAGAGGTAGTTTGTAAGCGCCAGAAGTAGTGGATGACTTGAGTGAAGGTTGTATCCACACAGGACAGAGCCATTGCATGTGTGAACTCACAGCAGCTATGACTGACAAAGCTAAGCCAGGCAAAATCCCAGCATGGATGGTAGAGAGGGTCGTACAGTCCCACCCCTGTTTGAGAAGCTATTGGAATTGATTACTGATAGGGCAGGGAGAGTCATTTTCTTTTGTTCCTGATGAGGCTACCCATGTTCCAGTTGATGGCCCTGTATCCATGCACACACCGACAGCACTAAGTACTCTCAGTGAGGTTTTTTTTTTTTTTTTTTTTTTTAAAGTACATTAAGTTGGGAGGTAAAAGAAATGGGATGGGTGAAGGTTAGAGGAAGAAGTAAAGAGAAGAAGAGGGTTGAGCAAAGCACATTATATGCATATATAAAATTCTCAAACAATAATAATAATAATAATAATAATAATAATAATAATAATAATAATAGCACATAGAAAAGCTACCCCCTCACCCTGAAGGTTTATCCAAGTAACTTTAGGGATTCAGATATTGCCAAAGACATCTAGGTAGCAGAAACTCCAAGACGAATCAAGAAGATGACAGATGCAGAAAAACAAAGACAATGGATGAGAAATCAGATTGGGAGAAAATATACAGTGACTGAGTACAGTGGCTTCACCTTCTGATCCCCCTCAATAGGTAGAGAGGGAAAGAGAAACCATCTCGGCACTAGACAGATTCACTGCTGAGCTGTAATGCTGAACTCCTGTAGAGAAATCACACAGACAAAGTTTCCAGTCTTCCTTCCTTTAGAGGAGACCTTACTCCCAGGCCCAGGGTGGCCTGAAACTTTCTATGTAGCCCAGGATTGCCTTGAATTTGAAGCCGCCCTCCTGCTCTCCTGAAGTGCTGACATGGAAAGCAGGCGCTACTTCAGCTAGTTGTTTTGCTGCTTGGGCAAAGAATTTAAAGAGCATATAATTAGCAGATGCGGAAACCTTGGCAATATTGTCTACACCTGCAAAGCTGCTATTTGGGACACTGGGTCCCAATAAATACCTAGGGTGGCAGGGTTCTTTGTTTTTGTGTGTGTGTGTGTTTCTGTGTGAAGAAAGTTAAGCCTTATCTAGTGGTCCCAGGGAGATGTCTTAATGTGGCCCTTTCTGTTCTTGTTTTCTTCTTGCTGCGCTGAGACCTAGGCTTGTGTCCTTCAGGACCCTGTGACTTAAGATGGTGACCATTATAGAATTTGACTTTGCCAGAAGCATTTCGGTCTCAAACAGAAAACAAAAATAGATGCACTTTAAAAATGATCCAAGCGTTGTTGCGCTTCTGATGTTTCACTTTTTTTATTTTTTTCATCTTCCCAACCGCGGTCAAAGAAATTTCTGCCATTTGAAATAATCACAAACTCTCCAGAGAAGCGTTAACAATTAAACAGCTCTCGTATGTGGCCCAGCCCTCTGCCTGCCTTCCTGGCTAACCTGTGAGAGGCTTGGGAACCGGAGGCGGTAATAGGAGGGCGCTCACCAGGTGTGAAGAAGGTTCTTTTTCCTCTAAAAGACACCACAACACAAGACTGCTTTGATAAGCCCCTCCATTTCTCCTCAGCGTGATGTTTCCTTTTGTGCCGGCTAGCTCACGTGAGCCCTGACCTCAACTCTTTTTTTCCGCACATTTAGAACATTAGCAAGAAATTGAAGTAGAAGACATTGCTCCAAAGACATAAAGGGTCTTTGTCACGGTCAGTCCTCTTCTGTGTGCCTTGTTCCAGAGAAGGACCGCTGTAACCTGATAACCCTGAAGCTGCCGAGCACAGAGGCTCCGCCCCTCTCCTAGGCAGCTGCCTGGACAAGTAACTTGGGAGCAGTTGAAAGTCAATGAAGAAGAAATGTCAAGATGGGTGCAGGCTGAAAGAATTCTTCTGTCTTTAAAAAGGGGGAAGAAAACTGTTATTTTTATCTCTACATCTATAAATAACTGTGTGTGTTAGAAGTAACGATGGGCTTTTTTATGTCAGTGTCAGTGGGCACACGAAAGGGTTAGATGTATTGAGAGTAGTCAGGCTCCAAGAAAGATCTGAGCAGCCTATGGCAATGTATAAAATTTAAATCAAGTTGTTAACTTGTTTTGTCAATTAAAATGCATATGAAACAAAATATATACATACACTTCCCCTGGCCTTTGATTTCTTTCTTTTTCGGGTCTGGAGATTGAACCAGGGCCTTGCACAGAGCAGTCAAGTGACTGTGCTGAGCTGTGTCTCCAAGAGTCCTTTTAGTTTTTAAATTTTGAGACAGGATCTCACTAAGTCGCCCAAAATAGTCTCAAACTTACTCTGGAGTGCAACAGGCTTGTGGTGCTCCTCTCTTCGCGTCTTGAGCAGCTTGGATTACAGACCTGTCTCACCAGGCTCACTCCATCATAGATAGTCTTTTAAAAGTGCACAAGTCAGCAGTAGTAATTATGTCCATATTGCTATGTAACCAATATTTACTCTAGTGCTGTCTTCTGCTTCTCCTTATTTTTCTCCACCTCCTCTTCCTCCTCCTCTCCCTCTTCCTCCTGTCTCCTCCACCTCCTCTTCCTCCTCCTCTCCCTCTT
>JANHMN010000006.1:32205585-32216895 GCA_030674055.1 Rhabdomys pumilio | reverse complement strand
GAGAGGAAGAAAAGAAACAAGATCCACCAAACCAACTAAGCGTGAAGCAGCATGAAGCAGACTATTGAAATGAACTCCTGGAAGAACTTCTTACATTGTATGTTGCACTAATTATTTGCTTGTGAGTACAAGTGAAGATAGTATGCTTGAAAATCCCAATAAGGTTGAGTCAGATTTGTTCAAAAACCTTCTACACCAATATAGCCAACACAAAGACCAACCAAGCTTTTAAAGCATTCAAATCTGAGATGTGACCATTATCACAGCTTGCCTTAAGTCATTCCAACCCCTCAGATGCCACTGTTGGAAATGTGTCCTCCAGCTGGCATAATAGAACTTGGGAGGCTGAGCCACAGGGCACAGGGAAGCAATGCAAGTGGAAAGCTCCCTAACCATCAAATACGTCACTGCCGCGTGGCAGTGGAGGGCTGGTTGTAGCCACTAAAACTTCCCCCATAGCTTCCTTTGCATTTCAGCATTCTTGGTGGCCCTGGAATGTGGTGATGCAGAAGCCATCGTGCTCCCTCCTTTGAGGTCTGAGGCGAGAAACAGAGACGCTAGACAGAAGCGAAACAGGCTGGGAGCACTTGCCTATCAGCAGTTGTAGAGAAGTGTGGTGGAAGAACAGCTTTGGAATCTGGTTTACCAAACATCTTGGAGGGAACCAGGAGAAAGTCTGGAATGAAAGTCTAAGGACGGGAGGAAGTCCCAAGTGAATGCATATTGTTGATATGGAAGCAGCCATGTCAAGGACACCACTGTCTCAGACCCATGGGAATTGGCAAAGGCTTCCTCTGGGTAAGGCTTGGAGGAGTGGCAAAGGCTTCCTCTTGTCCCAGTACAAGCGTTAATAAACAATTGAGACGCATGTGCAAAAACTAGCAGCTGCAGTACCTTCCTCCCTGATGACTACAACCCACGATTGTTCCCCAGAGACCTCCTCCAGAGACTAGCTAAACTTCCTCCCTTCTGTGCTATATGTAGCAAACAGCGAGAGTCAGGATGTGTGCAGCTGGCGCTACTGTTCCCCCTCCACCCTCCATTTTTTGTTTGTTTGGTTGGTTGGTTGATTTTGGTTTGGTTTGGTTTTTTTTTTGCAAGACAAGATTTCTCTGTGTAGCTCTGGCTGCTATAGAATTCACTTTGTAGACCAGACTGGCCTCAGACTCACAGAGATCTGACTGCCTCTGCCTCCTGAGTGCCCGGCTTTATCAGTGCTCACTCTTGATCTCCAGCTTTTCTGTACATATGTCAGTCAAACTGTCCATTCTTCAGTCCCTTATCTCACCAGTCAATTTCCAGGACCGTGTCAGGCTGGGTGCAGCCGGAGGGGACAGCTCTGAGCTAAACTTGTCAAAAAAAAAAAAAAAAAGTAGTGCATTTGTTCTCACTGCTATGAGACCTGACAGGAAGCTTAAGGAAGGAGGGGTTATTCTGGCTTACAGTTTAAGAGGACACAGTAGAGAAGGCACGGTGACAGGAGCAGAAGGAAAGCGATCACATCGAATCTGCAATCAGGAACAGAGAGATGAACTGCGGGATTCAGGTCACTTTCTCATGCTTATTAAGTTCAGGATTTGAACCCGTGGAATAATGGTGCTGTACATATCCTGGGTGGCTCTTCTCCATTCTGTTTAACCTTTCTGGAAACATATAAGTTAAGAAACACTTACATGACGACTTCCTTTCAAATAGTTCCCCTTCCCTATGGTTATTATCATTGACTGGTTCATTTGTGGTTATTTTTTGCCTGCCCACACTTTTGGGGTTTTTGTTGTTGTTGTTGTTGTTGTTGTTGTTGTTGTTGTTGTTGTTGTTTTTGAGACACAAGGTCTAACTATGTAGTCCAGCCAAGGCACACCCAGAGACATCCTTCCATGGTGATTCTAAATCCCATCAAACTGAGGATTAAGATTAGCGATGGCAGCCGGAAATTAGACAGGAGAGAAGAGTGGAGTAGCCGAGAATGTGTGGCAAACAATGGGATGCACATTAATGGGAGTTTTCCTTCCTTCCCAAAGATACACTGCACATGGCTATAGCAGCCCACGGGTCAATAAACGGCAGTATTAGCATAAGTGACATAAGCGGGATGTCACACTAAACCTCTTTTCCCCTCTGTCCTGGTATGCGAGCATCCCTCTCAACTTCATAGTAACAGGTTGGACTCCATGGTAGTATGATTGGGAGATGATGGAACCTTCAAGGAGTTATGGCATAGTGAGAAATTCTTATATCCTCAAGGTGTCCCCTGGGCTACCTGAGACCTTGTCTCAAAAAGGGTGTGTGTGTGTGTGTGTGTGTGTGTGTGTGTGTGTGTAAATCAGACACAGTGTAGGGTTCAGATCCACACCCCAACTCCACCTGTCCCAAAGTATCCATATGCCATGGAAAAAAGAAAGGACTCACGGGAAGTGGGGTACAAGTGTCACTAAGGCCGGTTCCTCTACTGCAGGCCTTCTTTGGAAAGACACAGACATGTCCAGCTAGAGAAAAAGGAGTTGCAAAATCTATTTGACCGGTGAGGAAGGACTGTCCCCCTTGCTACAAAAGAAAGGAGGCAGAGTTCTACACATGACTCTTCAAGCTCTAAAGTATCAACAGTGACAGGGACGTGAAAGGAGCCGGCTGTAGGTAGGTGAAGGGAGCAGAGAGGAAGTGAGGAATTGCTTCCGTGTAAAGTACTCCCTCTCTGCAGGAGATGTGTCAAGACTGAAGACAGGACGCTCATAAAAGTAAGCTCATTTATGACTTCAGATAAGAGGATCAAGTGTTGTAAGATTATATGAATGAACGCATCTGTGGCTTGGAGGACCACCAGGCACAAGATTTTAGATCTGAGGGAACCACTGGAAAATTCGAAGTGAAAAGACACAGGCTTGTTTTAAAACATCACTCTTGGGAACACATGGAAAAAGCCACAGCTTTGTCCCCGTGCAAACGAGAGTCTCTGCCCACCCCAGTGCTAGAGACAGCAGACATCACATTGTCTGAACTTACAGCTCAGTAATTAAGGCTGGCTCACCAAACACTAAGTTAAAAGATGTCCTCTTTCTGATTCCCTAGCAAGCCATCTCTATTACTTTTAAATAGGAAAGCAATGCTATGCTACTAATATCCACAGATGCCAGTATCTCTTAAAACAGTTTATTAACCCAATAAGTAAATATATTATTGCTGATAGGAGATATTCTGTTTTTAATTAAAAATTACATCTTCCAGACTGATAAACCAGATTAATCATCACATTTGGCCCTGGAACAGTCTCAACCGTTTCCAAACATCAAACCAAAGCTCTAAGGGAAAAGATTTGTCAATTTCATACTTTTAAAGAGTCTGAGACAAATTATGACAACATGGTTTTTTTTTTTTTAAATCAAAACGTGTTTGAGCAACAGGAACATTTGAGCAACATTGTTTTAATAAGTTCACTGTCTCAGAGAGTGAAGAAATGGAAGCCATTGGGACATAATTCCTAGCATGTGTGTTTCTTAAAAGTCAGATTTAAAGGCTGGGAAATGTCTTAGTGGATAAATGAAAAGCTTGCCATATACATTCAAGGACTAGAGACCAGGCAGGTGTGGTCATCCACTGTAATCCTAACACTCGGGAGCCAGAGATGGGATCCTTAGAGTAAGATGGTTAGCTAGACTAGTGGTATCGGCAAGCTCTAGGTTAAGTGAGAGACTCTGCCTGTTTAAATAAAAGGAAGAGTAACGGAGGAAAACACCCAGTGTCAACGTCAGTCCTCAACATCTGCAGGCATGCCTATGGATGTGTACTTCCACACAAACACGTGCCCCATATAGGTGAACATATGCACATGAAACACATGCACAAATCATATACACCTGCAAAAAAAAATGGGAGTTGTTATTTCATATCGTTGAATGTGTTTGTGTTCACCGAGTGATGGAGATGGCAGACAGAGAGTACCACATGTTCTACAGTACAGACATTGCCAAGGTTCTAACTGAATGCTTTAGAACCTCATTCTTGAGATTATGGGCCAAATAAAATGTTATGGATGCTTGTAAGCCAGACACATCATCACCAGCTATCATGTTAGGTTTCATGTTCATAAGTATAAAGGGAATGATAATATTTCTTTGGCTCAGCTTCTGAACTTTCAGTATTCGAGAAGATGACAATACTTTGGATACACTAATGCACACTGTTATGAGAATCCATTAAACAGTCACAGAGGAAAGCAAGATACTTTGTTTCAGAAAACTCATTTTTCCCTAGCTAGTCTACAATGGCATCAGCCACATAAGAGAAGGATAAGCTAAAAGTCACACTTCACAGGTCAGATCCTTCTACAAGCTAATAGTCACTATCCACAAGTCAGATCCTTCTATAAGCTAATAGTCACTATCCACAAGTCAGATCCTTCTACAAGCTAATAGTCACTTTTCACAGGCCATATCCTTCTACAAGCTAATAGTCACTATCCACAGGTCAGATCTTTTTTATAAGCTAATAGTCACTATTTGCAGGTCAGATCCTTTTATTATTTATTAAATATACTTACCTACAGAATTACAAAAAATCATTTATAAAAATTAGTAATTAAATATTGGGATTAGGTGACAAACACTTGCTAACAAAATTTACTCTCAGAATCAAACAAGTTTCATCAGCATCTGCATGATTACTTAATTATACAATCTGTTTTGAAACCCTGTTGGCCAGCTGTACCACCTACTGGAACATAAAGGACAAGGCCAGAACAAATTTCAGCTATAGCAAGCATTAAAAAAATTATACTGTGAAGCAAGGAAAATTAGAAACTTTATTGATAGCTCTACCAAAATAGCATCTCTGCCTATCTAGACTTAGGATGCCCTCACTTGTATTATTGCAGGTACTCATTTACAAAACAAGTTCACCCACTGTGAATATAAAACTCAAAGTAGGCAGATGGCTCATATCTGTAGCCCCAGAATTCAGGAGACAGAGGCAAAATTATCAAGGGTTAGAGAAACAGCCCAGAGGTTAAAAGGGCTTGCTGATCTTTCTGAGAATCTAAGTGCAGTTTCCAGTACTCATATATAGCAGCCTACAAATACCTGCGACTCCAACCCTGGAGTATCTGATGTCTTTTTCAGGCCTCCCTGAGTAGCCTTCCTCTAGTATTCATTCACACAGACACATGCATGAAAATAATGTGTGTGTATGTGTGTGTGTGTGTGTGTGTGTGTGTGTGTGTGTGTGTTTAAATAATTGCCATGAGTTCGAGACCAATTTGGGCTACCAAGTGACGACAAGTTTCAAAACCACTTTTGCTTCCACAGTATTTTCTGGGAAATGCCCGTGGTTGTGTAAGTCATATCACCATCATGACGAAGTTCTAGAACATTACATTACATTCTCTCCCATTACATTCCCAATGCTGCTACAGTGAATCTTCAGTCCCTGCTCCAGTTGCAGACACTCACTCACCTGTTTTGTCTGTTTAAAATTGTCTTTCCTGGACACTTCATATGGTGATCCCCTAATCAGGTCATCTTTCTTGCTTGCTTCATCTCCACTTAACATAAAGAATTAGGGATCGTGCATATTGTTATGTGTACCAACAATTCACTTTCAAGTTGTTAAAAAGGATTTCATTACATGAATATACTATAATTTGTATACTCACTAATCACCTGATGGACATTTGCACACTTTCTAGTGGGGACATTTATAAATAATGATGTGACAAATGTCTACATTCAAATATTTATGGACATAAGTTTTTACTTCTCTTGGGTGAGTTCATAAGAATATGGTCATTAAGTTGCCTGTGAATTCTATGTTTAACCTTCTAAGAGGATGCTAAATTATTTCCTTAAGAAATGACATCCTTTTCCATACCCACCAACATATTAAGTTTCTTCACATCCTCCTCAACAGGGGATCGTGAGGAGTTTCGATGGCAGTTACACTAGTATGTGGGTAGTATTGCTTTGGTGTGATTTTCATTATGGAGAACAGTAACTAGCACTACGGATTATCTTTTCAAATATTTATTAGACATATGTACATATTCTTTGGTGAAGTAATTCCTTAAATCTTATCAATTTTTTCAATTGAATGGTTATATTATTTATTTGAAAGAGTTTTTTCTTATTAATAATAATATATATGGGGGTTGGGTACATGTGTGGAGGTCAGAGGATTGCCTTTCAAATCAGTGCTCTCTTTTACTGGGGTTCTGGGGATTGAACTCAGGTTATCAGGCTTGTCCAGCAAGTGCTCTTACTCACAGGACCATCTCCAGGCTCTGGAAGAGTGTGTGTTTAAATGCATTCTACTTATATAGCCTCTATACTATATAAGTATAGTAAATGCATTCAAATATATGATCAGGTAGATGATAATAGATGGTATAGATAAATAATGCATTAGATAGAAGATAGATAAGAGGGAAACTAGACTAGATAGAAAGCTCACACATTTTTATTATGAGTACAAACTATTAGATTTATAAACATTTTTCTTATCCTGTGCATCATCTTTATTGTCTTTTTGTTTGTTTGCTTTTTGTTTTGTTTTTTTTGAGACAGTGTTTCTCTGTGTAGCCCTGGCTGTCCTGGAACTCTGTAGACCAGGCTGGCCTTGAACTTGGAAATCCGCCTGCCTCTGCCTCCCAAGTGCTGGGATTAAAGGTGTGCGCCACCAGACTAAGAGCTTTTCATTTTAATGAAGTGCAAATCAGAGTTTTGTAAAAGTAGATTGTGGCTTTGGTGCTCATCCACGAAATCATTGGCTAACCTATGTTCACAAGGAGAGTCTTCTACATTTTCTTCAAAGATTTTGGAATGTTAATTGTTGTGTTTAAGACCACGATCTAGTTTGAGGTGAATTTTGTGTATGATGTAAAGTTCAGATGAAGGTAAGTCTTTTGTCTGTTTGTTTTTTATGGAGACAATTGCTAATTCCCCTGGTACTATTTGTTGAAAAGACTGGTCTTTCTCCCACTGACTTGTTGTTTACTATGATTAAAAGGCCAGGAGACCACCAATACAAGAGTTAATTTGGGGACCTTAGCTTTTGTTCTTGGCTCCATGTATCTAGCCTTTGTTGATCCTACAATTTTAGCGGCTGTATTTTCAGTTTAGAGCAAACAAAGTGTTTGGGAATTGAAAATCATTCAACTTTGTCCTTTCTTCGAAACTCACTTTGTCAATACTAGACCCTGTACGTTTTCAGAACATTTTAAAGGCAACATGTTAATTAATCTTCACCAAAAAATTATAATCCTGCTGGGATCTCCAAGGGAGAATAGCCAGCTTGTAGATTTATCAGGAGACAATATTGACTACTCCCATTCATAAACACGGAATATATGCCCATTTATGTAGAACTTCTTAAGAGCCTGTCATGATACAAACAAACTTGAGCAATGTCTGCTCACCAAGCTAGCTGTACAAAAAGCAGCATTACAAGATAACTTCATTCTAGGGAAAGAGTTAACTACACCTGAAAGGGCAAAGAGTAAATAATCCCAGGATAGTTAATCAAAAGACAAGGGAAACTCCACATTACCGCAACAAAATAACAAAGATTAATAAACACTGCTAAATTTTAATTCTTAATACTAAGGTCTCAATTTAACTAATAACAAGACACAGACTAACCTACTGGATTAAAAAATGGGATCTATCTGTTGCACCTAAATAAACACACCTCATCATCAAGGACAGACACCTTCTTAGAAGAAAAGAATTGAAAAAGATATTTCTAAACAAATGGAATTGAAAAGCAACAGGCATAGCTATTTTAATCTGACAAAAAAGACTTCAAAGTAAAACCAATCAGGACAGGGAAAGTACACTACATATTCATTAAGGAAAAAAAAATCTAATAAAATTATAATTCTAAACATTTATATACTAAACACAAGAGCATCCAACTTCATAAAAGAATCACTACTACAGCTAAAATCAGACATTGACCCTCATACAGTTAGAGTGGATGACGTCAGTACTTCCCTCTTTCTCATTCAGACAGAAACTAAACGAAATATGTGGTATCAGGTGGGGTTTCAATTTGTGAAGCAAGCCTTAATCCAATCAGATAATGTTTGGCTATTCCCATGACATTTGTGCCAGTATTGCATAGGTGGACATGTCTTGTTATTGTATCTCACAACCAATTTATCCTCTTCCTGGAGGCCTACAAAGGAAGCTACAAACATTAAAAAATGCCCTTAGCACTCTGTTGTGTGTTGTTTCTTTGCAACATATCCTTTGCTGTCTCTTTAAACTGCTTTTCAATTTGTGTGTACTTTCCCAATGCTTTGGATAAGGTGGCAAAAATGGGAAATACCCACTCCAGACAAGACCACTGGTTACTCTCTTTCATGCAGATTTTACTTCCTCTGGACATGTATCCAGAAGTAGGCTTGCTGGGTCTCTAGTAATATTGTTTTACTTATATATTATTTTGTCTAACGATATAGCGGTTCAATATTTTTCATGGTTGCTAGCTGCATAGTGTATCTTTTTCCTACAATTTTTACAACAAATCAGTTTGTGTCTTTGTTGTAGATAGAATATTGCTAGATGTTCATTTTTCATCCATTCTGGAAACTGCTGCCTTTGGATATTTAGTCTCTTTACACTAAATGATTTAACACAATCATTAGTTTAGTTGAATGTATGCCTGCCTTTTGAAATGTATTTCCCATGTCTCAAGCCATTTCTGTTTCCAACCCATCCTTTGTAAGTTTCCCCAGTGCTGCATCTTTTCTGTCTGTTATTTTGTTTCAACTGTTATTTTTAAATGGTTGTTTTATAGTGCTGTGGGCATTTTTGAGGATGTTGTTCCCAGCAACAGGGTTTCATATAGTCCAACGGACCTTGAACTCTCTGTGTAGCCATCATTAAAGTTCTGACCCTTCTGTCCCTACCTCCTGAGTGCTGGGATTACAGCGGTATGCCACTATCCCCATGTAGAGCTCACACAGAGATTATATAGAGCAAGCTCCTTAGGTTTAAAACATGGCAATTTACTTCCTTCTGGTAAAACACAGCAGTTTTTCTAGAAACTCCATTTCTGCCCTCTTTCTGTGCCATTATCAGCATATGCACTGTGCGCATACATGTTATGTGTGTAATTAATTAAATAATTAACTGTAATTATTCCTTTATACAACTTTAACTAAGATAAATGTATACAATCTTTCATATTTACCCACATACTCCCCATCCAACCCTTAGCTTTATTTTCTCCCTCACAAATTCTCTACCTCAACCTCCTCATTTCCTTCCTGGAAAGCAGCCCAGCCACAGGAAAACACCCTGAAAAGATGGACTTGTCCTGAGCAAGGTTTCTGTCTGAATAATGGAAGGAACTTTCCTGGAAAGCTGCCAACCACCATCTTTCTTTCGAAGCATCTTCCTGGAAAGCAGCTTCCTGTCTAACGTTGAAGAGGACGCAGCGCTCACAGTCGGCTGCTTTTGGGGTGCTTCCCTCCAACCTCATCTTTGAACAGTTGCTGACTTACTTTAGTCACTTCCTCTGCTGCGTATTTGCTGACAGTTGCTGTTTCCTGTACCTCTGAGTAGTAGATATATTTCCAACATTGCCATTACTTGGGATAGTCTTTTCTTGTATTTTAAATAAAAGGATTAACAAAAAGACATTTTCCTTGGTACAACAAATGAACTCGGACTTAAATCTGTTGTCAATATCAAACTAGAAAGAAACCTTTCTATATTCAAAATACTCACCTCCGGGATAGTTAATAGAATTGTTAGACATCTCAGTTTTCATTCCTCAAAATTTTATAAAATCATTATTTGTGGGTCTGACAAATCTTGACTGAACATTTCACTAAGATATAATAATGATGGTTTCAGGACATCACAAAGAAAATATTCCAACATGTCACATCTGTTTAAGTATATGCACAAACCTATGTATTTAATTCCTTTGTCACTAAATATATATTTGTTTTCTATGTCTCACTGTTATTATTGCTGCTGGTTTGAGGTTTCTAAAAATAGCTCCTAGCTTCCTAGCATTTAAAATATGCATCTAATGTCTGTAGTTATGACATTCTTGATAAGGAGGTCTGTATAAGAAGGTCAGAGGAGGGGGAAGAGGAAGGGAAGGAGAGAGAAAAGAAGAAAAAGAGGTAAAGAAGGGTGGGGATAAGCAGTGGGGAGAGGAAGGAGAGAAGGAGGTAGGGAAGGAAGCCAGGGAGAAACTTAAAGACACACACACACACACACACACACACACACACACACACAAAACCCTAAGAAATGCTAAGTGAGAGGTTCAAAGAAGTCACTTGTTTCTGAGTTCTTTGCTTCATCTTATTACTAACAAAGAAACTATGTGAGCCCTGCATGGAAGGGAGTCTAAAGAATGGGGTTCAGAAGAAAATCTAAAAAAGCTACCCATTAAGTTAGTCACCAAGGTACTGTATTAAAAAAAAAAAAAAACAGAAAAGAAAAAAAATTTTTTTTTCTGTACACAAAAGACCCATTGAAATGGAAGCAAGCAGCATCTTCAGGAAAATAGAAGGGGTTTGGTGTGGAAAACAGCCAACATCTTACACAGTAAGACTTTGTTATTGGCAAACAGAAAGCAATAGTTCAAACTTTATCAAGCTTATCAGTTCCACCTAATTAAAGCTGTAGCCCAGAGGGTATGGTGAACAAAAGTCTCCTGACTCACTTCTGAGCTCCTGCCTCAGTGAACCTCAATCTCCTTTCTGTGATGTGCGGGGTGGAGCCGGCTCGTCCTGACCTCGATCAGAAGGCAACCGCATGGAAACACTGAACTCCGAGGAGCCTCTGGAGGGAATTATGTAGTGATTACGTTCCTGTCATCTATGACAGAAATGATGCATGACATTTGTATGTGATCCTTCCTGGAAAAGGAGCATCTGAGGAAGCTGGGAGGATAATTTGAGAATTTCCATCTAGTATACTGACGCCATCTCCCACTCTATTTGTTGAAAATGAAGACCAACAGTCTCCCAGAAAATCTCCCTTCTCAACCCAGAAGACTTCGGCTTGAAAGTTACCTGTTCTTTGGGGTAGTTGGATGACAGTCAACAGAGGCTCTCGAAAGCTCAAATTAGAAACAATGGAAATGGAAGATGAATGCAAATCCAGACACCCACATCTCTGTGTTCCCTTCACACTTCCCATCACCCTAAGCTAGCTTTCCCTTGAGAAGTCACTTCTTATCTCTGTCTGGTTCCTATGAAGAGATGGGCATTCTCAGGCACTCAAGACCTTGAAATAATAATTGTATATGTGTGTGTGTGTGTGTGTGTGTGTGTGTGTGTGTGTGTGTGTGTGT
>JANHMN010000006.1:32191507-32205575 GCA_030674055.1 Rhabdomys pumilio | reverse complement strand
TGTGTGTGTGTGTGTGTGTGTGTGTGTGTGTGTGTGTGTGTGTGTGTCTGTCTGTCTGTCTGTCTGTCTATCTGTCTGTCTGTCTGTTTCTGTATCTGTCTCTCTGTCCTCCTCCTCACCCTCCCTCTGTCTTCTCCCTCCCCCCTCCCTCCTTCTCCCCCTCCTCTTCCCTCTCCCTCCCCCTCTCTCTCCCTCCCCCTCTCCTTCCTCCCCCCCCTTCCCCTCTCTCTCTCATGCACATGCACCATAGTGGAATGTAGATAGAAGGAGGAGCCAGGTGCCCAGGATAACAGGATCTGTTATTCCATGATTCCAGCTGCCCAATTCATTGCCTAGATACCAAGTGCATCCAGAAGAGCCAAATGAAATAAATTGGAGCCCAGAAACTTGCCTCTCAGAGGAATCAAATGCAGGGAGGTGTACAAAAATCCCAAGTTTCCGATCCAGTGTTCGGTCAATTACTAAGAACTCACAAAGGTAGAGAAAAGGACGGCAGAAAAGTGGTGCTTATGCTAAGCACTGACTCGGGAGAAAACTGTTCTGCACTCAAAACAGCCTGAAGATGCCACAGGACCTGTCTCCCTTCAGGGTGGCCAGCACCCCATGCGCCTGTGCTCTGGATTCCCCTGCACTGCCCACACACTATGTGCAGCCCAAGTGTGATCTTTAGGAGCCAACAGGCACTAAAAGAGGCAACGACCTGCAGTGACAGATTCTCAAACTAAAATTTTCAGAGCTTACTCATCTCCCTTAATTAGACAGATAAGGAAGTGAGGTGTTTCAGTGAATGACACCCTTCCCCCAGTTACACCAGTAAGAGCTACAGAAGCAGGGGCTGGAGGTGGCAGCAGATAAGAGAATGCTCTGCTCCTTCGGGAGACTTGAATTTTATCTTTCAGCTCACAACAGCCGGTGACTCCAACTCCGGGGAGATCGCATGGCTCTGTCCTCCATGAGCACCTGCACTCATGGTACACACCCCTACACAGATATATACACAACTCCACACAGTTAAAAATAAAACAAGCCAAAGGGGGTCACTAAAGTAATTGTAAGCAAAACTGAATGCCCATGTGATCACCTTGCCTTCAGACCCTTGATGTCTCTTCCCACAAGACTCTTGAAGTGTCTTTTCTCTCCCACATTGGTCTGGCCTAGGTCTGAGCACACTAGCCAGGTCTTTCCCTATCTCCTCAATGGAGAAACATGTTAATCCATACTGTGGATGATCTGAAATCAAGCCCATAGATTTGCAGTTTTCCTTGTAAGTCTGTGTTCTTGTGAAAATGTTTAAGACCCAGAAATTATAGATGAAGTAGTGTGTGTGTGTGTGTGTGTGGGTGTGTGTTCATTCTTGTACACATACACAAACATTTTCCTTGGAAGTGTTTTTAACTTGTTTGTCTATTTATTCTTAGAAGACAAGTATGATTATCGAAGTCATGGTTTCCAGAGACACCAGAGGCTAGGACTCAACTCCTCCTGAGTGACATTGTAAGCCCTGGTTTGAGGTCAGCCAAGACAGGAGTACCCATCACCAGCCTGCGGAGAAAATACATTTCAGGGGAGATAAAAACATTCATGTGCCAATAACATTCAACTGTAAAGTATGCCCCAAATATAAGTGAACAGGGAATTTTGACGTTCTCACAAAGTGGAAGACCTTATGAAAAGTCTCAGAGAGGAAAATAACCATTGTAGATAAAGGGGATTAAGAACACTGTCGGACTGGAGACCGCTGTCACCATAGACTCCTCCTGGCTTACAAAGAAGTTAGCGTTCTCCTGTAAAGTGCAGCTTTTACCAGTTGTTCTTACTTCTTAACAAGCTGAGGGAGTTTGTCCCTTCTCTGTAAAGAAATAAATGTTACTTTACTGAGCAATGGAAAGCCTTTGGTCATATTTATTTATTTATTTATTTATTTATTTATTTATTTATTGGAATATTGTTTCTATCCTTCCTAGTGACACTGTCTTGGCAAGAAAAGGAACCCAGGCCTGTGGAGGTGACTTTTCGGGTAAAATGCTTGCCTTGCAAGCATGAGGACCTGAGGTGGATCAGCAGCACTTCGGGTATGGCATGCTGCCACATACTTCTCATCCTATCCCTAGAGAGGTTAGACAGGCAGAACCCTGCGGCTTACTGCACAGCCAGCCAAATCTACTTGGTGAGATTGTCTCTATATACTGTGAGGGCAAAGGTGCTCTGAGGTATGGTTCACGGGAAGGTTTTTATTGTGGATTCAAGGGAGAGAACAGTCAGAGGCATCTGGAAGAGTCCAGAGCAGGGAGGGAAAGTGGTAGACTAATATGGCCAGCAGACCTGGACTAGGACATGAGAGGAGAGAGAGGGGAGGAAGCAAGAGAGCAGGATCAAGAGAGAAAGATGATAGAGAGAGAGAAAGAGAGAGAGAGAAAGAGAGACCAAGACAGAGGGGGACAAGAGAACCAAGAGGGCACATGGTTGAAGCAGAGTTACATAGGAATATGAAGCTGGAGGAAGGGAAGCCCATGAAAGTTTTATGGTAGGGGCTGGGTGAGCCAGGATGCCACAGACTCAGTAACAGTTATTTTTGATGCTGAGAGGCCAGCATGTGCTTTGACATGCTAATAGGCACCACAGTTAGCCATTCGTCCTGAGTTTCATTTGGATCTGATAGTCTCTGGCCTCCACATACATGTACATACAGGTAAACACACACACACACACACACACACACAAGCAATCCATTCATAGATCCAACCAAGTATGCATTCTAAGCAGGACTAGTGAAAGAAAAAGAAGCCCTCCTCATCAACTCTTTCTGAAGCATTCTGAGAAGCCACTCTCTGGACCTAAATGCAATTTTGACTTTCAAACCTTTTCAATATGCTGGCAGTGACGTGTCCTGGCCCTTGCCCATCTGCAGGGCCGGCCCTCAGCAAATGTGTCAAGAAAAACAGTTGCTTTCATTAGTCTCTGCAACCTTTGCAGCTTTGGGCTGCTGAAATTGAGTCAGACACCAAGTTTGTGGTTCTCAAATCATATTGTTTGGTTGGCTGTAAAAATCCTTTTAACATAGCCCGCTCCTTCTGTTGGCTGCTACCATGCTATGGTGGAAATCTCATGTTGGATCACAGACGTTGGTGCCTTTGAGAACTGAAATGGAAACACTTTCTCTGTCATGGGTATAGAAAGTGTGAAATGTACCACTAGGTGAAGAGTAAAGGTCTTTACCAAACAGTGACACCACTGATATGTGCTTTGAAAAGGTAGGGAGAGGCTAATTTGCATGTATGTACCTGTCAACTGAGGTACTGGTCTTTTTCCTCTAACTCAAGGCAATGTTTAAGAAAGGATGAACAACCCTGTCTCTCAGACAGGTGACAAGGTTATCACCACAGAACTGGCCAAATGTGTATTTTAAATGTGGACAGTGCTTCCCTAAGTGATATATGACCATGTAACGAGTCGATCTACTTACCACTAAAAGAAAAGAGGCCACCAAAGAAAACTTCAGCTTCTACATGCAAAATATTTATTGTTAGAGAAAGGGAGAGGGGAGGGGGAGGAGAAAGGGGATAGGGAGGAGGAGGAGAATGAGAAGAAGAAGAGGAGGAAGAGAAAGAAGAAGAAAGTACAGATGTTGCTTGGCTCACGGTTGTAATCAGTCACGTAAAAGATCACTTTACAAGGGGACTCCCACAAGGCCCTCTGAGGAGCCAAGAACCACGGACTCAATTTTCATATATGCCAGAGAATTGGTTTCAATCCTTTCTACACAATTTGCAGAGTTCTGGCTAATGAAAACCATACTGGCTTAAGTTCAGAAAATTGTAAACACAGAATAGCTAAGACTTTTTATAAAATGTTCCCTCCCCAGCCTGGAGTGTGGGCACCTAGAATCATGTTTTAAAGCTTTGGAGTGTCTCAGAGACAAGTCCACAAGGTGCCACTTGGTCATGAACCAGCTTCAGCTTCACCTGGACTGTCTTGAGAGAAACGGCACTCTCCTACCACCCACCCCCTACCCCCACCACCCCCACCCCCACCTTAGACCTGATGTGGTTGTCCCCACTTGGCTTCCTGGCTAGGAAAGCTTTGGTGAGATTTCTGTTTTTGTAAAAACTGAACAGAAGAGCTCAGGAAGATTCGGTCTGACAGTTAGCGAGTTTGTGGCCTTCAAATCACATTGTGTGCCTGGCTGTAGAATTCTAATATTATAATCAAGACATAATGTTTCTGTGAAATCTAATTTGGGCCAAGTAGTTACAAGCCATGGACACTGTCAAACAAGAAATTTCATAATTCAAATAGACTATTTATCCATTTTCTGCATTTTGGGAAGGTCCTCGATAAGATTTGAGTTTTTACATTGTCTTCTGTCCCCCATTGAATCACTGTGTGGTGGTCAAAGTATCTATCTAGGCTGTGGAGTCCTCTGCCTTGACCAAGGAGTCTGGGTCCTCCTCTCCCACCAAGGAAATAAAAGGCCATCTGAAGGAGACCCTGAGTGCTATGAGAGTGTAAGATACCAGAATGACATTTTCTCCCTCTCCAGAAAAGTTCTTAAGCCACCAAACAGCAAAGACACGAAGATACAGGCTATCTTTGATGAAACTGGACATGTCAGCAACTCCACCAAATAACATTTAAAGACAAATCAAATGCAAGAGTGGTCAGAATCCTACAGAGGCAGGGAGACTTGAACCTGAGTGCTGGTAGGGATGCCAGTGCTGAGAGATCAGCCAATCAGAAGTCAGAAATCAGCCTCCTCAGAAATCCCAAGTGCCCAGCACTGGATGATTCGTTCATCTGGATACTCGAAGGATATAGGTGCAGCAGGGAGTGAGCAGGAAAAGGACAGAAATTCAGTATGGGAAGCTAAGTGACCTCTCTATCTGTACTGAGGGAAACCCTCATTCCCTCTGTACCACGTGCCCCTCTCCCTCCTTGACTCAGGAGATACATTAGCCACACAAAAAGCAAAAGAAAATTTTGGATATTGTATTTAAGAATCAAGAGTAAGATGCTATTTTCAAATACTAATACAGCCTGAGAGTTAGAAGACCCTGAAAATCAAAAAGGAAAGCCAGACTTATAAACAAGATAAGGCACAAGAAAGTAAAGCAGATTTAAAAAAAAAAAAATAAAGAGGACAGGTAATAGTAGTTAAAGGCGAGACAATTAAAGATTAAGCAAGAATACCCAACACTTGGATATTGGGGGAAGCATCCCAGGCACACACATAACCATGATAAAACATAATGCAATACAATGTACAGGTATGTTTTAAGAAGTGATAAAGCTAAATTGGGGAGAGAATGGAAGGGAGAGAAAAAAGGTTTAATAGCTTAAGATGCTCATGTTTCTGATAATAGGAATTCAACAACATCGGAAATTGGTCCACTAGGAAATAGGTAATCCCAGCATTGTGTGACCTTCTGTTTCCTGATCCGCTTAAGCCTGGACATGGACCCTTGTATCTTTCTGTGGTTCTGCAGCCGAAACTCAAGGCCTAAAGAACACAGAAAGCTGTTTGACCAACATCCCTGGGCAGCACATTTCCCTGGTTTAGGCCACTCGGTTGGTGACATTTTGTTATGGTAGCCTGAACTGACTAATAGACACCCGAGTCTCCTGTGTGTTTGGTTATAGATTATTGCTTTCCAAGTTTGTTTTTTCTTTTTAAAGAAGTTACTTTAATACTTAAAATATTTCATGGATGAGAACAAAGAATATAAGCGCTTAACTTAGCTCGGTGGAACAACCAAAAACTGCTGCTGCTGCTGAGTGAATACAATGTATCAAGCAAAAAGAAGGGGAAAGACACAACAAAGCCAGACCTGGGAGGAATGCATACTATCAGTTGCACAGAAGAAAGCATTATTTATTACAGAATAACTGGACACAGGCCCAATGTCTAACAATTCTGTTAGAATAATTATTTAACAGCCATATATTAAAATGATAAATGATGGTTATTTTAAGCGATTTTAGAAGACCGATTAGCACCCTAAGAAAACACTAATAGCTAAGGAGAAAATGTTACAAAATATTATAAGCAACACAAAATCCAATATGGAAGTGTGTGCATTTATGAGTGAATTCTAGTATTCTTTATCCATAATGTACAAAGATCATGGGCAGTATGCGCCAACTGTAAATAGATAGCCGCTGGCTCTCAGCAGCTAGCTGTGTTTCTGTTTTGTTTTATACATAAGGAAGGTGGAGCTGTTGGCATCTTGAGTATTTAGAGATATGAAGTAAGCTAGATGACCCCGTATAAGGGATCATCTTTCCACTGCACCTAAAGACAAGGAATTCTGCCATGAAACTGCAACTCTGGCACTCCAGATATGGGAGCAGCACCTCTAGACATTGTCTGGATAGTCATCTGCGATGGCTAAGGTGCCTTTGTCTTTCCTCCCATTCTGGCCATCTGTCCCAGAGCTGTAGCCTTAACTGAACTCATGGAGGTACCCTTGACCTCAGATATGAGATGGAATGTTCTGGCAGGTGCAGAGAAAGGCTTGTGAGTGCCTCTTACATCAAACTCTCTGAGCTCACACCTCCTAAACTCCACAGTGGTTCTGGGGAAGGGCACACCCGCTCTCAGAAGATGGCACAAGAATGCCAGTGTTGAGGATGTGTGGCTGGCAAAACCGTACAGAATTGATTTCATGATTATTAACTAAAACAACTGAAAGCGGAATTCAGCTTAGTGGGTGAAGATACAGAGATGAGGCAAGATGGTATTGTTAGTGTTTGAAAGGCTGAGACACACAGTGCCACGGCAACTCAAATTCACCGAAGGAAAGCTAAGAAATCAGGAGCTAAGTCAGCACCCTGAGCACAGCCTCCCCACTCAGGGAGTGATCATTTTGTCAATGATACTGTATCCTTTTCGAAACCTTCTCTAATCCTTCTGTGTGTAATGAGATGAGGGGCCAGACTTGCAGCTCCTGAGTCCCAAACAATACTTGAGATGTTTTCCTCTTAGGGATTTAGCCAAGGCTGAGTTCAGTTTCTGGGCAAAGAAATACAGATCAAGTGAGTTTTATTGGGTGAACTGAGTTACAAAAGATATGATGAAATTTTCTAACTCTCAACATCTCCACATGTGACACTGTTTAGAAATGGGGTCACTGCAGATTTTGTTAGTGAGGTTAGAACAAGGTCATACTGAAATTCTGTGAGCCATTAATTCTCTGTGGTTGAAGGAGAGAAAAAGCACAGGCACATGAATCTAGGAGACATGTGGCACCAGGAGCAGAGGCTGGTGTACATCAAGCACACACACTCCCCAGAACCCTCAGCCACCCAATCTCCAGTGCTCAGCTATGGCACCCCTACCAGAAAAGACTATGGACAACTTGGCTCCGATACTTGAGTGAATGTAACTAACTTACCATGTAGCCAATCTGCTCGGGAATTATGATGAATAATGACAGCTATTGAGTTTCCTGAGCATAAATACAACAGAAGAAATGCTTCATTTTCATATGTTGGAATAGTGAGCTCCCTGCTAGCTTCCTGCCAGCACAGCAGAAATGCTAATGAATTTAGTCTTCTCTATAAGACACTACACTCTAGAAGAACCTATGGGTATGTCACCCAAGTCTGTGCCTTGGTCCAAAAAAAAAGCAGAGAAAACCCTTGTGGGCTCAGACTAAACCTTTTTGGACATGTCTTAAATAAAAATGCAAGTACTTAGGAAGCTATGACACAAAAGTCAGTATTTGCCAGAGTCCTTAACCCCCTCCCAAGCCCTTGTGATGTATTGGGAAATACTCTGGGCTCTGTGACAGAGAGTGCTCCCAATGCTTCCAAGACAAAGGAGAGATAGCTCAGCGGTTAAGAGCACTTGCTATTCCTGGGAGGATCTGGGTTTGGTTTCCAGGATCCATATCAGATGACTCAACCACCTGTCACTCCAGCTCCAGGAGAGCCAGTACCCTCTTGTCACCTGCCTGAGAACCTTTTTTAACACACACGTGCTCCCTTCCAGACATATAACACAGCTAAAAATAAAATAATTTAACGAAGGATGATGAACTGAACAGCTACTATGTTCCAGATTAATGTTGTGCTTTTAAGTGATATTTATTTGGTCATGTGTCATTATGATGGTCAGCTCCAGGATGTGCTGTGTCATTATGATGTGGAACTATAGCAACCTGGACAAATAGTGTGGCTTTCTTTAAAAATCTCATCTGACATGATGTGATAGTATACTTAAGTGACCCCAGAAGTTCCACCAGAGAACTCCTAAACCTGATAAATAACTTCGGCAAAGTGGCTGGATATAAAATTAACTCAAACAAATCAGTAACCTTCCTCTAGTTAAAGAAAAAACAGGCTGAGAAAGAAATTAGGGAAATGAAACCCTTCACAATAGTCACATATAATATAAAATACTTTGGTGTGAATCTAACCAAGGAAGTGAAAGATCTGTATGACAAGAACTTCAAGTCCCTGAAGAAAGAAATTGAAGCAGATCTCAGAAGATGAAAATATCTCCCATGCTCATGGATTGGCAGGATTAATGAAGTAAAAATGGCCAGCAATCCCCATCAAAATTCTAACTCAATTCTTCATAGAGCTAGAAAAAGCAATTCTCAAATTCATTTGGAATAACAAAAAACCCAGGATAGCAAAAACTATCCTCAACAATAAAAGAACTTTTGGGGAAATCGCCATCCCTGACCTCAAGCTGTACTACGGAGCAATAGTGATTAAAAACTGCATGGTATTGGTACAGAGACAGGCAGGAAAATCAATAGAATAGAATTGAAGACCCAGAAATGAATGCACACACCTACGGTCACTTGATCTTTGACAAAGGAGCTAAAGCAATACAGTGGAAAAAAGACAGCATTTTCAACAATGGGTGCTGGTTCAACTTGAAGTCAGCATGTAGAAGAATGCAAATCGATTCATTCTTATCTCCTTGTACAAAGCTCAAGTCCAAGTGAATAAAGGACCTCCACATAAAATCAGATTCACTGAAACTAATAGAAGAGAAAATGGGGAAAAGCCTCGAACACATGGGCACAGGGGAAAAGTTTCTGAACAGAACAACAATGGCTTATGCTCTAAGATCAATAATTGACAAATGGGACCTCATAAAACTGCAAAGCTTCTGTAAAGCAAAGGACACTGTCAATAGGACAAAACGGCAATCAACAGATTGTGAAAAGATCTTTACCAATCCTACATCTGATAGAGGGCTAATATCCAAAATATACAAAGAACTCAAGAAATTAGACTCTAGAAAATCAAATAACCCTATTAAAAATGGGGTACAGAGCTAAACAAAGAATTCTCAACTGAGGAAACTCAAATGGCAGAGAAGCACCTAAAGAAATGTTCAACATCCTTAGTCATCAGGGAAATGCTAATCAAAACAACCCTGAGATTCCACCTCACACCAGTCAGAATGGCTAAGATCAAAACCTCAGGTGATAGCAGATGCTGACAAGGATGTGGAGAAAGAGGAACACTCTTCCATTGTTGGTGGGACTGCAAGCTGGTACAACCACTCTGGAAATCAGTCTGGAGTTTCCTCAGAAAATTGAACATAGCATTACCTGAGGACCCAGCTATACCACTTCTGGGCATATACCCAGAAAATGCTTCAACATATAACAAGGACACATGCTCCACTATGTTCATAGCAGCCTTATTTATAATAGCCAGAAGCTGGAAAGAACCCAGATGTCCTTCAACAGAGGGATGGATACAGAAAGTGTGGTACATTTACACAATGGAGTATTACTCAGCTATTAAAAATAATGAATTCGAGAAATTCTTAGGTAAATGGATGGAACTAGAAAATATCATCCTGAGTGAGGTAACTCAATCACAAAAGAACACACATAGTATTTACTCACTGATAAGTGGATATTAGCCCAAAAGCTTGAAATACCCAACATACAACTCATAGACCACAAGAAGCTCATGAAGAAGGAAGACCAAAGTGTGGGTGTAACTTAGAAGGAGTAACAAAATACTTACTGGAGCAAATATGGAGACAAAGCGTGGGACAGAGACTGAAGGAGGAATCATCTGGAGACCATTCCACCTGGGTATCCATCCCATGTGCAGTCACCAAAGGTAAATGCTGATGTGGATGTCAGGAAGTGCATGCTGACAGAAGCCTGATATAGCGGTCTTCTTAGAGGTCTGCCAGAGCCTGACATATACAGAGGCAGATGCTCACAGCTAACCATTGAATTGATCATGGGGTTACTAATGGCGGAGTTAGAGAGATGACTGAAGGAGCTGAAAGGGTTTGTGGTCCCATGAAGAGAGCAACAATACCAACCCACCAGAGCTCCCAGGGTCTAAACCAAAAGCCTGGGAGCACATAGGGAGGGGCCTATGGCTCCATCTGTATATGTAGGGTAGGATAGCCTTGTCTGGTATAGGTGGGAGAGGAGATCCTTGGTTATGTGAAGGCTGGATGCCCCAGCATTGGGGAAATCAAGGGTAGGGGAGATGGGAGTGGGTGGGGAGGTGGGAGTGGGTGGGTGGGTGGGGGCACATCCTCATAGAAGCAGGAGGAGGGCAGATGGGATAGGGATTCCTGGGGTGGGGGGAATGGGAAAAGAGGACAACACCTGAAATGTAAATAAAATATCCAATTTAAAAAAAAAAAACTCATCTGACATAGGTGAATGAACCATACTCCTGCGTTGGAATCACCTGGACTCATACCTACAAAGTGCATTTAAGTTTTAAAGGCACAGGTAATCTTTACTCATGGGTGCTGCAGGAGTAGGTCAAGAGGTTCCCATTGCCAGCAATCAGGGTTGAAGTGGCTGATCACACCTGGGACCTACACGGGTAGATGACCCAGGGCATAATGGTTCAGCATGACTCATTTAGACTTTCTAACGTGGATCATGGGAACAGATGCACGGCACCTGCTCTCCTAAAGGGACAGTGATTGCTAATCATCAGAATCCATGTGGTTTTTAAAAATAAGATGTACAGACAGTCTGAAAACCATACTTTTTTTTTTTTTTGGCTTTTCGAGACAGGGTTTCTCTGTGTAGTCCTGGCTGGAACTCACTCTATAGACCAGGCTGGCCTCGAACTCAGAAATCCGCCTGCCTCTGCCTCCCAAGTGCTGGGATTAAAGGCGTGTGCCACCACTGCCCAGCTCTGAAAACCATACATGAACGCCTATGTTCCCACTTCCCCAGGTTAAGACACTAGCTGTTTTTTCTGTTCTGATATAACTGACAATTTCTGAAAAGGATGTCAAAAGAAGACTGATGTAAGAGCCTCCAAATACAAAGAGAACTTGACTAAAACTAGCCACCTATATAAACTATAAGAAATATTCAGTCTAGGTGCCCTGTTCCTCTTGTCTGTACCAGCTTGCCTTCATGGGTTTTTAGTTAGCTCTTCTCAAGCAAAATATTCCTGAATCCTAGTACTCAGGAGGCTGAGACAAGGCATCAGGATATGTTTGTCACCAACCTGGGATGTGTAGCATAAATGTTTGCCAAAAATGCATACAGACACACACACACACACACACACACACACACACACACACACACACACACACGACTCAGTAGGTAAAGGTTCTACCTGCCAAATCTAACTACCTGAGTTAGATCCCTGGAACCTGTATGAGAGAAGAAGAAAACTGATTTTATAGTCATGTGTCTTCTGACTTCTGTAAGAACTTACACACACACACTAAAGACATGCAAAAAAATTAATACATATGTATTCTCTCAAGATCCCACACCAAGTATATAGTATAGTAAATGGATATATGCACACACACACACACACACACACACACACACACACACACACGGCAGCATACTGTTATTTATGTGAGAACAAATGCCAGGAGCACCTCTCTCCTCCTCAACCTCCCTTTGTCAGATCGACTGCCAGGCTTTATGATTATAGGTTCTCCCATCCTAGATTCCTTCCATTCTCCAAGTTCAACATGGCCCTGGTGCAATAGTGCTACTCAGAGAAATGGTGACATACTAGAGTCATGGAAATCCAACGTCACAGGGAAATGGTGATCATTTGAATGGCTATACATCGATAAGCAATATCCAGAATTGATGGTGGGAATGGAGCCTCCAGACACTTGTCAGCTGAGAGAGAGTCCCTCTCTAGAACTGCTCTGAGAGACTTAGCTATCATGCTGGAACCAAGGCTCCCTCTAGTAACTCCAGCTTGCCAGTGTCAGAACAGCAGACATAACTGACAGGGGCTGAAGGTCCCTTTTCTCTAGCTGTCTTAGTGAGGGTTTCTATTGCTGTGAAGAGACATCATGACCACAGCAACTCTTATAAAGAAAGCATTTATCTGGGGCTGCCTTACAGTTCAGAGGTTTAGTCCATTGTTATCCTGGCAGGAAGCATGCTGGTGTGTAGACAGATGTGGTGCTGAAGAGGCAGTTGAGAGTTCTATGTCTGGATCTGTAGGCAGCTAGAAAAGAGAGTGACATTGGACCTGGCTTGAGTACTTGGAATCTCAAAGTCCACCCCCAGTGACACACTTCCTTCAACACGGACTTGTGCTACTCCCTATGAGCTTATTGGGGCCATTTTTTCCCAAACCAGCTTCCAAACATTTCCTCTTATGCTTGTCTCAGCATTTTAGAAGGTATAGTTGAGTCATGAACTTGGCTTTCCCTTCCTGAGGCCAGTTTGTTAGACAAACAAACAAGAAAGGACTCTATTTCTGAAAGTTAGCCATACACTGTCATTAGTAATCTGCATGTCTACCAATACTTATCGATATATGATACTCTTAATTTAATATCATTTTATTGATTAATGTTAAAAAAAATAACTTAACCTGGGATGTAATAGCAAGATGACCACTTAAAGCCAGGAATGTAGAGCCAACACTGATGACAGAGATCTCATCCATAAGTAAATATTTTTAAAAGGGTGTATGCCTGAGGTTGTTGTTTTAGTTGATACAATGCTTGCCTCGTATGCACAGAGCACTGAGTTGTATCATGAGCACTACATTAAACCAGGCATTGTAGCCCACAGCTGTAATCCAGTCACTCACAGGAGCAAACAGGAAGGTCAGAAGTCTAAGGCCTTCCTAGATTACAGGAGACCCTGTCTTGAAGCAATACAGAAATGCACATAGCCCTCATGTATCAACTGAAGAAATGCTAGTTAAAACATGTATAGTCTTCTCATGGAATATTATTCAGCTGTATAAAAGAATGAAATGCTGACGGATGGCGTTCTGTATGGAAGAACCCTGTCAAAAATAAAACAAAGCAACAAAATACAACTAAACTAAAGAGTACATGGTATCTGGTTTCATGTTTACGAAATGTACAAAGAGACAGAAGAGGGATAATGGTTGCCAAGAGCTGGGTGAGGGAACTAGAGAAGGACAGCTTAGTAGGCATGGAACTTCCTTGTGGGGTAATGGAAAATTCTAGAATTAGATGATGACAAAGGGACCAATCCTTTTACATATATTTTTAGCATAATTTTAATAATAGTTTATCAATTCTTTGAGAATTTCATACAATGAATTTTGAACGTATTCACCCCTCCCTCAACTTCTTTGCAATCTCCCACCCCTTTGCATTCAGCTTTGAGATTTCATCAGTTTTTCACTTTCAGTAGGGTCCAGTGTTTTTTGTTTTGTTTTTCTTCTTCTTACTTTTCTCTTACTGAAAATAGACGTTCTTCAGACATTATATTCTGATTATAATTTCTCCTCCCCCAAATCCTCCAACATTCCCCCTACCTCCCCTCTCACACACCCTGGATCCACACCCTCCCTGTCTCTTGTTTGAAAACAGACATCTAAAGAATAATAATAAAATTAGACAAAACAAAACCAAACAAATCATAATAGACAAAACAAAACAACAAAAGCAGAGCCAAAGAAACAGCACAAGAAACACATGTAAGACGCAGAGACACACACATTCACAGACACGAGAATCCCTTGAAAACATGAAGCCTGAAGACATAATATATAAGTAAAGGACCTGTGAAAATAAGAGAGATGGCGGGGAGAGAGAGAGAGAGAGAGAGAGAGAGAGAGAGAGAGAGAGAGAGAG
>JANHMN010000006.1:32180030-32191497 GCA_030674055.1 Rhabdomys pumilio | reverse complement strand
AGAGAGAGAGAGAGAGAGAGAGAGAGAGAGAGAGAGAGAGAGAGAGAACGCCTTACAAAACATTATGAGGTAAAGAACCTTCATGGAGGCCATTAAGTTCATTTGTGTTGGCTGTCTACTGTTGGGCATGGGACCTGCCCTTAAGAGTGTGGTTTGTATCTTCAGTAAGACTCCTTTGGAGAAAACTAGCTTTTCATTTGCAGGCATTTATTGAACTTATTGATTGGAGATAGCTTCTGGCTTAGGGACGAGGGTTTGTGTCCTCTTCTCCCTCAGTCCATCAGTCATAGACTTGCGCAGGCCCTGTGCAAGCAGCTGCAGTCTCTGTGAGTTAGTATGTGTGTTGGTCCTGCTGTATCTAGAAGGCCTTGCTTCTTTGATGTCCTCAATCCTCTCTGGCTCTTATACTCTTTCTGCCTCCTCTTCTGCAGAGTTCCCTGAACCTTAAGGGGAGAAACTTGATGGAACATCCCATGAGGGCTGAGTGTCCCAAGGTCTCTTACTCTCTGCACATTGTCTGGCTGTGGGTCTCTGTATCAGTTCCCATCTCCTTTAGGAGGAAGCTTCTCTGATGACGGCTGAGCAAGGCTCTGATCTTTGAGTACAGCAGAATGTTGTTAGAAGTCATTTTGCTGCCATGTTCCTTTAGGAGAACAGTAATACAGTCCAGAGCCACACGAACCCCAACTGCTCCCAGGACCAGGAACAAGCTGGAGACTAGAGGAACCCCACGGGGAACTGAGGGCTTGGGTGAGAGTGAGCCCGAGACAGACAACCCTAACATGGGACACTCATGAAAGCTGGGTGAGGGGCTAGCCTGAGATGACCACCAGTCAGATACTGCACAGGCAAGGGAGGACATACCCAAGATGACCCCTGCCTGGTGCCATAATGCAAGAGCATAGCATAGCAGTCCTCAGATGACCCTAGACACTCAGAGAGGCTGGGTGCCTCTGAAAGGAATACGTGGTGGAGAAATGGAAGAAAAAAAGAAACAGAAGGATGTGGGCACAACGAAGAGAGGTAGAACTGGAGACTCGAGAGCAGTGAGGAACAGCCTGATTTAAGTAGCCAGTGATGCCACCTGAGACCATGGTAGGTCCTGGCTGATTCTGCTACCAGGGGCCCATCTGGGCCCTTGGCCTTGCAGCAGCAGGGGTCTGTCACTACAAAAGGCCAGGTGAATGCCCCTGGTCTGGGCTGCCACCCAGAGACGTGTTAATGTGTGAGGGTGTGCAGAATTGGCCCCAACCCTCACCTGGGCAACCAGGGAGAACTGGCCCTGGGGACATGAGAGCAGGAGAGCTGCCTCTTCCCCTAGCCAGCTGCAGTACTCAAGACAGCAGCTCCATACATTGTGGGAGTTGTGGGTGAGCTGACCCCAGCAGATATATGAGTTTGGGAGACCTGACCCTGCACTCATCTCCAGTGCAATGGTGTGGACAAGGGAGAGATATGCTCCTCCTCCTCCTCCCCCTTCAGGTCCTGCAGCAGACAGAAGACCTGTCCCAGCAGCATGACAACAGGAGAGCTGTCCCTGCTCACCATCGGCTGCAGCACTTGGAGAGTAGGCCTTACATCTCTCCTGGGCAGCACAGTAGAGGTGATCCTGGAGGCAGGGGTGCAGGCAAGCCAGCCCTGAGGGGGTTTGCATGGGAGAGCTGGCCCTGTCAGTTGACCTCCAAGCAGTGACATGGGCTAGGGAGAGATGACATCCTCCTTGTCCCTTGTCACCTATGGCAGGCAGAAGAGCTGGCCCTGAGTTCATCAGAGTGGAGAGTTGGCCCTCAACTGCTGCAGCACTCGGGAGAGCAGTCCCTGCACCTCACCTGGGCAGCAGGGTAGAGCTGGTCCTGGTAGCAGGAATTGCTAGAGAGCAGCCCCAAGGGCGTGAAAATGGGAACGCAAGTGAGCTGACCAGCTCAGATACCTCTCAGGCCCAGGTCCAGGTCCAGGGCCTACCCCAGCATTTACCCAATCAATGAGCTGCTGGAAGGCATGAAGGGGCTGAGCCTACGGATCCAGAACTACAGGATCTCCAGGACACAGGACAACGACAGGATATCCCAGAGGAGTCCCAGTGATGTTCTAGCATGGATAGAGTTGGAGATGCCAGAGGCCTCGCTCGTATCAGACCGGCGAGTCATTGCAACAAACATTTTTAAACAGAGAAATGTGGACAAAAGGGTATACTGTGGGACACACTATGACACACTATAGTTTCCATATGAGATTTGTTTTCCTGTCATGTGGGGGAGGTTGCAAGGGTGGAGGGCAGGTACAGGTAGGAAGGGAAGGGAGGATGATTGGGATTGGGGTGCAAGATGTGAGATTCACCAAGACCAATAAAAAGTTAGACAGACAGACAGACAGACAGACAGACAGACAGACAGACAGATAATGTGGAAGGGGAAAGGAAGAAGAGGGGCATGCCATGAGAGAGTCTATTGGAGGGGTGAATACCATCGAAGTACATTATATACATGTGTTAAAAGCTTGTGATGAACTCCATGCATTTGTTCAATTAATATGTGCTAATTATACACACACACACACACACACACACACACACACACACACACCACGAAAGAAACAAGTAATTTGCATTTGGGGAACAATGCACAATGGGCGGGGGACACTAGAGAGTTTTCACAGGGTTGATTTCCTTAGAGTGCTCCCTCTTCTAGGGTATTCCAGTGGCTTAAAATTCACTGTTGTTCGAACCTTGTGAATGAAGTCTTCCTTGGGGAGGGGGGGAATGAAAGATGGTTTGCCTCATATGCTGAGACTTCACATTTATTTAAATAACTTGCATCTCAAACTGCATCTTGTGTTTGCTTCAACAGCATTAAGCCCCAGTGTGTCACTGTCTCTCTGCTTTCATCCATGAAGACTGGAAATCTCTACACAGAACATTTAACTTCATAGTTTGAGCTTGCAAGGAAACAGATCCTTGGAAACAGCAGTGGCAAAGCCTGCCTGGACTTCCTCCCATGACAATAAAGCATTGCGATTCTTTTATTGAACCAAGAGCATTTAAGTCACAGATACATCTATAAAGAAAGCCATGGTGTCAGCTCTTCAAATAGATGACTGAAGGAACCATTCAGTCCCAGCTCTGATGGGCCCTGGTGCTAACAGGGAAAATGATGGGCTGGATTATCAAGAACTACTGAGACCCAGAGCAATCAATGACACCTCCAGACTGCTGATTTGAGTTGTGATCGCTCTTATTTCACATGCAAAGCACACTGCCTTCACAGCCAGATGGCATCTTTCTTTTCCTCCCTGGACTTCCTACTGCTTCCAAAGACACGTGCTTGAATTAGTTTACTTTCTCAGACCAGCCTAATAAGGCTTCAGCTGGCTGACAAGCCTGGGTACAAAGAAAAATGAATCCCAAGAGATAAGCACAGCTATTTATTGGACTTAATAAGAAGAAAGAAAAAGAAGTAATAGTTTAGGCACCAGTGTGTTCAGTACCTCCTGAGTCTCCTGACAAGTCGTAGAACCCTCAACCTGAGATGGACAACGGAAGGCAACTGTTCAACACGTCCCATTCCCTCATTATCGCTACATGACAGGTTAGACTTAAGCTAAGTCTCTTGAAACAATATAATTCTTATTTCCTACTTTCCCTCTGCAGGTCTCACCTGGCTTTTCTGCTTTGGGCTCTTGTTCATGATGAGGTACATGGAGCATAGCATGTTGCTGGCTTGGCTCTGAAGAAAGAACCAACCAGCCACTCACTAGCTGGCTGGCAAGAGTCGGCTCCTCCTGTGAAGTGGAAGTCTCTGTTTGTGTCATGTGATACAGACTCATATGGTGTCTTGCTGAGGCAATGCGTGGTATTTGGAGAGAATATAAATAGGACTCAATGGACAGTGATGTGGAGCTTGCATAGCCACCCTTACAACATTTTGTTGGTCTCCCGTCTTCACTGATCACCGCTTCATCATAAGAGGCTTGGCAGAGAACTTCTTCTGGTGTCCCAGATGGTTCTGGTTGCTCCTGCTGACTCGGGCCTATTCAGCAGAGGCCTGGCTGCTTCTGCTGGACCATGCCACTGATGCTGAATTGTTTGGTATCTTGTCACTACTGAACTGGGCTGCTAATGTCCTGACACTACTGGTCTGGACTGCTTGTATCCTGACACTACTGAACTGGGCTGCTAGTATCCTGATATAAACGGAGTTTGGAATCATCACCAAAGAACTACTTCTAAACAGGTCCATATGCCCTTATACTATTTATCATCTTTTCTCCCCTGCCTTTGGATGGTGGGCTAGAAGGGGGGCCAGAGCATTTGAGAACCCTTATTAAAGTAGGTTTTGAAAACTCTAAGCCTACACTTCAGGCTGTGGGACTGAGTTCCCTGGTCAAGGACTTCTCTCTGTTCTTTGTCATGCAGTCCTCTCACCACAGAAGAGCTGGCTTCCACCAGCAAGTGAAGGAGCAGGAAACCAACCAGGGGACGAGGAACGACGCAGCTGTCTCACTCTTCTGCAGATCTGTCCTAGTGAAAGCATCTCTCCTGAGAGGAGGATGCTCAACAAGGATATGGGTACCAGGAAGCAGGGCTGTCTGTGGGCATCTTAATGGATGCCTGACACCTATACTGTCTACCTGTGGCATCTCACTGGCTTCTGCTTTAACTTCTACAGTGGAGGAACTTGTGACATCTCCAGGCATCCAGTGCTTTCCATTTCAAAACTAATTTACTTCACCAGTTCTAATAACTAAGCCAACTTCTGCTGACTTGACCCCTGAGGTGCTTTTAAATACCTTAACGTTCTACATCTCAAGAGAACCTTAATTCAAGATACATATACGTAGGAGTTTTGAAGTATTTTGTATTGAACGTAAAACATCCCCCCAAAGTCTCATGTGTTTGGACATTTGATTACCAGCTAGTGATGCTGTTTGAGGTTATGGAATTTGGGCATCCATTCTTTTCACAAGGTGATCCAGTGTGGCATCTACAAATGTGCTGAGGTCCTTCTCAGAAATACCTGTAAGACGTGAAGCCTGGCTGATGGAAACAGGATCACCAGGGATGAATACATGGATTATAGCTTGTTCTTGCTCCAATAGAGCCTTTATTCCTTGTCTGCTGCATAAATGTGACTAACCAGCAAGTTCTATTCCAAGACCAGAGCCCCAGCTGCTATCGCCCTCCCTGCCATGAAGAAATGAGTTAAAGCAAACCCTTCCTCCCCTACACAGGTATTTGGATGCATAGGAGAGAAAGTAACTGGTACATGAATACCCAAGAGCTGTCTGTAAAATGTAAGGGACAGCGGGGCAAATCTGGTGACCTATGTTTGGGCCCTGGGCTCTAAGGATAGAGGACATACCCTGAGCAGTAAACATGTAAGCATTCATTCTCTCTGCTCTTGACTGTGATATGATGTAAGTAGCTGTGTTGAGTTCCTCCTGCTTTGTCTTTCCTGCTGTGATAGACCGTGACCGGAAATTGTGAGCTAAAATAGACCCTTCTTCCTCTAAGTTGCTTTTTTGTTGGGGAAACTGAAATCACAGCTAAAATCTAACTCGGTAGCTTTATAAACTGTCTTATGGATCTGGAAGGTGATTCGGATAGACAGGAGTTACAACTGGAGCATAGCACAGCATGTGTCTCAGAAGCAGGTAGCGTGACACCTGCAGCATCGGTGCAACGGTGACTTCTGAGTAGTGCACCAGGGTGCCAAGATAGCTGGTGGCAGGTGTGTTAACTTTCTGATGTCACTTACACTCTCTGTCTTCCCACTCTGTCATTCATATTGACTATGAACTGTGGTCTCGTAGATGCATAGCTGTTCCTGTTTCTAGCACAATGGTCAACTTCTAGGCAATTGGAACTCAATATTGGTCTTTGGAAGGGTAAGAAGGCTATATGAACACTCTCACTCTAGAACTTTCTGTGCTCTAGCACAAGCCCAGAATTCTCACTTGGCCTCAAAAGGACGAACTGTCATTAAATGATCCTAATCAGCATAGAAAATGCCACTAGGCAGTCAGTTAGATGCCTCAGTGAGCATAGGTACTTGCCCAAAGACTGACAACTGAGTTCAATCCCTTTAACCTACATGGAGGGAGGAGAGAAATGACTTTTGAGAGTCATCCTCTGACTTCCACATGCACACAGAAACAAATGTAAGGAGGAAGAAACACTGTTAGAAGCAGAGTCTAGTGACACTCACTACCATTTGAGAGGCAGAAACAGGAAAATCACCATATATTTAAGGCCAGCCTAAGCTACATAGTGAGTTCAAAGCAAACCTGGGCTATATAGAAAGACCTTGTCTTAAAAACAAACTATCATGGACTAGGGAAATGGCTTAGTGGGTAAAATGCTTGTACAAGTGTAAAAACCAAAAACAAATATATATATACATATATATATGTATATATATATATGTATATATGTGTGTGTGTGTATGTGTATATGTATGTATATGTATATATACACACATATGTATATACATATGTACATATATACATACATATATATACACACACCAATATATATAAAACCAAAAACAAGTGAAGAAATAAGAAAATACATTAAAGATTTGATAAAGATATCTATGAGTTTGTTGCCATGGTTTGATGATGTAGCTTAGGCTGTGTGTTAGAGAGGCTTGGAAAAATAGTTCAGTAGTTTAAGAGTGCCTGCTGCTCTGTCATGAGGACCAGAGTTCAGATCCCAACACTCACAACTGCCACAATAGGGTCTATGGTGTCTGCACACACACACACACACACACACACACACCATACACACACACACACCACACACACACACCACACACACACACAAATGGAGATGACTTAGGTTATAAGAGCAAATTTTGATTGAATGAATGCTTTTCTCATGAGTAGGGGGCAGCTACCATAGGCCCTTCTCATCTTTCTGCCCTTGTCAGTTTTGTGTCCTGTGCTATGAACTGATGAAGTTCATGCGGTACGGTCACTTGACCATGTAACCTCCAGCCCCAGAACCATGAACGGAAGTAACCCTTCTTCCCTTTATAAGAAAGCTTTCCTTTGTAAGATGCTGGCGTTCTGTTAGAGCTACAGAAAGTGCATGAAGACAGCTATTTCTCCGAGATGGTCTCCTGAGAACCACTAAGCAAGCCATCAGCCTTATAGAGATACAACTAAGACTGTGTACAGGGCTAAAGGAAACATAAGCCCAAGCCTGTACTCTGATACCCATAGACTACTTCAGCAAAATTGAAGAAACATTTTCAAAAAAAACCTAAATCAACACTCCAGATTTCCAGAGTCCGAGGACTATCCGGACAAGCTAGCTGGTATCTCCAGTTGAAACAGACAGTGCACACCTATACTTTCCACTGTTTTAGTATTTACAATATACATATAATAGAGGTTTTAAAAACTAGAAAACTAAATTATTTTGAGATTTAATTTAAAAGAAAATTAAGATGTCTTCAACTAATCCCATATATTCAAATGTCAATAATTCCTTTGTGAGCCCTTTTATTCTGGCTCCAAAGTAACAAAGCCAAGGATTGTCAGTCCCTTGTACTTTTTGAGAAACTACACAGCTGCCCACTTGTACCAGCTGAATTGTTCATGGATACCCGCATCAGAGGATACCCAAGTTCCTTATGTAGACTAGCACGTGCCGCTGTGTACTTTGAAAACCACTCCTCGCTGCTTAC
Source organism: Rhabdomys pumilio (assembly GCA_030674055.1). Classification (NCBI taxonomy): domain Eukaryota; kingdom Metazoa; phylum Chordata; class Mammalia; order Rodentia; family Muridae; genus Rhabdomys; species Rhabdomys pumilio. The sequence continues at coordinate 32,183,806 of JANHMN010000006.1, read as the reverse complement.
AGCACCTAGTAAGAGGTAAGAGCAAACGGGGTGTTATACCAGACTATTCATGGAACAAGGGCAGGAAAACTCTGTTCATTTTTTAGTATTGCACAATTTCCTAATAGTTTGGATCCACAGTTGGTTGAATCCCCAGGAGTAAACCTGATAGTACAGAGGGCTGCCTTGCTCATACTTCTCAGAACCACCTATTAGCAAAGGCACGGGGCTATAACTCCTCCAGACTTCTTTGCCTAGAGGCAAATGGATGGGGCTTTCCTGAATGTGGGCTGTGCAGCTCCTCGTGGCTTGTCAGCTGGTCTCTGGTAGATAGGAGATACAATGGGGGCTGATCTATGCTTCTGCTTCTGGCCCAACTTAATGACTTGCTAATTGTAATTGACTGAACACCAGGGGTCAGCTCTCACATGTCAGGACTCATTTCTGTCACCGTTCTGGTTCCATTGTGTTCTCCTGAGAAACATGCAGGGAAGAGTCCAACAGGTCACCAAAACACGACACACCCAAGGTCAGTATTACAATCCAGAAGATGAAGCCAGATGGTCTGAGAGCCAGGGGGACAGAAGTGGGAGCTTCGAGTCAAGCAGGCATGGCAGAATGAGTGACTGAGGTCACAAGCTCGAGCTACTGTGATTGCACGCTCTTATTGACACAGGAGTGAGCACAGTCCTGGAGAGCCAGAATCAGGTTGCCCAATTATGGAATTTTAAAACAGAGCTGACCTCACATTCACTAGATATGATAGGCCCTGCTTATCTAAGTGTCTTCTTTTCTAAACATCTTTAGTTTATCCAACTATCTTTCCCTGCGTGTTGTTGGGGTGCGTGGCAATGAACCTCAATTGCCAACTGCCAACTTGATTGGCTTGCGATCTACCTGGGAGGTTAGTAAAGCATTTTCTAGTTTGTGAAGGGGCTCAGACAGGTCTACTGCAATTGTGGGTGGCACCATCTCATAGGCTGAAGATTGGGATAGAGATACAGGAAGGAGAGGAGAAAGTTCCACAGCCTGGGCATGGAACAGGTGTCTGCCTGGTCCATGGTCTGCCACAGGTGAGGAGCTGCGGTGGTGAGTTTTGGTGAACTTGACCCAAACTGAGTCACCATGGATAGAAAGACCCTCATCTGAGAAATTGCCTCAATCAGACTGCTTTGTGGGAATGCCTGATGGAGTGTTTTCTTTATTCCTGATTGACATGGAGAGATCCAGGCTACTGTGGGTAGTACAAGACCTGGGCAGGTAGTCCTGGGTTGTGTAAGAAAAGTGTGTATGGTGGTGATGTACACTTTTAATCTCAACACACAGGAGGCAAAGGCAGGTGGATCTCTGAGTTTGAGACCAGCAAGTTCCAGGGTAACCAGGACTACACCAAGAAACCCAGTCTTGAAAAGTTAAAAAGAAAAGAAATAAAAGAAGAAAGGAAGGAAAGAAAGAAAAAAGAAAGAGAAAGAAAAAGAAAGGGAGGTAGAAAGAAAGGAAGAAAGAAAGACAGGAAGAAAGAAAAGATGAAGAAGAAAGAAAGAAAAAGAAATAAAAGGAAATTGAGAAGCCCCAAGGAGCAAGACAGTAGGCAGCGTCTCTCTGTGGTCTCTGAATCAACATCCTGCCTTCAGGTTCCTGTTTTGAGTTCTTTCCTTGGATTCCCTGGATGATGAACTGTAAAGTGTATCAAGGAAAACAACATTTCCTCCCCCGTTGCTTTTGGTCATGGAGTCTATCATGGCAACAGAAAGCTAACTAGGATGGAGGTTGTGCTCTACCATGAGATTTCTACCATGATGTCCAGCCTTGCCTCAGGCCCACAGCAATGAATTAGCCAACCAGGGACTGAAACCATGAGGCAAATGAATCTTCCCTCCTTTTAAATAATTTATCTAGGTATTAGTCGCAGTGATGCAAAGTCTAACACAGGCAGAGATGCCTCTTTCCATTGTCTCTCAGCCACATGTAAAATTTTATAAATTAAACACTAGGGGAATCTGGGAGATCCTAAGTTGGTAAAACACTTGTCATGTGTACATGAGGCCCTGGGTTCAACCCCCAGAATCCATGTACAAAAAGGCAATTTCATGCATAGTGATGTGTGCTTATAATCCAAGTGCTAGAAAGGCAGAGACAAGAGGGTCCCTAGTGTACTCTGGCCAGCCAGCCAACCAAACTGGTGAGTTCCAGACCACAGAGAGACCCTTTCTAAAAAAACAAGGTAACCTATGGCAGGTCTCCACACATGGGCAACAGACGCAAGCGCACACACACACATATACACACACAGCAGAAGAAACATCCGTCAAGGTCAAGTATACTGATTTGAGTATTGTGCACCAAGGACTTTTCAAGGGACCAGAGAAAGGCAACTAAGAGATGGTTCTTGCTCTGGGAAGCTTGTTTACCCCTTTCACGTCAGCCCTCTGCTTAGATACTAACTTCCAATCGCAGTGAAAGACACATGATGGTACAAGCCTCAGCCATTTTGTACTGCCCTTTGATGACAGTACGTGCACTCACACTGCACAATCAGCACCATCATCCATCCATAAAAGTTGCAAAACTGGAACTGAGCATGGAGCTGTGTGTGTAATTCACTCTCCACAGAGACCAGTTTCCTTGGCAGCTCAGGCACTGCTGTCGGGTTAATCCCCCAGCTGCAGGAAGCCTGGCTGTTTATGAGCTTCCTTATCTCCTCACACCCAGTGCCCCTCCAACTCTCACAGAAGAGCTGGGTGTTGAATCCAGCCAGTAACCTTTGCTTCCAATCCCTGTTCATCATTGTTGGAGGAGCCCGATAGCAGCCTGCCTGTATTCCCAAAGTCCTGGCTGCTTGCTGGGACAGATTTCTCCTCCTTACACCGTATTTATTACTTGGGGTGTGAAGCACAATTTGCAGATCTCTTCCCCACTTGCCTGCTGTTAAAAGCTTGCTCCATCCTTGAGCCCTTGAGCCCGCTCTCCCTTAAAAACACTTGATGTCTGTTAGCCACGACATAAGACACTGTGGGATGCTCTTGGATTCTCTCCTGTCCCCTCTCCTGCCTTCCCATGCGTGGCTCTTACGGTGGGTGGGGTTGCAACTGTGAGAAAGGTAGCAACTTAACTCTTTGCCAGCTGCAGCCACCTCCACTCCTTCCCAGACAAGAACTGTTCTCTCTTTTCCATTAGATTACCACAGCAAATTGATAGTTACTTAAAAAAAAAAAATCCAACAACAACTGTCACAATAGGAGACCAAACACTGGCAACAGATAAAACAAAAGGAGGCACCAAGCTCTTTAATTAAGGCTCATGAAAGCATGTGAAGCCTAGCTTTGAGTTACCCTGCTGTGTCTCAGCCTGATTAGCTCCACTGCATCTGCTCGGTTTCCTGGCCTCCATCTGTACTGCGAGCAAGAAACGTATTTGGGCTGCCCTGATTCTCTGGGAGATGACTCTAAGGCATCAGCTGTAGCTAGACTAACGGTGATGCGTGTTGACAGAGCGTGTTTGGTGCCTCTTGCTGCGTTGACATGTAGAATCCCATCGCCTTACATGTACCCTGGCATTAACTGACAACTGCAAGGCTGGCTGAAATGAAATGCTCACTTTTAGGAAAACCCAGGCACTCCTTTCACCATTGTGGAGTCTGCAGATAGAAATGGAACCCCCAGTCCTCCCTCCCAATTCTCTCTCTCTTTCTCTCTATCTCTATCATCTCTATCTCTATCTCTATCTCTATCTCTATCTCTATCTCTATCTCTATCTCTATCTCTATCTCTATCTCTATCTCTATCTCTATCTCTATC
>JANHMN010000006.1:32160422-32180020 GCA_030674055.1 Rhabdomys pumilio | reverse complement strand
CTATCTCTATCTCTATCTCTATCTCTATCTCTATCTCTATCTCTATCGTCATACCCATTCTGCAATGACCTGTAAGTGTTCTTCCTGTATGTGGCAACATAAGGGACTCATTTCAAGTCAATACAAGTGTGGTGCAATCTCTGCAACATTAGAGATTGGCCCTAGGCCCTCACACCTGCCAGATGGGTGTGCTTTATGGACTGAACTACATATAGCCCCAGTCCCTTGAATAGAGATCTATGTATACTGTGTTGTTCTACTAAAGATACGTTGGCCCTGTAGAGTCTGCAAAGAGCTTATTTGCCTCGTGTTATAAAAACAGAATTTATTTTAAAGTAGCATTCCTGAAGGTTGAGGGGTGCAGCTCAGAAGTGAGTACTTGAGTGGCATATACAAGGCTCCAGGTACCATTCCCATCGCTAGGAGAAACAAAAGGAGTATGTGAGATGGCTCAGTCCATAAAGATGCTTGCTTGCAAGCCTGAGGTCTTGAGTTTGATTCCTGGGACTGATATGGTGGAAAGAAAGAACCCATTTCTGCAAGTTGGTCTCTACTTCTACATGTATACTAGGGTACACGTGCCCTCACTAATCAATCAATCAATCAATCAACCAATCAATAAGTACAAAGTTCAATGGGTAAGGGAGAGGAGGTAAGGCTGGGAGGAGTTGGGGGAGGGATAAAATGATCAAACATCATGTACAAAATTCTCTAATAAACTAACAAAATATATTTTAAAATGAAAAATAAGTAGCCAGGCATGGTGGCGCATGCCTTTAATCCCAGTACTTGGGAGACAGAGACAGGCAGATCTCTGAGTTCAAGGCCATAATGGTCTACAGAGTGAGTTCTAGGATAGCCAGGGTTACCTAGAGAAATCTTGTCTCAAAAAAACAAAATAATAACAGTGACGATGATAGTATTAGTAGTAGTAACAACAACAATAATAATATGATTCTTACAAATAGATCTCTAAAGAAATCTGAACAAGTTTACTAATGTATCACTGTGTGTCACTAACATTGATTTAATAAGTTTGCGTTGGTAGAAAACAAAGCATCTGAGCTAGCTCTGCTACACAAACACAAAAGGGCTTAAATCCTTTGAATTTCAGTTAATAGTAATGTATCCTTGTTGATCTCATAGATTCCACAAGTATGCCACCGTAATGTAAGATGGTCCCAGCAGTGGAGACTGGGCAAATGTGCGAAAGAACTCCACTGGGTGAGGGGACAAGAGAATGCTGAGTGATCTTTTCAATTCTTCCACAAACCTATATTATTCCAAAATAAAACAAACTTTAAAAACAAAAATACCGAAGTGGAGTAGTGTGTTGTTCACATGTAATCTCTGTCAGTCAAGAAGCTGGGACAGGAAAACCAACAAGTCCAAGGCCAACCTGGGCTAAAGAGCAAGCATCAGCTCAGGGTGAGGAGAGCTTGCTATTCTTACATAAGACCTCCATTCCATCAGCACCTATACCAGGCAGTTTACAACTGCTTGTAATTCCAGTTCCAGGGGATCCAACACCCTCCTCTGACCTCCCACACTCAAATACACACAGACACTCACAATTAAAAAGAAAAAAAAATAAATTGTCTCAAAACAAATAAAAACATTGCAAAAAATTTTACATCTTTTTCTCACTTAGATGTAACAAAAGCAGTATTTAATTTAAACCAAGAGTTATAACACAAAACCTCTTGCTGGCCCTTTGATCTCATTAAACAGAAGAGGGGAGAAACACGGATTAAAATTCTGAGGTAGCTATGAATTAAATATGAATCTATTCGTGTGTTATATACACGGACACATATGTAATTCTTAGTCTAGCTTCCTCCCTTACGGGGAAAACATGCAGTGCTTTTGTTTTTTCCATCTGGTCTATTTCACTGAACATAATGGTTTCCAGTTCTGTCCATTTCCCTGCGAATGTCATGATTTCCTTGGATTGTTATAGCTGCATAAGACACCATGGTGTATATGTGCCACATTTTCTTCATCCATTTATCTGTTGGTGGACATACAGACTGGTTCCGTTTCCTGGTTATTGTAAATAATATGGTAATGAAGACAGATGTGTGGGTATCTCTGTGGTATATTGACTTTGAGTCCGTGGGAATCCTCCCTTTAAACACATAACTTAGGGAGCTCAGTGTGTTGTTGCGTAGAAAGTCTCAGGTAATCTGGAGAGTATGCTAGAGTAGCTTTGTGCTATGAGTGTAGTCAGTGGTGCAAGATATGAAGTTATGAACTTAAGATCAAATCCAGAAGGAATTTCCCTTGTAAAGTGACCAGGCCAGGAAACCAATGTGCAAAGATCTGTAATGCATTAATTACTTAATCTCAGTTGGGGGTTTCCACCTCTGCCTTTGACCATTTAGTTCCCAGATAAAAGACACAAAACCTTTATATTCATAATAAACCTTTAAAGCACTAGATATTTGCCCTCTACGCTATGAGAATCGACTGTTCCACCAAAAACCCTGAGCTATGACTTGCCATGTTTTATCTGGGCAGTTCTTAACTCTAATTGACAAGTCCTGATGGCCATAATTTCATGACTTGCCTACCTCACGGTGTCTTCTCCTCTCTTCACTTTCTCAGACCCCAAGCCTATGAACTGAAAGTCCACCCACCTCTCTTCTGCCCAGCTATAGGCTGTCATCATCACTTATCAACCAATGTGTGTGTGTGTGTGTGTGTGTGTGTGTGTGTGTGTGTGTGTGTGTTTCACAGACTCATGAGGATTTTCTTGTCCCTGGGGGCAACCAGGCCTTAGGGGCCAGTATTTAGCATTATAATATATAGCAAAAGACCAGACCTCAACTATAATACTGAGAGCCACCAAGACTGATGAAGTATACATGATCTCACCATTACACACTGGATCCTCTACTTCCTGTTTGTGCTAGCACACAGTCGGGGTGAGGTTCAGTACAAGTGTTATCAGTCTAACTTCCCCTACCCTCCACTTAAAAGACCTCCATGGAACTCATACTTATCCTCCATTAGAGACTTAGAGATGGGCTCCCTCATTCACCCCCTGAGGCCCAGGAGTAGGTTTTAAATTAAACAAGGATCCACTGGCCCAGACAGAGGCAGCTCTTGATATCAACAGTAATTATACCTTACCAGGTTTTGGGCCGGGATCACTGGCTGCTTAAGCCATGGAAGAGTCTAGAAACTAAAGTGCCAGGGTCTTTGTAATTAATTATGGGTGGCACTTTGTCCCACTGGAGGAAGTGTTTAATAAATAATCAGGGATTGCAGAAACCCTGTTTAATCCCAAGCCAGAAGAGAGAGGCTTGCTTTTCTCTTTGGAAAGAGTCGAGTCCAGAGAGAGAACGTTTGTTTACGAGTTTTGAACGGGGAGTTGAGAGGCCCGCCTTTATTCCCGAGTGAAAATAACGCCATAAGTCATGCTGCTGTATGACATCAACTTAAAAGAAGGGGAAAGGCTTTCTTTTAGAAATTTAATTTCCAAATAAGCATTTGTAGGCCCCCACCCTCCATAAGAGCACAAGCAATAAACTGCTTTGTATACCAAGGGCATCCACCAGAAAGAGGAAAAAAAAAGTCGCCCTTTAGACATTTTCTGCCCTGCTTTTCCTCCCCCCAACCCCCAGCCTCTTCACTTCCCTGGATCTCAGCAAAACCCACATCAGTTCCTTCACGAGACAAAGATCAAACAGTCAAGTCCCATGCTCACTATCAACAGACTCGACGGCAGTGAACAGGAACGAAGCAGAGTGTTTCACATCATATTTAAAATGTTAAATTGGGTTCTTATAATTCCCCTGATTTAGCTTTTTTAATTAAAAAATTCAAGCTTTATTCAACATTTGCATATTCATGCCTCTATAATGTGCGCTGATTGCATTAAAGGCAGAAAAAAAAATCATGTAAGTGCAGCCCAAATATAGTCGCTCATCAAGTGCACAGTCTATGTGTGCATAGAGAAATATTTCCAAACAAATTAACATACACCCCAGAGCAGGTGCTCTGGCCTTCAGCTCCCTCTAGCTAGTTCAGTCTTACTCTTCTGTCAAGATCCGAGAGCCAGAACTCTAGGGTGAATGTGTATCATTTGGCGGTTTTTAGTATTTATGGAGCTTTCCTGCCACAAAAATCTCTGGCCAGAGGGATCGGTCATTAACAAACAACATAAATTGGATGTGTGGGGGTATTTATCTGCACTGTTCATGCCAGAGGTAGGCTGGAGAGATGGCTCAATCAGTAAAGTGTCTGTCACAAAAGCATGGGGACCTGAGCTTGCAGCCTCAGTACCCACAAAAGATGAGCATGGTGACATACACAAGAAACCCCCTTACTGAGAAGGTGGAGACAGGGGCATCACTGGGGCTTGCTAATCAGCCAGTCTAGTCATTGCGAAGCTCCAGGCTCTCTTTGAAACAAATAAACAAACAAGCAAACAAAAAGTGGTGAGGTAACAGAAATGGTTAGCAGTTAAGACTTGCTCTCACAGGGGATCTGAGTTTGGTTCCTAGTTCACAACTGTCTGTAGCTCCAGCTGCAGGGGTATCTGTCATCTCTGGCCTCCAACACACAAATGTGCGTGCACAGTTTCTATAATCAGCCAAGAGCTCTAGTAGTGGCTCTGGAAGGGAGCAGTTCTCATCCCCAAGAGACAATTCCCACCATCAGGAGCTATCTCCTATGCTCTTTCCTACAGAACTACAAAGTCTCCAGCTCTTAGAAACAGGCCATGCTAGGTCTGAAACAAAGGTTGCACTCTCCAATGTGGCTTAACAATAAACAAAGCTTCATTGGGACACAGGCGTGCCTGCTTATTCTCCACAGTGGCTTACACACTCCCAAAGAACAGATTTTAATAGTTTTAAGAGAGACAATACGACCTGTAAAGGCTAAAATATTTACTATCTAGCTGTTTATAGAAAACATCTGCCAAGCCCGGGCTAAAGCCAGTGGCAGCCAATTTGCCAGGTCCCCTTCAGCTGGGATGCTATGGAGTCATATTTAGCAGGTGCAGCACAGGGTGTTGGCATTAGCTCCTCCTAATAACAGACTATATGTCAGAAATACTTGCTGAAATAGCAGTGAGGAACACCGAGCACGTGAGTGGAATGAAGAAGGAAATGCATACGTGGTTGAGCATTTGTCAGACATTCAAACACTTCAACATAAAAGGAGGACTCGGAAAGGGGAACCTAGGCTGTAGATCACAAAGTCCCATCACTCTCTGAACTTAGGTAGACTTGCTAGGGGTCATCCCCCAAACCCACATCAGAGATCATCTGAAACAGAGTTGAGGCTTGGTGGATCTTTTAGCCAGTGATTAGCTCCTTAAGAAAGCTGAATTCATTTCACATGGGAGTGAGCTCAAGGGGCGGATTGGTTTTCCCTGAAGCCCCGTGTTACAGAGAGTTCAGCTTTCCTGTGGGAGACTGCTGCTGTCCTGACTCTTTCCTGTGTGAATTCTGCACGAGGTGCTTCCTTTTCTGCCCTAAGGGCTCTCCAGAGAAGCACATCTGCCAGCATTATGTCCATGGATGACCAAAACAGTAAGTTAACTGAACCACTTTCCCTACAGATCACCCAGGGTGGGGGGGCTTCTGTTGAAGCAGCAGCGGTGGCAGCAACAGCAGCAACAACAACAACAACAACAACAACAACACACACACACACACACACACACACACACACAAAACAAAAAACAGGTAATGAGGAGAGTTGTCAGAGCTCTTATTCCCAGTGACCCATCATCCTTCCAGGCTCCCAGGAATGCTAAACAGCTTTCTAACATTCAACTAAAAGACAATCACATTAAAACTTGCAGTTTCTTCTAGGTCTTGAGTACTAACCGTTTCAGAGTTCTGCAATGGTCTGTCAATTCCTGCTCTCTAAGAACGTGAGAAAACAGATTGGATAAGAGGAGGAAACAGGAGATTTCCAAACCAGGGTCATGCTGGGGATGGAAAGTAAAGATGGAAGGTTGGAGGATGTGGTCAGTTGCTAGACTGTTTGCCTCGTAGGCACGGAGGCCCAGGTTTGGTCTCCAACATACATAATCCTGGTAGAATGGTACAGGTCTGTGATCACAGCACTGCAGAGGCACAGGCTGCAGGATCAGGAGTTCAAGATCCTTCTCTGCTTATAGTGAGTGTAAGATAAGCCTGAAGACACAAAATACACAATAAAAGTAATCAAGCAAGGATGTAATTCTCCATTGCCTTTTTAAGACTGGTAGCTGAGCTTGGTGGACTTCTTTAATCCAGTGCTGAATAAGCAGAGGCAGGTGGATCTTTTTGAGTTTGAGGGAAGTCAGGGATGTGTAGAAAGATCATGTCTCAAAAAAAAAAAAAAAAAAAAAAAAGAGTAAACATAGAAGCCCAACTATATGTGAGAGTCCCTGGGCTAATTTTCTTCTTTGTAGTAATGATTGCTTAGTTCTTGTGTTAAGAGGACTGTAGTCCTGGCGTTTGAATAGTAAGTAAGGCCAAACCTATAGGAAGTCAAACTGTGAATAAAAAAGAATTAAAATAGAAATTGACAGCATAGTTCACAGAAGTAGAGCTGTGGCTCAGCTGTCTGGAAGTCGCTGCTATCATATGCTTTGGACAGGAGACATGAAAAATTGCCTAGCTCAGTCCTGGCGGAGGGCTTATGAGAGCACATTTGTCTGCACTTTGTCGAGCCTGTGACACTGGGAAGGCAAGGGGCTGGGGAGAATGTTGACAGGCTGATAAGTTTCTTTGGAAACAGCCTGTGAGGGCTGCCAGGAATTCGAGGCTCCATGCTCTAGTCCCCCAGTCCTATCTCCTATGCCACAAGAGCACAGCGATGTGATTTTAAAATAGCTCTTTGAAAAAAGATGCTGCATTTGAAATCAAGAATTCAGCCCTTACCCTGCCTCTGTAACTAACAGAAGTACAAAGAAAACTTAACTTCTCCATGTCTGTGTGTTTAACAGGGTGGTAGGTTGGGCTGTGGAGAGAAGGGACGGTGTGACTTGGTATCTTGGTAGGCTTAGGGCTGGGGTGGTGGAAACACTTAGCCAGTACTTCCCCTAAGCATCTTAGCTTCTCACTTTCCATCTCTCTGAAGTTTAAACTTCGAGTGCTTCCCTTTAATGAGCTCTCAAAGACTACAAGAATCACCGTGAATGTGGGCTTACTTAGAAAAATGAGGTTCACACATGCAACTAAAGCTCTTTCAGACACAGTACCTATGGACCTCAAATCCAATGACAGATGATCTTGACAGTCACATGAAGACCGGAGGGACTATTTCGCAGGCAGCATGGGAAGTGTTGTAGTTTCGACGTGACATGTGCCCCTACGGGCTCTTGTGTTTGAACACTTGTTCCTCAGCTGGGTTAGTGATTTACTAAGGGCTTAAAACCTTAGGAAGTGGAGCCTCAGTGGAAAAGGAGGGTCCCTGGGGGTGGGCCTTGAGGTTGGGTAGCACAGCCTTGCATGTTAACTTAAAACATTATGAGACTTTTCTATGAGTTTTATTTTTATAACTTGATCACAGGTTCTCATGTGGGAACTTTGTAGAAAGAGAAATGATGCCATATTGCAATCTCAAAAGCTTGAAAATGTCTGTACGGCTATCACTCTACCTTGGACACTTGAGACAGTGGAATCAGCCACAATGTGTCTGTGACTGGTTGTCTTAGTTAGGGTTTTACTGCTGTGAACAGACATCATGACCAAGGCAAGTCTAATAAGGACAACTTTTAATTGAGGCTGGCTTACAGGTTCAGAGATTCAGTCCAGTATCATCAAGGCGGGAACATGGCAGCATCCAGGCAGACATGGTGCAGGCAGAACTGAGAGTTCTACATCTTCATTTGAAGGCTGATAGTAGAATACTCATTTCCAGGTGGCTAGGACTAGGTTATTAAAGCCCATACCCACAGTGACACACCTACTCCAACAAGGCCACACCTCCTAATTGCACCACTCCCTGGGCCAAGCATATACAAACCATCACACAGGTATACTGATCTCGTGATCTTTGGGGTTCACCTTGCTGTGCATGTTAGAATTTCTGTCTCCTCCTTTCTTTGCTTCCTCCCTCTCAGCTACATCTTAAGGATAGAACACAACATGTTCCTCCATTTTCTAAAGGATACCTGGACCACTTTTACCTCTGTTTCTGGTTGGTTTGTTTGTTTGTTTGTTTGTTTGTTTTATTGGTTTTGGTTTTTGTGTGTTTGGTTTTGTTTTTTTCAGACAGGGTTTCACTGTGTAGCCCTGGATGTTCTGGAACTCTCTTTCCGTAGACGAGGTTGGTCTGGAACTCACAGAGATCCAACTGCCTCTGCCTCCTGTGCTGGGATTAAAGGCGTGTGCACCACCTACCTCTTAGCTGTTGTAAATAAGGCTGTTGCAAACATGTGTGTGCACGTGAGATAAATATTTCACTCTTTCATCAGTGGAGTTCTTATGCTTATCTCATTCAGAACTATAATATACTATGTGATTATTAGTTATTGATAACCTCAAAGAGCTTCCCAGGGTCATGAATCAACTCTGTTCATGAGGTTCCCTGCTACCCTCCTTGTGTAAAGCCCCCTTTGAAGAAACCCCCTTAGACCATTGATATTTTCCACATCTGCTTTCCTGTTTGGTCCTTAAGAATAAATACAGTCTCTGCCTCTTTGCCCAAAGGTGGTGTTATTCATGCACCAGAAATGAGTTGATTTCTGTCTTTTATTTTAGATACTTATAATCCAAAGTAGACACTAGTATTTTAAGACATTGTCCCCAGAACTTCTGACATCTAGATTATCCCTGTGGATTCTGAGTGACATTCTATGAGGAAAGCTGTGTTCTTCATCTTGTCATAATTCATGCCTCTGCTGCTTCCCTTATACCTGAAGAAGAGACTCAAGAGCCCACATTCTTCCCCTGATGTGTCCAGTAGGACTCCTGTGCACAAGCTTACCTGTCATTTGATTTCTAAAAATAGTTCATTTCTCTTTAAAGGCTAAAGCCTGTTGTTTTTGTCAGACAAATGGGTTCAGGCCAAGGAGCATTTCAGACCAATTCTACCACATCAGCGAACAGGAAGAATACAGAGGCCATGATGCGGGTATGGGGACCAGCCTTTGACTCTGTCACTATGTCTAAACCTTTCCAGATATCATTCAGAAAAGCGAAGGAGCATAGTATTTTGGCACATACCTGTGATCCTAGCAGGCTGGAGACAAAGACAGGGAATTGTGAGTTTGAGGCTAATATTTACTGCCTTAATAAAGACCAAATGTGTACGTGTGTGCATATGCAAAAATGAAGGCTTACTTACTCATGTCATTCAAGATGCCCACTCCCTGACCATCATTCTGTGCAATAGCCCTGCTTCACCACATAATCGTTCTATGCCTCAGTTTCTTAGTTCCCAGTAAAGAGTTAATAGCGAAAACTGTTATCACTAATGGGCATCTAAAGACGTTTAAAGACATACCCACACATGTTCAGCTTTCTGTAATCGAAGTAGTTCAATTAGCAGATCAGTAACAGGGAAGACTGCATTTTCTCTGTATGTGAATATACCATGAACCCCCAACACACACCCACACACGCACATACCTCTACACCCCATACACACACCACACAACACACATACTCCCACCCCCCTACATACCACACACACATATACACACATACTACACACTATGCACCACACACCACACGGATACATACACACACACATTTACACCACACAGCATACCACATACACAAAAACACATACACACATACCTCCCCACACCCTATACCACACACACACACATCACTCCCACCCACCCGACACCATCTACACACACAGATATACACAGACACACACATACACCACCACCCTATATATCACACACACCCCACCCCCATGTTACCCTCACTCCCTGCACAACACACACACACACACACAAGCACACCCATACACACACACACACCCACACACATAAGCACACCCATACACATACACCCCCACACACACATAAGCACACCCATACACCCCCCCACACACACACACACACACTGGCGGCCTGCAGAGAAATAGGAGCAAGGCTGAACCACTCAGGACTTAGAAGGATCTAGAGGACCCCAAAGTATGTATAGCTTAAGAATGGCATCATTTTTACATTTTTACTTGAGCATTTAATGGTGCCAATGTGTAAAAGAAACTGCAGCTAAAGAGCAGGCCACCTCTGACCCCAGACAGGGTGAAGAGATCAGATGGAATTTCTTCACTGGCTTGTACCTTATGGCTGGTCCCCAAATTGGTGAACCAAATGGGATCCCTGTGAAATGAGTGTCCCTGCTTCCATAGGCTTCTTGCTTCCTTCCCTGATCATTTATTTTCACTCCTTTATGCTTCCTTCCTGCCAGATCCTCCCACTGATCGGCAAGGGATGCCCAGAGCCTGGCCTGACCTTATCTTTTACATAAACAGCCTTTTGACTTTTATGGATCATAAAGCTGCTTGCAGCTATCCAATTTAGCACAGCCGACTTCCATTAACAGTAGCATTTAGCACTTCCTTCACACTACAGGGATCCAAAAGGTTTAGTAGCCCAAAGAGAACCAGAAGCAAACCAAAAGACTCAGCACGGGGGAAGAGGCTTGCTTGTAAATCAGAGGTTTATGTTCCCATGTAGGAAGCCTGACATCTTTTGAAAATGACAACAATGATTTTCTGAGTGTCACTGCAGAACAACTGTATAAATGCATGGCCTTTCAGAAGGTACAGTCAAGCTGCAAGTCTAGAGGGAATCACTCTTGTCTTTGTCTTTTCTAGCTGTTGAATCAGGTGTCGCATCAGAGCGCCTTCTAGTCCCAGGGTCTATGACTCTCCTAATGCTGGAGCATCCTGTGCCAGGTCCTGTGAAATCAGAAAATCCTTCTCAAATTCAGACAAAGGGTGACTCTGGCCCAGATACTTGTCAGGTACACCACAACATGTCACAAGTGACTTGTTCTGATTCTCCGATGAGTCCTGCTTCTCTGGACGTGTCCCTGCTGCACACCTTTAATCAGGATGATTCTTGCCCACGGTGACACACAGAGCTATAGACCTGAGCAGCCCGTGTTCCATCTACCCCAACCCTTTAGCTTCCATCTCCCACAGACACCATGTTTTTTTTTGACCAGCTTTTGTCACTCTGAGAATGACTGGGGCAAGCCGCCGATATACCTGCTCAGAATGTCTTTTGCAGAATGACTGCAGGACTCAGCCTTTTTCTAGGGCAGAAAGACCTGTCCTCAGACCCCAGTCTGAAACAGCAGACAGTATTAAACCCTCTATAGACTGATTTTTTTTGTTTTGGTTTTGTTTTTTTACCCATGTGTGCATACTTACGATCAATTCTAATTTATAAAGCAGACACAGTAAAGTATTAACAATAGTCAATAAAATGGAACAATTAATATATTATACATTGTGTTTGTGATCACCCTCAAGCTCTCGAGACATATGTTTTAAATTTTACTTTTCTGGTTTGGGAAGAGTCTTTGCTGTTTTATTTTCTAATGTAAGATCTCTGTAGCCATGGCTGGCTTTGAACTCACATCAATCCTGCTTCTTCCTCCAAAGTACTGGAATTACAGGTGTAAGCCACAATAGCTAGCTTAGGATATCTTACGATAGTACAGACCACAACAACCTCAGCATATGAGGGTCTTTTTCTTCCCTAAACTACATTTTTACTTTAATGCTATAGCTTCTCTGTGGTGCCTCTAAATATCCAGGACTATTCTTCTTGTGTGCTAGGAACAGTATTGAGCAAAATAAGGGTTTCTTGAACAAAAGTGTGGTATTTTCAAACTTCAACAGTAGCCTTTATATCCCAGGGGATAAGTTACTAACCGGTTGGTAGTGTATACAGCATGGAAACTTGGAAAAAAAGGAATGATACCCATCCCAAATGGAACAAACCAGGAAAAAGATGCAATCCCGAATACTGCTAAGAGTGTTGTACAAGTTTAAAACTCTTGAATTGCTTACACCTGGAATTTTTCATGAAACATCTGCAGACATGGGCTAATTGAAAGTGGTTGGAACAGAGCCAGAAAGAAGGGGATGTTACTGTTTTCTCCTCACCATTTTCCTGCAGAGGACAGCAAACCGACCCTATAGCTGAAGAGACAGCAGTGTGGCGTGAACACGGACGCTCCTCCTCGAGCACACTGCTAACCTTCCTGAACAGAGCATCATCGTGAGCGGTGGCTATGGGCTGGCCTTCTTCGGGTTCATGTTTTCATCCCTCTTCCCTGTCCTGTTCTTCCCTCTGCTGTTCTGCACACGGTCCTGGGTAAGTGGCGTGGCCCCTCTTTGGGTCTCAGGACCCTCTACTTGGACAAAGCGCTCAGGCTCTGCCTGCCTCAGCCAGCTTTTGAAGCCTGGCACCGCTTCTTTTTTTTTCTTTTTTCTTTTCTTTCTTTCTTTCTTTCTTTTTTTTTCTGTCAATAAGAAATTTACTTATTTTTTTTTTAAAAAAATCCAAATGCTGACATCGTCCAGAAAATTTTAACAGGTTTATTTAACCTGTGTGCACTGAAACATTTTGCTTGCATGGATGCTTTACATCTTGCATTTATATTAAAAATCCGCACACAAATGAATGGGGAGAAACTGCCAAAACCTGAACCTGTCCCCTATGTTTCCACTCGCAGTCACACGCTTAGGTACCTTTGACCCCACCAGCACCGCTTTCTTCTCCACACCTTGTTTTTTCTCACCTGAGTCAGACTATGCCTATGGCTTCCGCCTACTGTGCACCACCAGGCGGGAACCACTTCCTTTAGTTTTAAGAATTTTAAAAATAGGAAAAAAAAAGTTAAGTTATACTCTCCTTCTTGGGAGTTATGCTTACAGTATGCAGGAAAAGCACTGAGATCGCACAAAGTATTAACTAATGTCCTACTCAATGAAAGTGCAAAGAGGCTTTGGGCTAGAAAGAAATGCTGTGGTTGTGGACACGGGCTCCACAATGATGAAAGCAGAAATGAACTCATATCTAGTAGAGCAACTTTGGGGCTGGAGTTGTAGCTCGTCTCCACTTGGAAGAGTGATTACTTAGCGTGTTCGAGCCCCAGCTCTCCATGAACCAGAGGTTTCAGCACAGGCCTGTGATCCCAGCTCTGGAGAGGTGGAGGAAGGAGGGTCAGAGGTTCAACATCAGCCTAAGTTGCTTAGTGAGTTTGAGGTCAGTCTGGGCCCTGTGAGATCCTGTCTCAAAAAGAATAAAAGCGCATCTTTGTGTTCCCAGGTTGCCTGTGCTGCTGTTGTTATTATGAAAACTGCGTGCAGGCTCTTTGATATGTGCTGCTGCTCCCAGGGTTTAACAGGAATGTTCTGTCTGACTCCATCTTACCTTAGATCTGAGGAAACTGAGCATAAACCACATTCCTTCCTCGTTTCACACTTGGTGAGGGGTGAGCATGACTCCCCACCCTTAACCATGGTTGAAATACTGAGTCCCTTATGCCTAAAAATGAGTATCTGCTGGGGGCATTGTCAGACTGAGATATTTTTAGAAAAATACATACAGGTAGTTCAGCTGTTACATGACTGCCATCTTTTTTTAGACTTTTATTTCTTCCCCCTTGTCCGTCTTTACACGTTTACAATTCAGGAAACCCCTTGAGGAAAGACTTGCTTTCAAATCCCTGGCTCTGTCATTCACTAAATAGGTCAAATCACTCAATGTCAAATTGCTCAGTCAGATTACTCTACTTTTCTGAGTCTTATTGTTTTCTTATACAGCTTGACTTAATGATTAAGCAAGGCACTGAATAGGGGCCTTAGCAGTGTACAGTCATGGCTCAGTCAACCCAGTTACCTGTCTCCTCATCATAGGTGGGGGAGGGAGGATTTACAGTTAAGAGGATGTAACAGCATCACTGTGAACTAGTAGGCGGTTCTGTGGAGGCAGGAGTATTTGCCTGGGACTCCTCACATCTGGGAAGACTCGGAAACAGAGATGGGACACAAAATGGAGCCAAAGCTACAAACCTCAAGGCCCATCCCCTAGAGACCCACTTCCTCTGGTGAAATTCCACCTCCTAAAGCTCTCCCATCCTCCCCCAAACAGCAATTCCAACTGAGGACCAAGTGTTCAAACCCAGGAACCTGTAGGGGACATTTTCTACCCAAACTGTAACAGTACCTATCGTTATCGGAATCTTCTTCTGATACCCCCAAGGTCTGAGGTCTCTAGACCTTTGGATAAATTCCGAGGAGTGCACAAGGCTGATTTTAAGGTATGCCTCAGGAAACACCTTCCACGTATGTTGTTCATCTTGACAGCTAGATCAATGCTGTGGAAGTCAACACTTCCTCCCACCCTACCCCATGGTGAGTCTCAGGACAGCTCTTCTATTCTGCTGTAGATCTGACTCTCCTTCTCTCAGTGGCCTCCGCTTAGTTTAACCCTGAAGCAGGTTTTGGGGCCTATGTTTAAGTTGTGAAAAAGTTGGGACTTTGTTTGTTTGATGGTAAGAGTTTTATTGTGTAGCTCTGTCTGGCATGGAAATTGCTACATATCTTAGGCTGGCCTTGAACTCACAAAAATCTGTCAGTGTACACTTCTGAGTGCAGAGACTAAAGACATGCATGCTCAGCCCCTGGAAAAGTTTTTCAACCAATCACAAGTTTTTCTGGTTTTTGTTTTTAAGGAAATACGTTTTGTCATCGGTAAAGTAGTCTTGCTCAAAGCAAAGCAATAATATTGAATTATTTAGTGTTGTTAATTATAAATAAGTGGAAAGCATAATTTCAGGTTACTTCTAGCTTCTTTTTAAGTTGAAAGCAGTTGGGTTGTGAACGCAGCTTACTATCAGCCATCCAGAGCTATCAAGGCAGTACGAACATAAGCAGGGGTTCATGGGGCATGATGGTGAACACCTGTAATCTCAGTCTAGTGAAGCAGAGAGATAAAGATCCAGGTCTGTGTGGGTGCCACAACAAAACCTTGTCTGAAACAAAACAAGACATCAAACCCAAAGACGCAAAATTCTAAAGAATTTACCGCATATAAATCTCCTAACAAGAAAGTGAACTATCCACAGGCTATCCCCAGGTGGAGACGCTGTCATGCCACCCTAACCACAATGTCCTCATCCTCCTACACCCCACCATTAAAATATCAAAATCCACTTGTTTGTTGACCAAACTCCTTCACTGAAGAGAAGAGGCAAATATGCCAGCAGCTGAAAAACTTAACACGTAAATCTTCACAAACTTACATCCCAGTGATCCATGTTTTACAAGTTCATAGAGGCTAAATTAACCTCCATCTTTGCCTTTGGGAAGTTTTCTCTGTCTCCTGACTGTCAGTGGACCCAAACATGATGGAAGCCAAAGCCCTGGGTGGTAAGATCATGCTTGGTTCCCACCCAGTATCTGTGATACTTCTCTGTGGCCTTGACTGTGCATAGGGATTGTCTGGGAAATGGTAACAACTATTGGTGGTAGGTCAGCTCTGTCTGATACAGTGGTTCGGGACCCTTACATACGAGGATCATTTGAAGGAAGCCAGACGGGGTGGGGGGCACCAGCTTGTCAGGTGTCCACAAGCATCTCTGCCACCTCCCAAACCAGAATCATTTAGAGAACTTCTAAAACTCCCAAAGCCCAGGCCCAACCCCACCCAGACCTATTATATTCTCCTCTCCAGGGTAGGCACCCAGGTATCCCTACCCTTCCAGTAGCTTACTAATGCTGATACAAGCCTACTATAGAGAGGTGATAAAGATTCCTGAAAGCATCTCTTGGTGAGGTGCTGCCCTGGGGGCAGCCCTGAACCATGGACTAACGCAGGATTGAAGGAAACAGGGAAAGCAGTGGCTGGAGGACTGTCTCTTTGAGGTGGACACTCTGTTAGCATTTTATCTAATACTTACACAATATCTCTAATATTCACTCATCACCAATACTGTCCTGATTGACACTGCTCTCCTTAAAGCTGTACTTCCTAGCTTGCCTTCAGCAGCTGATAGACTTGGGTGTGGCTTATTCCGTGTCAAGACTGGGAATCTCAAAGGCTCTTAAAGAAGAAGGCCCTAAGGCTAAATGACCTCTTGGCTTTAGCTGACTTTTCGTGTGTGAGACATGACATGAGAGGTCATCTGAATCCTTTGTGACCAACAGAAGCGCTTAGAATGTTGGGCAGATGGTCAGGAAAATGTGGGCTCTGACAGTGACACGGGGTTGACAAGCCAGCCCAGCTGTCTGTGAGAGGACTTATCTGTTGTTTTCCTTGTTGTTTCAGACAAGGATTCCAATAGCCTGGAGTAACCTTGAACTTCCTACACTGCTGAGACTGATAGTCTGCTCTTTAACGCTGCCCCCACCCCAAATGATGGCATTACTGGTGTTCACCAACACATGGCTCTCAGTTTGTTTAAACTTTCTACCCACATACAGCTGTAGGAGATGCTAAACCTTGTAAAGAAGGAAGGAAGAAGACAAAACAAATAGAAGGCTGGTATTCACTGAAAAATTTAACAGGGAGATCAGGGAAGAAAATAAGAATTAAAACCAACATGAGCCAGACCTGGTAGCACACGCCTTTAAACCCAGCACTCAAGAGGCAGAACAGGGTTCATCTGGCCAGCCTGGTCTACATACTGAATTCTAGATTGGCCAAGGCTCAAACAAAACAAAACAAGAAACAAAAGTGAGGACAGGGGAGATGGCTTAGCGTGCAAGAACAGTTATGTAAGCCAGCAAACCTGAGTTCAAATCCTCAGAGAGCACATTAACTGCCAGGCATGTGGTTTTCTATGCCTGTGAGCATGCACTGTGAGGGTCAGAGAAAGGAGGATAGCCTGAGTTTGCTGGCCACCAACCTAGCTCCAGGTTTGCTGAGAAACTTGTCTCCAGGGAATAAGGCAGAATAGAATGGGACACCAGATACCATCCTGTGGCCTCAACACCACACAGAGCACATACACATGCACCACACACCGCTCATACATAGATAAAGATTTTTTAAATTGAAAGTTAAAAGCCAAAAAGGTGAGAGACAAATGTGTGGTATGGATAACATTTGTATTCAAGGGATTAACTGTCTTAATACTAATGCTGTTATTACTTCTCAGGGGCCATCTGTTAGGCCCGTGGCTCTTAAAAAACATCTTGAGTCCGGTTGTTTCTTGATCTTTGTGATTCTAACACTAGCTGTGCACTTATTTCATACTTACACATCCACAAATGTGAAACTCACGAACAAGCACAGCCACCGTTTTTCTAGTATCTTGTTTTCTCTAATCCTAAGAGCGTTTTGTTTGCTCAGCTTCCTTCTTATTAAAGACCGCTAAGCAGCCATGAGTAGCAAGTGGCCGTGACTGTTATTGACTTCCTCAGGACCTGGAAGAGCTGAACACCATTAAAACCACTTAATGGTAAGATGGGGGCTAAGAATGAATGTGTTAGGAGGGCAGCAGGGACCCTTTCCTGACAGTGATGGTAATTTTAATGGGGAAATCTTTTCCTAAATTAAATTTATATTTTAGTCAAGACATAAAGACACAAAAATACATATTAATGACACACTATGTCATTAATATACATCAGTGACACACTATGTGATACACTGACACACACACAGATGTCCAGGTGTGTGTGTGTGTGTGTGTGTGTGTGTGTATGTGTGTGTAGTCAAGTTCAACATATCTTAAATGTTTCTCCCCTCTTTATGGCAAAGCCAAACCACCAAAACCAAACCAAATAAACCCCACAAAACCCAAACATTCAAATTTTTTCTTCTGGCCCATCCTCACTGTTACCTCCCTCCTACCACTGGGCAACAGCACACGATATTTCCTTGTTCCTAGATAAGTGAAAGTTTAAACCCATTGGCCAACTTTTCTCCATTCCTCCTCCACCTTCTTCAATGTCAATTAACTACCACTCTCCCTTCGATATCCAAGAGAGTAACTGTACGGCTCTTGCTCTGGGCCTGAGTAATCTCACGACTCATAACCATCAATATATAGCTTGCCCATGTTGACACGGAGCAGAATCCATTCCTTGTTCTTGATGGACAACATTCTGTTGTGTACATACCCCTGAGGATTTCTTCACCTGTTTGTAAGCTAACAAATACTTTGGTAGTTTCCATAGCTTGGCTATTATAAATTGTGCTGTAATAAACTTGGAGAACTGATGCTATTTTGACATTCTGACTTCATTCATTCATTCACATATGTTTGGTATGTGCCCAGCAGCAGTATTGCTGAATCATATCATAAATCCTGTTTTTGTTTTTTGTTTTAAAGGAGCGGGGGCAGGATCTCTGGCTCAGTGGTAGAGTCCTTGGTTAGCGTGTGCAAAGCCCTGGGAATCCACCATCACTGAGCACATTTCCTTTTAAACTGCCACTGTGCTGGGGATCCTCTTGTTCCACATCTACAAAAGCTTTTGACCTGAAAACAAAACCAAAAACATTTATTTATATATTTTCTGTATATAAGTGCAAGGGAAGCTAAGAACTTGCAGGAATTGACTTTCTCCTTCCACCAGGTGGGACCCAGGGATCAAACTGAGGTCACCAGGGTTGGGAACAAGCAACGTGACCTGCTGAGACATTCTAGGCTTTCCTTTGACTTTGTAAAAGGATTCTGTCTTGCTGCAGTGAGGTGATATGTCACTGTGTGGGTTTTGTTTTGTTTATTTTGAGGCAGGGTCTCTCATGTAGCTCATGCTGGCCCTATGATCCTCCTGTGACCAACCACCTCACTACTCTTAGTGTGAGCCAGTGCACCTGGCTCCCACTGTGGCTTTGATTTGCATTTTCCTAATGACTAGTGATGCTGAGTAGTTTTGTTTTGTTTCTGTCTATCCACTGGTCCTCCGCATACCTTCTTTTGAGAAATATCTGTTAGATCTGTTGGCCATTCTTAGACGATTTGTTTATCTATTAAGACTTTTAAGTTCTTCATATAGTCTGAATATTCGCTCCTCCTGAGATGCATACATTGCAACTTTCTCCTCCCGTTAGTAAGTTGTCTCTTCCTTCTGATGATACTTTTCCTTGTTTTGAAGATATACAACGTTTTGATGGACTCTATTTGTGTGTCTTTGTTTTGTTTTCTGTACTTTAGAGACTCTCCTGTAAACAGCATTACAAGTCCCAGAGTCCTCAAGGGTCCCCATGTTGTGTTGACTTTGTATCCTGAAGCTTTGTTCAACTTACTCTGCTCCAATAGTTTCTTGGTGGGTGTCTCTGGGATTTTCTAACAGAAGATCACATCATGTAACCAGGCATGGTGTCACATGCCTGGAATCTCCAGCACTCTGGAGGCAGAGGCAGGCAGCTCTCTGTGAGTTAGAGGCTAGCCAGGGCTACATAGGAAGAACCTATCTCAAAAAAAAGATTACTTCATGCACAAACAACTTAGCTTCCTTTTCTGCTTGGATAATTCTTTCTTCTTTGTCTGGTTGCTTTGCCAAAGACTTCCAGTACCAAAGTGACTAAAAGCAGTGAATGCTGCCACTCATGTCCTAGTTGAAGATGGACAATACCAGTTGCCAGAATTTCACTGTTGGGTGGGTGAGTTATATTGCTAGCTCTTGACTTGGTGTGCATGGCCTTTCTCATA
>JANHMN010000006.1:32116785-32153920 GCA_030674055.1 Rhabdomys pumilio | reverse complement strand
TGGGCTCATCTGTGCAAATGCCCTGTTTTGTCTTGAAAACTTCCATTGTACTTAACTGCAGCCTCTGGCTCTTACAGTTTTTCTACCTGAGCTATCTTGACATTCTCTGAACCTTGAAGTATGATATATATATATATATGCCATTTAAGGCTAAGCATTCTGTGGGCTCTTATTCTCTGTACCTTGGTCAGTTGTGAGCCTCATCCACTGTAAAAAGGAGATCCTTTGATGGGGGTCGGAGAGGTGCACTTATCTAGAGGTATATAAATGTGGGGACTCTGGATGTGGGTCCTGCAGATCATCCCATGTTCTGTGTACTCTCAGACTGTAAGGCAAGCCCTTGAGTGACTGAGTTGCCACCATAGCTGTTTAGATGTCTTTGTATGGTGGGTGTGCCATTGAGGCCTTAACCATTTCAATAATAAGCATTCCTTGGCTACAAGAGGCCAGTTCTTTGTGTTTGGGCTATGGGAGGTGAGAGAAGGTAGTTGGGAGGTGGGTCATTTATAATGATTTAGTTTCTAGAGCTTGTGGTTTGTCGTGTGCCCACAGAAAACCAGTTTGGTTTTTTTTTGTTTGTTTATTTGTTTATGTCTCTGTGCTTTTTTACCCCAAGGCAAAGTTTCTCTGTGTAGTCCTTGCTTTCCTAGAACTTGCTCTGTAGATCAGACTGGCCTTGAACTCAGAGATTTGCCTGCTTCTAATTCCTGAAGACTGGCCTTAATTAAAGGTGTGCACCACCATGCCTGGCTAAAAGAAAGACAATATATTAAGCAACAACCAAGCACCTCTATACACTGTCTGAGTTACTGAAATATTAGTAACCAAAAGTCCCCTGTTGATAACAACTGCTGGTGAGGACAGGAAATAGTGCTTTTCATCACTGGAGGGAACACAGAGTGGGTGGCCCCACTGGAAGACCATTTGGCAGATTGCTACAGAAGCAACTGAGGTTACTCTTAACATAAAGAAATCAGCCATCTTGCTCCCCAATGTTCACCCAGATAAGTTGAGGACTTTATAGTAGCTTTCTAAGTAATTGCTTCACTATGAAAGCAACCAAATGGTATTCTATAGATAAAGGATAAATAAACTGTAGTTTGCCCAAACTGTGGAATAGTATTCAGTGATTTAAAAAAATGACCTACAAAAGGCATGAATGAATTTTCAAATGCATTGTTGTGGTAGCTGGAGTGAAGACCCAACAGGAGCATGCGCTGCTCTTACAGAGGACCTGAATGCAGGTCTTAGCACCCATGCCAGATAGCACACGACTACCTATGACTCTAGCTCTGGGTCATCTCATACCCTCTTCTGGCCTCCACTGGCACCTGCACTCACATGCATATACCCACACACATTTACACACAACTAAAAATCATTAAAATAAATAAATACATATGCATTGCCAAATGGGAAAAGGTCAGTCTAAAAATGCCACCTGCTGTAGGATTCCTACTATGTAGCATTCTAGAACGGACTCTCTGGGGATCAATAGCACAGTGGTTTCCAGGAATGCAGAAAATGAAGATGAGACGGTTAACTAGATAAGTCACAGAGACAGTTTTAGGCAAAACTCACTCTGTTCTCTATTATAACTCTGAAAGTAAGATAGTACAAAAGTAAGCATTCTTAAAAGTCACAGGAAGATGTACCACAGTTCCTCCCCTCATAGTTCCAAACAACCAAGAAGCTGGGTTCTATGACTGAGAAAATTATTATTGTTGTTATTGTTATCATCATCATTATCGTTGTTGTCGTCATCATCATCAGTCAGGAAGCAGAGAAGAATGAAGGACAGCGCTCAGTTCACATTTCCTTTGTTAGTCCTCAGATAGGGACCTGAGCTCCAGGGATGGTGCCAGCCACGTTCAGGGTGTGTCTTTACTTAGTCCACCTTGTCTGAAAGCATCCTCATAGATAACACTCACAGGAGTGTTCCCATGATGGATGAATCTCGTCAAGTTGACCATGAAGACCTACTACCGTAATATACATGTTTCCTGGCACAGTTTGCTGAGAGACAAAAAGCACTGGCACTTCAAAAGCAGCAAGCACTCTGGCACACAGATCTTGGTTTATAAAACCATTGTGTAATAGAAAGAGTCAGGATCCTAGGAGAAGTGGTTCGTTCTGGGACAGAAAGTGCAGATGTGCTGGGGTATCCTGCAGTACCAGAAGAAGTGATTATCACCAAGCAGATTACCAACTGATGGCATGTATCAATAGGACATCACTCCAGAGCCAAGTAAACGACCTCCCAATGGCCAGGACTGGAATAATTTGAGAGGGTGGGGGGTGGAAGTAGAAGAATGATGCAAGGCAGTATTGATGCAAATAATACTGAATGAGGAAATAGGAAAGCAAAGGAGAAGAGGTCTGTTTTCTGTACAGAAGAGTCTCATACAACTGGTATCTATACCCCATGCCTCCAGCCTCTCAAGTGTGGCCAATGTGTCACGAACTCATTCCAAAGAGAATCTTCATCCCAGCATGATGGCACGAACTCACTACAAAGAGAATCTTCATCCCAGCATGCTGGGATTAACACATTCTTCAAATGGTCTCTGCTGAAGTGGCTAAATCATGAAGATGGTGGTATTGGATCCTGTCTTCTCCTCTGGGTCATCTTGACACCACTGGGATCCTTTCACGGACAGGGTTGTTTCTTTAGTCAGAGAGCAAGATGACCTGACAAACTCAATCTCTACAAGATGATGCTTCCTCCATGGGGGACTGCCTGCTCCATTTTGCTTATTATGGTCCTCACTAAAGTTGCAGATGTCCGTACTGCCAGCTGTATCTCCAAATGAGCCCTTCTGGGTTCTGAGTATGTAGTGAGAGGCAGTAAGGCCAGCAATCTGTAGTTTTTGATTGAAAAATATTTCGGGTGATTCCCACTGTGATGTTAAGGCTTGAATGTGACAGCTATAGAAATGGAGTATGTGTCACTTTGGCAAAACCAAAGTGTTTAAGAGAATGTATAGCAAGGTAAGGGAAGATAGACCTGTAATCCCAGTCCCTAGGAGCCTGAGAAAGAAGGACTGCAAGTCCAAGGCTAGACCAAGTTATACACCAAAGCCTTGTCAAAGGAAAGGAAGGAAGAGAAGGGAAGGAGGCAGGGAAAGAGGGAGGAGGAGAAGGGAGAGAAGCAAGGAGGGAGAAAGGGAGGGAGAGAGGAAGAGAGAGAGGGAAGGAGATATCCTATGGTGAACGTTGTATCACCATTCCACAATCCCTCTGACCTTGTTTTTTATTTTTTTCCAGAAAACAATGGCATATAGCAGTTGTTCTCAAACTTCCCAATGCTGAGACCCTTTAATATAATTCCTCATGTTGTGGTGACCCTGGCCAATAAAGTTATTTCATTGCTACTTCATAACTGTAATTTTGCTAGTTATGAATGTAATATAAATATGTGATACGCAGGATATCTGATATGCAACCCTTGTGAGGGTTGGGACCCACAGGTTGAGAGTCATTGGTATAAATAAAACGGAAAGAGACTAGAGCCAACCTATAGGACACTAAGGGCTGGGGAACAGTTGAGTGACAGGGTGTAGGCTTGATCTAGACAATGCTGGCTCTAGACCCAGCACTCTCCTAAGAAAACACATATAAACCAATCAAATAAAATGAACATTGCTTGGATTTTTATATGCAAAACAATTAAATTTGAGACCATATTTTAAAATTCAGGAAAAAAGTAAATCTTGATTACAGACTGATTGGTATTGAAGAATTTGTGTTAATTTTATTATGATGATTTATGCAGAAGGGATACTCCTTGCTATTTTGGATGTCGTT
This sequence comes from Rhabdomys pumilio, assembly GCA_030674055.1. NCBI lineage: Eukaryota > Metazoa > Chordata > Mammalia > Rodentia > Muridae > Rhabdomys > Rhabdomys pumilio. The sequence continues at coordinate 32,150,113 of JANHMN010000006.1, read as the reverse complement.
AAGTTGAGAAGGGATAGGAATTGCTTGATATCTGGTATTTGCTTTAAACTTCTAGCTGGGTCAGCAAGATGGCTCCACGCTTGACCCTGAGCCTGGCAACTTGAGTTTGGCTTCTATGAAGGAAGAGAGGAGACTCAAGTTTTCCTCTAACCTCTATGTATACACTGTGGTGTGTCACCATCATCCTTCCCACACCCTGTACACACTAAACAAACAAATAAATAATTTAAATATATATTGTACAGCAAAAATATAAAACATCAGAGCAGTGTCTATGTTGAGTGAGGCGGGGAGTATGGGAAACGGGACGATCCTGGGAGGTGCATGGCTGGCACATGAGGCTTGCTTCACTCTCAAGCTTTTAATAAGTTTGAAATAGTTCAGAAGAAATTCTGAACATATCTAAGGAAATGGAAATACATAATCCCACAGAATGAGATGTCAATTCTAGGAAACCAGTTTGGGAGATCCTTAGAAAGTTAAACACAGTCGTACTTCATGACCTAGAAATTGCATTTCTAGCTATATATGCAGGAGCTACAAATGGGTACTTAACAAATATACGCATATAGAAAATAACACTGTTCGCCATAGCCAAATGGTGGGGCGGCTCAAACGTGTATCAACACACAAATGGATAAACAAAACGCCCACATGAGTGTGTGTCGCCCACGAGTGTGTGTGTGTGTGTGTGTACACATATAATGAAGCCTGAAAATAGTACACCAAGTAAAATAAGCCAAATATAAGAGATGTACCATATCATTTCAATTATCTGAAATATTTAGAATGAACAAATCCATAGATCCAAAATCATTAAAATGAAGGTCAGAGCAAAGGCGGAGGCCTGGCCCTGAGGCATCGGGGATGCATCGAGCATCACTGAAGGGCATGTGTTGTGTGACGTTAACGATATTTAAAAATGAAAGCTGATAATCAAGCCATTAGGATGAAGGACTGGGTTAGGGTATGATGTTGGGGTACCTCACACCACCACCCTTGCCAACCTGTATGAGGGTCCTCTGTCTTGTCTCTGACCATTGGAATGGTGTATGAATAAGGGGAAATGTAACAATGGCTGAGCTGATAGATGTTTCCTTTGGTAAGAGCCTATCATGTTTTAGCTAAGTTAGCTTCTTTGATTCCTTGGTGCTTGCTTGTTTGTTTAAGTAATTATATTGCCAGGTCTAGAGTCCTTACTCAGGAAAAACACGTTGTTGATGCCTAATTAAATAAAATGCACAGAACCAGACTGAATTTTAATATATTATAGATTACCACTGACAACACCATCCATCCCACTTAACAATTGCACATGGCAGATGGGATGAACAGGGGTGGCAAAACCTGTCAGCACAAATGCCTTCCTCAGGCCACAAAGATGTAGAAGTCGTAATGTAAAACCCAAACCAGATAAGAAGCATAGAAATCGGCCTACACCTATAGGCAATAAACCCACTGGTCTATGACACATGACACTATATTAAATGATGACTCTCTATAAAAGGTGACTCCAAGGCTGGACCTATAAGGATACCTGAAATCCCAGCACTTGGAGGCAGAGGGAAGAAGATGAAGAGTTTAGGTTAGCCTCAGCTACAGAGTGAGTTTGAGGCCAGAGTAGGCTACCTAAAACCCCTCCTTACAACTATATTTTTTTATTATTATTGTGTCTGTATATGTGTGTGATGTATGTATGTATGTGTGTGTGTTTAATATGTGTATGAAGTATGTATGTGTGATGTATGTGTATGATATATGTGTGTGATGTGTATGTATATGAAATATGTATATCTGTGGTATGTGTATGATACATATGTATGATGTATGTGAGTGTGGTGTGTCTGTCTATGATGTGTGTGTGGTGTGTCTGTCTATGATGTGTGTGTGATATATATGTGTGTATGATGTGTGTGTGTAAGAACGTGTATGTCATTGTGCATATGTGGAGGTCAGAGAACAACTTTCAGAAGTTGGTTCTATCTTTCTGCTGTGGGTCCTGGGATGACTGGGGACCCCAGGCTTTCAGAAAGAGTGCTTTTATCGACTGAGACATCTTTCTAGGCTTCTTTTTAAAGCATTAATTGACTTGTATGATGGTACACTTATGTGCATAGGTGAACTTACATGTGCGTACATATGCACATGGGAGCTGAGGTCGGCCTTAGGTGTTCCTTGGGAACAATTGATTTTTTGGGGGGGTTCTTTGAGACAGGGTTTTCATTATATAGCTCTAGCTCACTTATTATGTAGACCAGGCTGCTCTGGAACTCAGAGATCTACCTCTCTCTGTTTCTCAAGTACTGGGATTAAAGGCATGGGCCACCAAGCCTAGTTCCATATTTAAAAGACAGTGCCTCTCACTGAACCTGGGGCTTGCCCAATTTCCCTAGGCTGGCTGACCAACAAGTTTTGGCAATCCTCCTGTCTCCACCTCCCCAATGCTGGAATGACATGCACATGCTGCCATGTGGACACTGGGGATCAGACTCGGGTCCTCTTGTTTGGCACATTGGACTGAGCCATCCCCTCCCCAGCCCATTTTTATTTTCCTTTACAGTCCAAACACTTCTTCCTTCCCTTTAACCTTCCTTCGCTTCCATTGTTAAGAAAACATCGAATCTTCTACCAACTAGAGGTATTGGTTTTCTTGGGAGGAGGCTATGCCAGCTGACCTCAGTGTGAGTTAAAGCATATCAAAGAGTTGGAGCTTCAGAGTTGCAGGCCTCCTCTGCCACAAGGACAGCCTCCAGTTTCCCTCATACTCCAGCAAGAGATTAGCAGCTCGAAATCACTTTGACATCGTCAGTTACTCAACTCATACCACAGGGAGATTTAATTCCAGCCTGTGAAATTGTAATTGCTTCTCAAGGAGAAGTGAAGAATCCTGGGTGATGGCCACAGCCAAGCTCAATGTCAGAGTTGCCAGTTGCTGCCACATCAGATATGACTTGCTGTTATTCAAAAATCACTCCGGCTTTCCAGACGGGAAGCTGAGCTGGGGAGTGAAAGTAAATTAACAGAAACTGTCAGCTGTTCAGAAGGGCACAGACAGCCGCGTGACAGAGGTGGGTGACTTCCCATCAAAAAGGGAACTTTTTCCTTCGCACTAGTTTAAGATAAAGAGTTTCACAAACAAATTTCATGACTTTAGGTGTGCAGCTAAATGATGTCACTACGAAGCCATGATAAGATGAAATTTGACAATTTCTAGTCAATGACTCTTGCAAAGTGTTGGGCAAAAAAAAAAAATAGTTTTTGAAGAGTAATTACAATAATGAAGATAACATGTTCATGTCAGATTGATGCTCACAGTGGATTAAAATTACCTGTTATTGAAGTTAAACTGTCTTGAGAGATTGCTTCCCAGCTAGGGCTGGAGAAAGGAGAACCTACAGCCACCGTGGCTGATCCCAGAATACTTACAGACTGGGAGTTAACTGCCGTGGGAAGAGGACCTGGAACCTGTCACCTTCTAGAGACAGGGGAAGTGCTGGCCGGAGCTAAGTCATTCCATTCTTCTCCTAAAGGACTGAAAGAGAGAGAAGGGGCTAAATATAGCTTCTTTTATCCATTCTTTTTCATTTTAGCGTGAGGATGTTGCATGCCCCTGTGTGAGTGTACACATCACCACTCTCATGCAGACACCAGACCACAATGGCCAGCATCTTCCTCTATCCCTGTCTTACTGCCTCCAGACAGGCAATTGTATCAAAAACAGAAGCAGTGCCGTATCAACTAGGCTGGCTGACCAGTGAGCTCTCAGTGACCCATCAAACTCTGTCCCCTAAACCAAGGGGTTACAGGCTTTCATAGCTATGCCTAGCTTTTTAAATCTGTACAGAGATTTGAACTCAGTTCATTATGCTTGTCCAGCAAGTGCTCTTGACCTCAGAGACATCGTCCCACCCCTTTAAATATACTTTTCTGTTTTACAGAAAATATTCACTCTGTGGCATTGCCTATTTGTTTTAGAATTACAGAAAAGTCAGCAGAGCATGGTATTACATACCTATATGCTTATGTAAGGAGGCAAGAGGATCAATAATTCAAGACTAATCTAGGCTACATTGAGAGTTCTAGGCCAGCCTGTACTAGATACATAGTGAGTCTTTCTTTAAAAAAAAAAAAAAAAAAAAAATCCAAGCGTTAGAGATGACAGTCTGTGATAGGACACTTGGCCAGCGTGCTCCAGGTTCCATGTTTGATATCCAGGTACCATGAAGGAAATTTCAGAAAATTCAGATACAGATTTCACTTTTCCTTATTTGATGAATTTTAGAGCAAATTTCCTATACCAGAGTTCATCTTCCACATAAAAGGAAACTTAAATTAAAAGATGGGATGGTCCACCTTCTTCTTTTTCAATAGAAAGGGCTGGAAAAGGATTGATTTTGTTATTGTCTCCATTCTGCAGTGTCCCCCTTTGTCACTATGGTCACCAGGTGAACAACCACTCACTGAGACACATTGTGCACGTCATGGGAGCACACTCAATGCAGGTGCCCAAGCCAGATGTGATGGTGCACACCTACACTCCCAGCACTTAAAAGCCTGAGTACGAGACCAGCCAGAGTAGATAGCAAAACCCTGATTCTAGAGAATCAAAAACTGTAACAGATGCCATTCTTGTTCTAACCAATATCTTAATGTACTACAAAAACTAGAGCTCATTCTTTCTCTCTGTTCTGTGATCCTTCCTGAACATCTGTCCATCCCCTCCCCCTCCACTCTTCCCATCTTGGGTGACTGTTCTATTCTTCCATGAGGTGAACTATTTAGTTTCCACAAGTGAGCAACCATGTGTGTCTTGCTTATTAGTGTACTGACTTTATGTGTGTCTGCAAAAGAGGAAATTACATAATTTTTGTTGTTGCATAATATTTCATTACAATATGCATCTACATTTCCATGACAACACTACAGTTTGTCATAGGGAATCTTATAGCGACTCTCTATCTATCTATAGATAGATATATAGATACAACTTAGATTACACACACACACAGAGAGAGAGAGAGAAAGGGAAGGGAGAGAGAGAGAGAGAGAGAAAGAAAGAGAGAGAGAGAGAAAACTCACATTTTTCGCATTCATCACATTTTTCGCATTCATCCACTGTTGGGCACTCAGGTTGGTTACATCTTATAATTATGAACAGTACCACCATAAACATGGGCATGCATGTACTTGTTTTACTAACTTTATGCTCTTCGTATATTCTCAGTAGTATGATCAGATCATATTATGGTTCTATTTTCAGTTTTTAAAGAATTATCCAATACTGTTTTACATTATAATGGCTATGATACTATTCACACCAGCATGTATATGAGTTCTCTACATTCTTACAAGTATTGGTAATTCTTTTTTTTTTTCGTCTTACTGATGACAGCTATTCTAACTGGGATGAGGACATCCAGGAATGTGGCTTCGTAAAGCATTCACTAGGCATTCTCTGTGCCCTAGGTTCTAGCTAGAGTGAGGTATTGTTTCATTCTGGTCTTGATTTCTAAGTCTCTTACATTTCTTGGCCATTTGGGGGTCTTTGTTTAAGAAGGACCTATTCATATCTTTAGCCTAGTTTGTGAAAATAATTTTTAAAATTTTAATTAAAATATTATTATAACATTGGTCCCCTTCTTCAACCTTTCCCAAGTTCTGTCTTATTTTCTCTCAAATTCATGGCTTCATTTATTATTGTTGTTGTTACTTGTGGGGAGCCGACAGAAGGTGGCTATCATCCTTGCAGCCATCTTGATCCATATACCCTGATAAGAGACTTGATTACAATAGCCTACAACAGCAGAGTACACTCTGATAACATCTTATTTTAGATACCCAGGATCTTCCCTTGGGTGTGTGAGACTTAAAGGTGTGTGACTTAAAGGCGTGACTTAGAGATCAGATTTAGAGACAAGACCTAAGGGCATGACTTAAAGGCGTGACTTAAAGGCATGGCTTAGAAGTGAGACATGTAAAAGGCGAGAGGCAGACAGAAGAAGTTAGTTAGTTATTAGGCATTAGGAGTAGGCACTTGAGTCTAGGCACTTAGAAGATTATTAGACATCAGACATTAGAGCATTAGACATTAGGCACTTAGCACTTGGAGAAAGAGCTTGGAACTGGGAAAGAGACTAGCAACTGGAACTAGGATTAGATGCTAGGAACTAGAGACTTGTAACTAGGGACTTGGAGAGAAGAAGAGAGACTGAAGAATAAATGGGATTGAATCACACTCTGTCTGATCTCCATTCCTCGCGTCCTGTGGACCGGAGCAGCTTGGGGCAGTGCTGACTCTGACAATTTAGCCCCCAAGGCTTTCGGCAGTGCAGGTTCAAACATTGATAGAGTGGTCCCCGACATTTTGGCCCCCCAAACGTGGGCTAGAGAGTTTCTCAACATTTTGACTCCCAAACATGGGGCAGCTCGGGCCGCAACAGTTACATATGTTTGTAAATATATAAATACAACTTACTGGGTTTGTTTAGTGTTGCTTATATATATGTGGCTTTAGAGCTGACCTGTGGGTATTGAATAACCTTGTAGGGGCTCACACCTAGAGAAGACTAATTCTGCCTTTCTCAGCAGTTGTTAGCTGTCTATAGTTCTTTGTCTCAGGGTAAGGCTTCTGAGGTTTATCCCTTTTCTGCTAGTGTGCTTATTAGTGTCATCATTATTAGGTCTCATTTTGGCAGCCATGTTGTGGTATGATGAGTGTCCTTTCTAGGAGACACAATCTCTGCAGATGTGTGTTCCTCTAGCCCATATATTCTTTCTTCTCCCTCTGTCATAGTGTTCCCTGAGCCTTGGGTGCAGAAGTTCTCTTGTAGATGTATTGAGACTGCCACTCCAGGATCAGTTATTCTCTGTATTTTGATCAGTTGTAGAATTCTGTGATGGTCTGTGTCTGCTGCAAAGTGAAGTTTCTCTGATGAGGGATGAGGGCTATACTTATCTATGGGTGTAATGGTTTGAAAGAAAATGGCTCCCTTAGGCTCATTCGGAGTTGGAGTAGGTGTGGTGTTGGAGGAAGTGGCTCACTGGGGGATGTGCTTTGAGGTTTCAGATGCTCAGGCCAGGACCAGTATGGCATTCTCTTCCTGATACTTGCATATCTGGATATAGAACTCTCAGCTCTTCTTCTAACACCATGTCTGACTGTGTGCTGCCTTAATTCCTGACATGATGATAATGGACTAAACCTTTGAAACTACAAACCACCCCCAATTAAATTTTTCTTCATAAGAGTTGCCATGGCCATCGTGTCTTCACAGCAATAGAAACCCTAAGACAAACTATAAGCCACCCCCAATTAAGTTTTTCTTCATAAGAGTTGCCATGGCCATCGTGTCTTCACAGCAGTAGAAACCCTAAGACAATGGGTACTACAGATAAGTACTTAGAATGCAGTTAGGACTTATGTTGGTCTTGTAAACCAATAGCAGTTGCTACTCCTCTAAGATTCGTGACCTCACTAACCCTGGACAACTGGCTAAGGTTTTAGTACCAGGCATGATGCCCCTCCTGTGAACAGGCCATAAGTCATCAGACGCAAATCTTTCAAGTCCTGTGCCTGAGGTACAGGTGTCAGCTATAGGTACTTACCATCAACTTCTGGGATGTGGGGCAACCAAGGGCAACAGCAACAGCCTGTATTGAAGTTATTGATACTTCCCTTACCAACAACACTAAAAGTTTCTCATGCCTGGAGCTGTTTGCTGTTATTGTTGTTATCTGATGGTCTATGGTTCTTGGGAATTGCATTGCCAGCCCGAGTAGCATAACTTCATTTAAGAGAAATATGTACTCATATGCACTTATACATGTTATATGCAATGTTAGGAAACATAAAAAAAATCTTTCCTTAAGGCTTTTGAAAGTGTTATTTATTTCTCCTACCTTCCCCTTTTTTGTTTTGACATCTCTCCCTTTTCCCAATCAAAACCCCCTTCCCTATTTTCCCATTTCCCCCTTTAGATCACTCATACCCTGTTAGTCTCCTCTCTGGTGCTCTCCATTGGATCTTTTTCCTTCCCTGGGTTCTGTGGTTACTCCAGATTCTGTGCTTACCACTGATGTGGAGCTAGGAACCACACAAGAGCGTGCACATAAAGTATCTTCTGAGATTTGGGTTACCTCACTCAGTCTAATAGTTTCTAGTTCCATCCATTTGCCTGTGAATTTCATCATCTAGCTTTGAGCCTTTTGAGAAGTCTGCACACTGATTCCCAGAGTTTCCACACCAGGTTGCTGTCATAGCAGCAATGAATGAGGATTCCCCCCTTCCCCCCCCCCCCCCCCCCCCCATGTCCTCTGCCACATTTGTGGTCAATTGTCTTGTTTACTTTGGGACATTCTGACTGGGGTTGGAGAAAATCTCAAAGGTGAATTCTTTCTGAGATGTTTCATAGCCATTTTTATTTCTCCTTTAAAAGAACTAAAAAACTGCTCAGATCCATAGCCCATTTTAAAAATAAGTCACTTGGTTTTGTGTTTGTTTTTGACTATTTCTTGAGTTCCTTATATACTGTGGAAATTCATCCTTTGTCAGATATACAGCTGGCAAAGATTTGCTCCTACTTTGTGGGCTTCCTCTTTACCCTATTGGGTTTTTTCCTTAACTTTAGTTTTATGATGTGAGATTTGTCCATTGTTGGCCTTAATTCTTGAACAAATGGCGTCCTATGGAGAAAGTCCTTTTCGACACTTACATCTTGTAGGGTGATGACTACATTTGCCTCCAGCAGTTTCAACATTTCAGATTTCACATTGAGGTTTTTGGTCCATTTGGACTTAATTTTTGTGCAAAGTGTTAGATATGGGTCAGATTTCATTCCTCGGGATGTGGGCATCCAGGTTCTTTCTCTCCAAATGAACAAAATATTTTTAATGATTGTTTTTAGTTAGAGAGAAGAAATTTTAAAATTCTGCTTCCCACACTCTCTTCCCTTTCTTACCCTCCTCTCTTCAGTGTAGGAGTTGAAGCTGTGCCCTCATACATGCTAGAAAAGCACACTCCGTCACTCTTTGATGACCTATGGGTTCTCCATCCCTACTTTCCCAAGAAACATCAGGTTCTAGCTGATGCCAAGGGGCATGGACGCTTCTCTCTCTCTTCTTTTTCTTCAAGCACCGAGGAGTCAACTCAAATCTCAACTGAAATTTCAAACATTACTGCAGAGAAGTTTGAGTTTCCTGACACATTACAGAGCAACAGAGGCTGTCTAAGACTGATTACCGGGAGACAGGCGGTAGTGAGGTTTACAGCTTTCCGTCAGTGTTTCCAGCGCTCAGTTACCTTAGGCTTTGCTTTTAATAGTAATTGGAGTTGCAACGGTTCTGCGGATAGACAGCTTGGCTTTGCCACACAGCACGAGGGAACGCTACTGTTAAATTGCCTTCTCCTCCCCACTTTCTTTTTGATTTGGAGGTCAACGGCATTAAAAACACTCTTCTACCTGAACTTGCACCATTTGGAGCCACTCCATTTTCTTGCTGCTTCTTATCATTGTCATAGCCCTAGGCTATCTAATCAGCTTCGTAAGATTGAATGCCTTAGACCCGTGTCCAGCTACAACATTCTACCACCCTGGCTTCAAAAGCCCTGGAGGGTGTGGTTAAGAGAGAGAGAAAAAAAAGGAAAGAAAAGAAAAAAGAAAGGAAGGAAGGAATAAAGGAAGGAAGGGAGGAAGGGAGGAAGGAAGGAAGGGAAGAAGGGGGAAGGAAAGAAGAAGGGATCTTAATCTAAGGCTTAGGGATTTATCTTGTATGGATAGGGTCAGAGACTTTATATTTGGGAGAAGTGTATGAGGAGAAAAGTACTGGAGAATTGGAGATTCAAAACAAACAAACGAACGAACAAACAAACACGTGGGAAGATGGAGCAGTGACAGGCACAACTCTGGGAACCTTCCTTTGTGGGGAATGTGTCCTTTTAATACAGCATTCTGATAAAGTACTCAAGGCCTCATGTGTGCTCTGGCTACTTTATGACAAGCTGACACAAGCTATAGTCATCTGAGAGGAGAAAAGATCCAGCTGTAGGAAAGACTCTATTTAGTGACTGATGTGGGAGGACCCAGCTCACTGTGGGTAGTATCACCCTGAGCTGGTGGCTCTGGGTTCTATAATAAAGCAGGCTGAGCAAGCAAAAGCAGCAACCCCCTCCATGGCCTCTTCATCAGTTTCTGCCTCAACATTCCTGCCTAGTTTCAGTGCTTGTGGCAGAGGAGGCCTGCAACTTTGAAGCTCCAACTCTTTGATATGTTTTAACTCACACTGAGGTCAGCTGGCACAGCCTCCTCCCAAGGAAACCAATACCTCTAGTTGGTAGAAGATTCGATGTTTTCTTAACAATGGAAGAGAAGGAAGGTTAAAGGGAAGGAAGAAGTGTTTGGGCTGTAAAGGAAAATAAAAATGGGCTGGGGAGGGGATGGCTCAGTCCAATGTGCCAAACAGGAGGACCCGAGTCTGATCCCCAGTGTCCACATGGCAGCATGTGCATGTCATTCCAGCACTGGGGAGGTGGAGACAGGAGGATTCACAAAACTTGTTGGCCAGCCAGCCTAGGGAAATTGGGCAAGCCCCAGTTTCAGTGAGAGGCACTGTCTTAACAAATATGGAGCCATATTTTTCTTGTTTTGGTTTCCCTCAATGGGCAGTGATTTAGGATATGTAAGTGAAATAAACCCTTTCCTCTCCAAGTTGGTTTTGGTCATGGTGTTTCATCACTGCACTAGAAGCCCTGACTAGGACACCGTCCATTCTGAATATTACAAAATAGAATTTTGAGCCAGAGATGGTTCATTGCTTGAAGCCCTGAGTTTGCTCTCCATTAATCATGTAAAAAAATCAGGTGTTATCTAGTACTGAAGAGATGAAGACAGAAGGATCCCTTGGACGAGGGTGGGGGTACTGAACAGTCAGCCTAGTATAATCAGCCAGCCCAAGGACCCAGTGAGAGGCCTTGTCTCAAAAAACAGTGGCTAGCCCCTGGGGAATGACACCTGAGGTTGACTTCTGGCCTCCACATGTGTGTGCACACACATGCATCCACACCCACATATGGACACACACACACACACACACACACACACACACACACACCACATGCACCACACACATTAACACAGAGATACCTCAGAAACAAAAAACCAAGAACATCTGCTTGCTATAATCATATCCCAAAGAAGTTACCACAGACGACTTTTTGGTAAGCACTCATTTCTGATTATTAAGGACAGAGGACTTGCATTCTTAACAGAACAGGTATGGTAACAATATGAGGTGCAGAATGATGGAGTCAATCCTTCATATCACGGCAGATGCATGGAGAAGGTAGCAGGTGCTAGAGGGATGAAGAGTTGCTAGGTTCCTAGAACCATGTGGGAATGCAAGGAGAAAAGTAGGTAGGGGTTAGAGATGCTGAACACTTGTGTCTTACTCCGGCACTTTCTTTTTTTCCTTTTTTTTTTTGTTTTTTTGAGACCCGGTTTCTCTGTGTAGCCCTGGCTGTCCTAGAACTCACTCTGTAGACCAGGCTGGCCTCAAACTCAGAAATCCGCCTGCCTCTGCCTCCCAAGTGCTGGGACTAAAGGCGTGCGCCACCACCGCCCGGCTCTCCGGCACTTTCTTAATTAAACGAATGATGGGATCCACACATTCAAATCTGTCTCTGCATTACAGCGACAATCCCAAGACAGATGGAACCAGAGAGTAAGCAGTGACATTAATGTCAGCCTTTATAGTAACAACAGGAACCACTAACCCCTGGCTAAGGTGAGGCCCACCTGTATCACTTCTGAAAATGGCTGCACTGGGAAAACCAAAGGTAGGGATTTATCTCTTTTGTGGCCTTGCTTCAAGGTTCTCAAGAAAGCAATACTTTGTTGTGTTTCCAGAAGTATCAAAAGTAAAGTGAGGGATGTATAAATAAGAGAGGCAGCCATTTTCACATGGTCACTGTTCATCTTACCGAATGTGGACCTCTTTGTGGCCTGCAAGATTAAGAAAGTTATTCTGAAGCAAACACAGGCTCTTCCTTGGCTATTGCATAAAGTCTACATTTTTTTATCACAGCATTAAAGTTCTAGGGTTTTGTTGTTGATTTTACTCTTGCTGTTTTGTTTTGCTGACCTTTAAAAACATTACATCATATTTATTTTGGGCATTTTGGGGGAAGGGGAAGCACACATGTACAATGCCATCCATGTGGAAGTCAGAAGACAATTTGCAGAAGTCAGTTCTTCCTGGGATTCGAACTCAGGTTGTCAGGTTTGGTAGCAGATGCCCTTACTGGCTGAGCCATTTCAGCAGCCTTGTTCTACAAGTTTTCCCACAGCTCAGACCTTGGATTTGATATGTAGCCAGAAATGATCTTGTACTTCTGATCATAATGCCTCCACCTCCTCCTCCTGAGTGTTAGTATTCAAGGAGTGAACCATGCCCAGTTTGTGCAGGGCTGGGGTTCAAACCCAGGTCTCTGTGAATGCTTGGAGAACATTCTACCAACTAAGTTAAATCCTCGGCCTCAGAATTCTTCATACCACAGTCTGAGATTGTTTCTCAGTCTAATTTTTCCAGTCCTGTCTCATAGGTAACACTGTTCCACAACCCTGACAGAAACTCTGAATCTTCATAGCTGTAATTCTCCTTTATCCCCCATGCTAATCTCTATTCTAGGAAGCTCAGATGAGCTGACTCATGGAGTATTTGTCCATCTGTATCTGGTTTATTTCAAGAAGGTTCCTTCCTGAGGCTGAAGACATAGCTCAGTGGTTGGGCACATGCTGAGCATGTGCAAAACTCTGGGTTCAGCCCTTAGTCAAACAAAGTATGTGAATAGGGCTCATCTGTGTTGTAACATATCAGAATTTCATTCATGCTCAGGCTGAATAGTACTCTATTTTCTGTCTTCACATTTTGTTTGTGTTTGGGGTAGATTCTATGTTCGATGCCTGTGACTAACATTACCGTGAACACTTGTGTTTAGACTTTCTTCGCTTCTATTCGTAAGGCATTTGGGTGTGTAGCTAGGAGTGGAATTGCTTGGTTCCAGCTTGAAATCTCGAGGAATCAACAAGCTAGTTTCTAGTAGCTTGCATCATCATTTGACATTTGCACTAAAGTTTGGGGGTTCCGACTTCTCCTCACCATCAGCCACATTCATTACTTCCTGTTCTTTTGATGAGGTTAACAAGCATGGAACAATAACAGCTCATTGTGTTACTGTGTAATACCCACCCTCTCATCTCTTCCCACTGAACTTTAAATCCTCTTCCTCCTCTTTCTCCTTCTAGTCATTAGGGAAACACAACTCAAATGGAGTAGTAGATGAATATATTTAAAATGCATTCTATGAAATTTTCAAAGAATTAATTAAAACATTGTTTTAAAAAACAATTAACTTCATATGCAAGAATCTACTTTGGGGCTTGCCATCTTATTCCATTGGTCTGCATGTTGGTCCTTATGCCCATACCAAGCTGCTGTTATTACTGAATATTGCACATATTTTTAATATTTTTTTCAAGACAGGGTTTCTTTCTTTGTGTAGCTTTACCTGTCCTAGAACTCACTTGGTAGACCAGGTTGGTCTTGAACTCAAGAGATCTGTGTGCCTCTGCCTCCTGAGTGCTGGGATTAATGATGTATGCCATCACACCTGACCACACATTTTTTTCTTGATATCTGGAGTGGTACTGACTCTTAACAATGCTGAGCCTTCCTATTCAGGAACCTGGGACAACTTTCCACGATTTCATTCTTACATATCTATATCTGCAACATTTTCCAGTCTTCAGCATACAGATCTTTAACTTCCTCCGTTATAGTAACTCCTAAGGAATTCATTAAAGATTAAATATTTTAAAGATACAATTGTAAGTGTAGCTACTGTTCTAATTTTGTTTTTTGATTATTTGTTGCTGATGTATGGACACTTGATTGTCTTCTTTCGGCCTTGTTATTTACATCTTTACTGAATTTATTTGTTAGCATCAGTAGCTTCCTTGGGAATTTCTACAGGGTTCTCCACAGGCAGGATCATGGCATCTGCAAACAGTCTCCATCTTCCTTTCCAATCCCTTCCCTTCCTTCTGGTGTGTGATAGTGCTCGAACTTCTGGTCTAACACTGAACAGCAGTGGTAGGCAGAGCATTCTTGACTTCTTTGTGATTTTAGGGAGAAGACTTGGAGCTTTTCAACACTGAATGCGTTGGAAGGCAGTCATGTTTCCCCTGAATACTATTTATTATGTTGAGGAATTTACCTTCTGTTTCCTGTTTTCTATTTCTCGAGTGTTCATCATGTAAGCCTGTTGAATTTTATCAAATGCCTTTTCTGTGTTGACTGAGATGACCATGTGTTCTTTACTTTCTATTCTTGTCATGATGTAGTATGTTAATTTTTCTTACGTTGAGCCACCCTTAAGTTTCTAGGATAAATTCCATTTAGTCATCACTAATGTAAATACTCCTTTTAATATGCTGCTGGGTTCAGTGTGTTAATATTTATGTTGATAACCTTTCCATCTATATATTCATAAGGAATCTGATTTGTATATATCTTTTCTCATCATGGCTTTACCTGATTCTGGTATCAAGTTCCTTTGGGTAGCTACTCTGCCTGGAATTTTTCTTTGTAGTATAATGCTCCTGTCTTGCTGCCTAGGGAAGTCTAGTATTAAAGGAAGAAAGTCTTGCTGTAAAGCATCTTCTCAAGAGCTCTAAGCTCTGTGAAGAATTTCCCAGAGTCCTTCAGTTACATGTAGAGTACAAAATGAAGCTTCATCTGCCAGATGTTTGTATTACTTCTCGCTATTTTAAAATAAATTATTGTGCAAGCGTACACTATTTCCTCTCCTTGAGGTAGTGCAGGAATGACTTTCAGGGCTGAGATTGTCATCAGAATGCCTTTTTGAGGGAAATAACACTTAACTCCAACGTTAGTTGTGTAACTGAAATTGTGAACGGTGCATCTATTATGTGCATAGTATGTTATATGTGTGCCCAAAACTTAAAATGTCCTCAGTAGACAGTATGCTTCCTATTTGGAAGACCTTAGGTCTGTTAAAAGCCATAGGCTTTATGGCTTTCTCTAGAAGCAATCTGTACATAGTTATGATGCATTGGCTGTCAATGGCAGATTAGATACCGAGAGCTGAAATCCCTGTAAGCAGGCTTTTCTGGACTACACAGTTCCTTCATTTTGGCACAAGGACGTCCCTTCCTCTGCTGTTTTCTTCTTGTACATGTCTCATCAGGTCTGGTGGCTTTAGATGCTCAGAACTAGGCAAATAGAGATCCATTCCTGCACTTTACCTTCTCACCCACTGGGATGTTTGTAGAGTTAGAACTCTAGGAAACGGTACTGGGAGAATAGAACAAGTCACCGATTCTGCCTTCTCCTGCCCACGAGTTGGGGGCTGGGGGTGGGCATTGGGCATGGCTTACCAGGCCTCTCTTTTAATCTAGATGCCCTTTTCATCTTTGGCCACAGAAAGTCTCCTCCTTGATCTTAGATCAGCCTTTCAAATCTGCACTTGAACTCATGCATTAATTTGATCTCTTGAAACGCAGCTGCAATCCATTTTCTTTGAATTTCCCTTCCTTTGCTGAATTTGTTAGAATCAGACCCAAAGTCCCTTGAGGCAGGGCTCTTTTTATTCCCCATATAATTCTTTTGAGTCCTCATGTGTTGGTATCAGAATCCAAAATTGACTTTACTTATAAAATTGGCTTTCACCCCTAAATGATGTGAAGTTCTCTGATGTTCTGCCTGCTATACCCATGCTGGAGAGACGGATTGATTGGGCTACCTTTGGTCTCCTTATTACTGTCCTTATATGAGACTCAGTAAAAACTTGAAAATCAGCCCCTATTAATCATCTCTAAGGACATTATTAGGCTATAGCAGAAATTTCCGTTTTTCTAAACCTTGCCTATCTGCTGTCCCTACCAATGCGTTGAAAAGCTATTTGTTAAAAACAATAATTTAGTGCTACCTTTTAGTCTGAGACTATAATATTTCACAGAAGCCACTTCCATGGTGGAACACGTCATTTGGAACCATTTGTATCTGTGTTTGCATTCTAAAGTCAATCCAATTACTCGGAATAAACTATCTCATATTTCCCTTGGAGCACCAACTATTTTTTGCCTCTACAATGGCTAACGTTATGCAAGGAGAGGAACTGATATATGTAAAGACATTGTGTATTTTTATTTTAGACGAAGTCTCCCTGTGTGGCTCTGGCTAGAGATCAGGCAGCATCTACCTCCTGTGTCCTGGGAGTTAATGCCTGTACTATCATATCTACTTAAGGCCATAGTATTTATATACATAATACCGTGCAATATATGTCTCAACACCCTGCAATAAAATCTTTTTCAAATTTTCTATAACAGACTCAAAGAGAAGAAGTGGCATGGTTAAACCCAAGGTTTGCTGATGGTGGTCTCTTATGCCCGTTCTTTATATTATTTGCCTTATATGTGTACTGAGAAGCACAGGGACCTGTGTCATCTTTTATAGCTTTATCACCGTATAAATCAAACTGTACGGTAGGCTAAGAACAAGTCTACTCCTGGCTGGGCACAACAGCACAAGTCCTTAACTCCCTTAACTTGGGAGACAGACAGAGGCAGGTGGATCTTTGAATTCTAGGACATCCAGAGCTATGTACATAGACCCTGTTTGGTTGTTGTTATTGTTTTAGTTTGTTTTGGGGGTGTGTGTGTGTGTGTTTTGGTTTGTTTGTAAAAAGTGAAACCTTATCTTAAGAATTAAAAAATTAAAGAGAGAGAGAGAGAGGAAACAAGTGTAGTCAAGGGGTCTATTTAGTTGGTAGATTGTAACACATGCTCACATGCTCACATTTTACTATGTCTTGAGAACTACTTTTAAGCATGTACCATAACAAAATATTTACTTAATGTTAAAATCATCACAGTGGAAGGAAAAAGTCATCCTGTGACTTAGCACTGGAGGTGTGCATCTGCTGGCCAGCACGCCACACCTTCAGCATTGAAGAGGCCCTGTGTGCCTTCCCTTCCATCTCTGCCTTGATTCTCATTTAATATTTGCTTTTAATCACGTTAGTGAACAAAAACCTGCTCTTACAAAGATAGAGTATCATCAAAAATATCAAATGTCACATAAGTTAGTGTTAAAATGGAATTTTTCTTAATTTGTATGTACGTGTGTGGTGTGTGTAGCACACTGCTTGTGTGGAGGTCAGGAAATGAGTTTGGGAAGTCGGGTTGCTCCTTCTCCATGAGTCCTGGAGAAACTCAAGTTCTTTGGCTTGGTGACAAATGTCTTTACTCACTGAAGCATCTCGCTGGCCCCAAAATGGAACTGCTGTGAGCCTGCAGTTTGCATGGCATTTGATAAATGCTGTCTCCTTCAAGAACCTGAGACTACTGGAGGCACTTCTGTGAGCTCCCTGAGATTCCTAGGGTGCTCTGGAATCAAGCGAGCCTTCTTGATATGCATATTCATTTCTATTGCATCTGCTTCAGATATGCCTGTAGTGATTTGGAATGGTTTCTCCAGAGAAGCCCATGGAGAGACCTCCCACTTTACAATTTCACCTCGGCTGAGGCCTGAAGATTATCTTTCCCCTGTTCTTCCGCCCTCAGTTCCCTTCACCCCCTCCCATTCTTCATTTTAAACTATCTGTTTTATGTTAAACCTCTTCAAATTTCACTTGTAATTTGAACTTTCCCTCCATGGCACTGCATGCACACGGGAACTCTGGCTGGAATGGACTCACCAGAGAGAGCAGGGGTGTTGATGGAAACGTGTGCTGGACGTCTCTTCACACATTTTCCCCACGTAGTGCACGAGCTTGACTAAATCTTCACATTCTCAGATGGGCCACTTCATGTCTGGCAAAGCAGGGAATAAGAGGAAGGGACAAAAGGAGTACAGAAAACAAATCTCCACAGCTAACCCTTTAATGTGTACTCTAAGTTCTGGAGTAGGATGTCACATAATGGATGCTAAGCTCGCCTAAGACCCAAGCATGGTCAGTCCTGGATACACATATGTTAGCACAGGTCAAGTTGAGGTCAAAGATGAGGTGAGGGCACAGGATGGCCCAGTCCTAGTGTAGAAGATTTGTATTTGAACCATGTTCCAGTTTCACCTCTTCTCTTAGGAGCTCTGTGCTCTTGGGCAAGGCAGTCTGTGAGGTCTTTCTTCTCAGTTAGGTGGTATTGGACTGAATAGCACTGATAATATGTACTTCTTGTCTAGCACATCATGATAGTGAGTGGCTCTCCAAATCCTTATTATTACAATAGGGATAGGCCCCACTGCAGGGAGATGGCATGGAGGGGCCTGGTGAAGACCTCAAAGGTACAATGAGAGAATACAGGAGAGTGGCCAGCTTCCCACCACCTGCTTGTGGGTTGGGAACAGGTACAAACCAGTCAGTGTCTATGATTAAATGTAGGGTAATTCCACTCCTTAGTATACAGTCAGCACACTCTTATTCCTTTGTGTCAAGCCATCTTTAGAGTAGCATGTCTCAAAAGGCAACAGGTCAGCAACAAATATAGACTGGGTAAACACAGGGTATGTTTAGATAGAATGCTATTCCACAATAAATGTCAACAAGTCACTGTGACACATGGAATGGACTTCACAGTGCTGAGCAAAAGAAAGTAGGCATGAAAAAGTTTGGCTGTGTTTATACAAATGCCTTAAATGGTTAGTGTTAGAGATATGGGTAGTGGTTGTGTTTTCTGTGGTGGAGTTAATGGGTAGGAGGTTGTTTGAGTGGCCTCCGGGTGCTGGCTTAAAATGTAACTAACTCACTTTGTGGAAATCCTTCCCAGTTAAAATTGCTTACATGTATTTTTTTACTCTCTTAAAAGAGGAGAGATAGAACCCACAAGTCATGTTCTATCTGAGCAGACTGTTGGTATGAGTCAGGTCATGATGGACACAGCCTTAAGACCTAGTAACTTATACTGCAATGCACTTCTTGAGGAAGTAGATGTAGCTGGATGTGGTAGGAACTCTGGGATTGATGCATGTGTCATTAGACCTGGTATGGACCCAGGATGAAGAGAATTTCATTCAGCCACAAAAGCCTACCTTCGTCACAATGGTGGGAAGAACCAACTGTACATCAGTTAGTTTTCAACCCAGCTGCACAAAGACAGCACTTCTGCACATATATTCACTGCTAAAAACCCACATACAGACATGCTTGGCTTCAAAGGAAAAGCAGTTGGAGCCACACTGGACAGGAGAGAGGCAAGGTGGAGAGGCCACAGTGCCAATGAAAGCCACACCTGCTTTAGCCACACTCAGAGCTGTCCCCAAGAACTATGTTTCCACACCCTCTCATGACTCAAATGTAGAATGAGACAGTCTCCTCTCCTCTCCTCCTCCAGCAGGAGCTAACAAAAAAGAGCAAACTAGATTTCCAGGTCATTGCTATCCCCTGTGCAAGCTAGTCACCAACAGACTGATGGACATTGTGCGTGACTGATCTCTACTACTGGGCATGACTGCTCCTTCTGTGGACCAAAGAGGACACCAGAGTCACAGTTGTGGAGAGTCCTGAACAGGGGAACCAGCCTTTGAGGGTTGTTACTGGGTCAGTGGGGCTGTTGGACACCTGAGTGTGTCATCCTCTCACAGGCAGGAAAAGTGGAGAAAAGCTAGAAGAGAGGAAAGCAGAGGGCTTGAGAAGAGGGAGGGGATGAGGATGAGGGAGGAAGAGACGGGGTGAGAAATGGAAGGAAGGAGCGCCCCCAACAAGCTATAGGTGAAAAATTCTTCTGCCCCATATACTGTGGCTCTAGGTTTGAGCAAGTGTTCTGATGTCTGCTGGGTTATTATTAAAGAAACACCGCACTGGAGTTCACTGTTTATCTACAAAGCAATGGCTATGCCTGCTCAAGAAAGGCAGTCAGTGGCAGGCTCCTGCCCTGTTGCTACATCTCCTGACTACTGTGACCACTGAGGCACGCTCCCAAGTCGCTCTGCAGCACTCAGAGGGCACAGGCAGATCTTTACACTTTTTATCTCAGTGTCCATGATATCTGTGCACACATTTCAAGCACGTGTGTGGAGGTCAGAGGACAGCCTCAGGTGGCAGTCTTTGCCTTATACCATGCTTGAAACAGGGTCTCTTGTTCTCTGATGCACAGGAGGTTGGCTGGCCTGTGAGTTTCTGGGAATTCTTCTGCCTCTGCCTTCCATACTGCCATGGGAGTTGGGATTACAGATGCATGCACTCTCACATCTGGTTTTCTGTGGGTTCTGGAATCTGGACTCAGGTTTTTATACTTGCACGGCAAGTACTTTACCCACTAACCCACTTCCCCAGCCCTGATCTTTGTCTGCCCTTTGAGAACTGGCTGGTTGTTTTCCCTTTCATTGAAGGTTTTAATAAGAAACTTATTTCTTACAGATGCTGCTTCATTTAATTTCATCATAAGCATAGACTTTGACCAAAAAAAAAAGAAAAAAAGAAAAAAAAAAAAGAAAAGAAAAAAAGAAAAAAGGAGTAGTCAGAGCCGGGCTTGTAGCTCCCCTCAGTACAATGCAAGTTCCTTCTAGAAGCACATGGCAGGGTCAGGAGACTTATGTTAGTAATGAGTGTTCATGTGTGCATATTTGCATATGTGTGTTTTCTCCAACTAATGACATTATATTTTGAGATGGGCTCTTTAGGGGATGCATGTAAGGAAGAGCTGACAGGGGATAGGTCTAGAGATGCAGATATTCCTATGGTATCTAAAGGTACTTACTTGGTTTTCCTTTACCTACCCAATCCAAATAACTCATTTAAAGGCCAATAAACACAGTATTCTCTTATTGCACCAATTCTGTTTATTGTGAAAGAAGTCATTTAGTTAGTAAAGATTGCTGATGGTGTTGGGTCAAAATAATAAATGTAGCATGTCTGGTTGGTGTGTCAGGAAAGGATCATGGTTTGTTTGAAAGTTTGTGGGTGCCACAAGCATGGAATCTTCACATTTTCTAGAACGCCAGGAAGAGTCCTTTAAGTGGCAGACTTGGGTCCAAGTTCTCAAAATAGGTTTCTATGTAAACTTTTTAGAAACACATCTGCTGTGAAAAAGATGTTTGTAGCACGGGGACTCCAAACACAGCCTGGAGTTTGTTTATTAAGGGCTAATGTTCTTCCACACAAGGACAGGATGGCCAGAGCCATGGATGGAATGGGCAGAGCCACTGTGCACTTAGGCTGGGACTTAATGACTGGAGAAAAAAGAAAAAAAAAAAAAAAAAAAAAAAAAAAAAAACCACACAACCACTTGCATTTGTTGTTAAAAAAAAAAAAAAGTCAAAAGGAGTTTGATGAGAAAGACATGTTCAGAAGCAGTGATCTGGTCTGAGGTCGAATGGCTCAGCTCAGTGTGAGCACATTAAGAAGGGATCCAGACAAGGCAGTGTGTCCAGTTCAGATGACTATCTCTTGAGAACCGAGGTTGCTGCTCTCCTGTTCATTGATGGTTTTAATTAGAAACTTACTCCTTATGGATGCTTTACTTAGTTACATTATAAGTACAGACTCTGGCCAGAAATGCAAAAGGAGAGCGACGAGAGCAAGGCCTGCAGCCACCTTCAGTGCACAGTCGTACTGGGACATCTGCAGCGCCATTCTGGAATATGCCGAATCATGTTGAATCGCAGGGCAGGTGTCTGAAGTTGAATTCAGATGATTCCCAAGCTTATTTCTGAATTCCTATAAAGACAGAAATAGGTAAGAAAAGCAATTTTCAGAAAAAAAATTCCTGCAGCTATATCGGCCATAGTTCCTTCAATATAGAAACATTTGGATGCCCTGCAGGGTCTAGGTAGCCCCACAGTCGGTATGAATAAGTCTGTTTCTTCTTCTGAAGATTAGAACACAGTCATGTTTTTATTTTGCTTTTTATTTTGTTATGTTTGTTTGTTTTTAGACTACATGGAAGACATTTTGTTCATCAAATGGATTCTTGACAGCAGATATTACAAGGTGGTTTGTCTGCCACTGGAGAAAGGATAA
The DNA here is from genome assembly GCA_030674055.1 of Rhabdomys pumilio. Lineage (NCBI taxonomy): Eukaryota > Metazoa > Chordata > Mammalia > Rodentia > Muridae > Rhabdomys > Rhabdomys pumilio. The sequence goes on along the minus strand of JANHMN010000006.1, from coordinate 32,128,077 downwards.
GCCCACCTCCAGGTAGGCCTATAAGGGTTTGAGTGACCAGAGGGGCCCAGTCCAGAGCTCCCTCCATTCACCTTGCTGTGACAGACACAGGAAAGCCTGGAGAACACCACTTGAGGAGAGTACAGGGTGAGTGAACACCACTGCCCTGATTTTGGGAGGTATCCACTCAGCAAGGCTTCTAGTCTGCCATGAGGTGACTTGAAGGAAGAACACTGCTACACTCACGGCAGTTTTAATTTTCAAAACACCTGTTGTCTTTATTACATGAGATGTTTCACATTATACATCTGCTATCAAAGCAATGCCCCAATACAGTATGACCATCCCTGGCTAGAGCCAACAGGAGGTGTAGACGGGACGATCAGAGAGGATGAAGGAGAGACAGAGAGGCTCAGCAGAGGCAGTGCAGCATGGTTGTCCTTGAGATCATCGATGGTCTTGTGCCCCCCTGAGCACTCCGACAGGCCTGAACACCTCTGTCTCCTGTGTGGAAGCAACGCCTCCCCACTGCAAACACTGCCTAGTGCCTGAGCAGGAATGTGGACAGTCGCAGAGGTGCATGCTGACAACAGAAGTGGGAGATACTAAAGACCCAAAGACCTTTAGTTAGGACAAGGGCAGAAGTACAGAAAGAACTGAATAACACTTAATGGCAAAACTAAAACCAGATGCAATGGGGTTTATATAAAAAATGAGTTGAGTATAAAACACAGAAATCTAGAGTCTGAAGACAGCTGAGACTGATTTTACGGAGAACCCAGGGTTCTGGTCTCAGCATCCACATCAGGCAGCTCACAACCACCTATAACTCCAGCACCACAGGATCTGACACCCACTTCTGGACTCAGAGATCACTGCACTCATGTGTGCAAACCCCACATAAACACACACACACACACACACACACACACACACACACACACACACACTTTAAAATGGAACAGAAATATAGAAACAAAGGCAATGTTTAATGACCTGATGTCTAGACTTATATTTATACCTGATCCATGTGGAAGAACCCTTGCTTTTACTGTAGGAGACTGACTGGGACTTAGTTGTTGGCTAGTAGGGTATCTTTCTCAACCCCAACTAGAGTCAAATCTTTGCCTCTGTACTTCTCAGGCATTTGGGCCCACGCTGCCCTGCTGGTCTGGGAGCCACACAGCAGGGTAGAATGAAGTCATCATTCCACAGCAGGAGTGGGGCAGTGCTGAACCTAACTTGCCACAGTTTCCAGGAGACAGCTCTTTTGTGAGGCTGGCTTGTGTGGTATCTGCTACAAGCTTCTACTCCTGTTGACTGAATGTGCTCATGATGGGTTTGTAGTTGTTTGTTTGTTTGTTTTTTCGAGATAGGGTTTTTCTGTATAGCCCTGGCTGTCCTGGAACTCACTCTGTAGACCAGGCTGGCCTCGAACTCAGAAATCCGCCTGCCTCTGCCTCTCAAGTGCTGGGATTAAAGGCGTGCACCACCACTGCCTGGCAGGTTTGCAGTTTTTAATAATCATTAGGAGTTACTTACATAAAACTGCCACCAAACCTGGAAGACTGCATTCATGTGCCCACCAACTTCAGTACTTTTGGTAACGTGGGCATATGTCCATCAAGTAACCCTGCTTCCATGTGTCATGTGACTCAATTCACTGCCTTCCCACCCATAACAGTGCCTTTGGCAATTATGCTCAGAGGTGTACACTGGAGATGACTTATTCTACTTTATACCAAGCACTGGCAAGGACAAGGTAGCTCTCAGCCTGATGAGCTTTTCATAGTTGGGTTTTATTTTAATGCTGGCACCCACAAGGCAGACTTTGCTCACCATCTAATTCCAAGCCTTCTTTTCTTCCTCTTTTCTGTTAGAATATATTTTAATACTTTCATTTCTTTCTGGGCACCAACTTCCTGCCTTCTCTTTCCATTTCCACTGAATCATGTTGGAAAGTCCCTTTCCCCTGTCAAGAAGAGAGCTGCATTGTTGCTGTGGAGTCTCTTGCCTGACCTGCAGCCTAATTTCTACCACAGAGAAAACTAATCTTGCCCCAGTCCCTCCAAGTGTTCATAAGTCTCTCAACATTTGGGTTGTTATTTGCTTGTTTTTGAGACAAGTTCTCGTGTAGTCCCATTTTGCATTGAACTCCTGATCCTCTCCCCTGTCCTCTTAAGTGCTGGGTTTATGGCCATGAGTCAGCATGCCTGCCTGGCGCTCGCGTTCTCTCTCTCTCTCTCTCTCTCTCTCTCTCTCTCTCTCTCTCTCTCCTTCTCTCTCCCTCCCTCCCTCCCTTCCTCCCTCTTTCATTCCCTCTCTCCTTCCTCTTCTTCTTCCTTCTCTTTCACTCCCTCTCTCCTTCCTCTTCTTCTTCTTCCCTTCCTCCTCTCTCTCTCCTTCTCTTCCTTCCTCCTCTTCTTCTTCCTTCTTTTTGCTAATTTTTTTCTCTTTTTCTCAAGATAACCTCAACGGTGTTGTTAGTGTTTAGAGAATAATTTAGTCTACTCATTTGGCAGCATGGTGACAGCAACAGAGTTGCTGGGTACAGACTCTAGGGTGCAATGAAACTCTCAACGGTTGAATCTAAGAGACCTACACACTAACTCAGAGAAGCTCAAAACAGAAGCAAGGGCAGCATACACATGGCAAGCTCAGGAGGAAGGTAGACTCTTTCAGCTGAAGAGACAGAGGTATAAACCCTTCAAAAGTGGCATAGACGAGGAGTGTGGGGAGGTAGTCCCAAGTGACTCTGCAGCCCTGGCTACTATCATACCCTGTGACACACAGTGCTGGGGTAGTTGGTCCCAGTGCACACTACTATGCAGGCACCACCACAGCTCCTGTGGCCATGTGACATGAGATGAGTGTCATTGAGTAGGTTACTAAGTATCTGCTGCTATCCAGTCAGCGGTAGCTGATTGGTTTGAAGACAAGAGCTCAGGCCCTACAGTGCTGCTGAGGCAGAGCCATCTTCAATGGTGGTCTTTATTTTGTATTGTTTTAATTAATACTTTAAGAATCCCATTTCTGGAGTAGAAAGAATGCAGTGAATACCCTATGCTGGAAGCTACTTATATGAGGCCTGACTGAAATGGCAGTGTCTCTGCTTCTGTTCCCCGGCCTGCTCTATGCTCAAACTCACTAACCTCAGTCAAAGGACAGAGAAGCTGTACCAATATAACAGTGCTCCACGAGAACCAAAAGCCGTACAACAAACCAACACTCAAGACATATCATTAGGAGAGAGCTGCGCACTGAAAAGCTGCCTGAGTCAAGATTCATAGCCACCTAATGTATAGGATGAGCAAATGTAAACGTAGAGACACAAGGTAACATGGTCTCTGCAAACACAGACTAGACGCCAAGGAAACTGAAATGGAAGAAAGATGTGCCTGACACAGAAATTAGAAGAACACTGATAAAAAGTGACTCGGGGCCTTCTATGAAATGAGTAGAAAGATCAGAGATGAAAGAAATGATACTCACAGGGAGATAGTGCAAAAGAAAAGCCCAGTGCCCTAGGCTGATCTCCAGGACCCACACAGGAGAAGGAGAGAAACATACTTCTAAGTTCTCTGTCCTCCACAAGTGTGTAGTGGCACACATGTATGCACACTCACAGTAAAGAAAGAAAAATAGGAGTGGAAAATGTCAGGTTGATGCTGTATGCAGGTGATGTGGTTCTATACAAAAGAAAAACCTGAAGACGCCATCGAGAAACTGTTAAAACTGGTATGCTCAGTGAAGGAGCAGGATCTGGTCTTTTAATTTGTCAATAATGAGTTTGATGATAATGAAATCCATAAAATAATCCCATTCTGAAATACCTACAAAATACGCAGGAGTCAACGGATCCAAGGATGTGAAAAAGCTCTGAAGTAAAAATGACCAAATTATTACAAGAATAAAAGAAATAAGGAGACATATATGCACACAACCTCCCAGGTTTTAAGTTGAAAAAATTAATGTTGCTAAATGATCATACTATCAAAAAGAATATTGAGACAGCAAAACTACAGTCAGAACTCACAACTTTCTTCATAAGACTGCATAAAATAATCCTCTAGTTTCTTTGGAACACAAAAGACTCTAAATAGCCAAATTTATATTGAACAAATAAGAACAGATTTAGAAGTATAGTTCCCTGATTTCAAAACATACTGCAGAGTCACAGTCATCAAAATAGCACAGTACTGGCAGACACATTGACTAAATTTCCAAAACTGTCCATTGGAGAAAAGATAGCATCTTTAATCAATGGTTCTGGGAAAATGGACACCCACATGGGAAACACTGAAATGTAACCACAGTCTCTCATCTAATACAGAAACAAAAACCAACCAAACCAAACCAAAATGAACAAAACACCAAGTAAGCAAATAATAAAACCCAACTCAAAATGAATCAAAGACCTGAAAGTAAGACCTGAAACTAAAAGTACTTGAGGAAACCAGTGGTAACAATTAGATGTATCTGCAGCGGTGTGAAGAATGATTTTCAGGGTAAGGCCTCTGGATCATAGGACACAAAGCCCAAACTGACAAACAGCCTGGCATCCAGGTAAGAGTGTTTTGTACAGTGAAGAAAACAACGAAGTGAAGCCCCAATGCACAGAATGAGAAGAAACCTGTGCTAGCTGCTCACTGCACACAGGGTTAGTGTTAGAGCATGTAAGGAAACCCACGCACTTAAAGCAAAAACTGTGGGCTGAAGATCTGAATGGACTGTTCTCAAGAAATACGAACGGCAAATACATGAAAAAAAATTCTAGTATCATTAACCATGAAGGAAATGCAAGTCAAAAACTACAAAGAGATATCAGCTGACTCTAGTTAGAATGGATGTAACAATACCATTTAAAATTAACTGTTGGCCATAACCAAATATCCAAATAAAGATGCTGGTGAGGGTGCATGGAGAAGGGAGTTCCTTTAACACCCCTGTTACAAATGTGAATTAGTGTGCCTGCTACAGTGACCAGGGAGGAGGGCCTCACAATCAAACCCTGCCTAGCCCCACTTCTGGGTTGATGTCTGACATCAATGGAGTTGGAAGCAGGAATCACGATCAGAAAACAATGAAGCTTTTATTTTCCATGTGGATGTATGGTGTGCATATGAGTATACATGTTCACATGTATTTGGGCACATGTATGTATACATGTAGGGGCCAGGGAGTTGATGCTGGGTATCTTCATCAATTGCTCTACTCTTTATTTACTGAGATACAGTCTCTCGCTGAATCCAGAGCTCACAGACTCAGCTAGTCTAGCTACCCAGCATGCCCCAGGGGTCCCCTGCCTCCACCTTCCAAGCCCTGGGGTGGCTACCATGCCTACCCACCTTTTTTATGTGGGTTCTGGGCATCTACACTCCAGTCTTCATGTTTGTGTGGTAAGTGCTTTATTCATTTAGCATCTCCCAGATATTCCCAGAGCATTCCAATAATACAGAGTGTAATATAGGTGAAATGACTATAAATGACAAAAAAAGATAAAAGTTGACACAATAGAACAGTGAATATAATGTGCTTTAGAGAAAAATATAGCTGTACCCAATAGTACTAGAAAAAAAATAGTACCAGTAAGGAAGGCCCAGACTTTCCCCTAAGTCTTTTAGCTACAGAGTGTCATTTATTCCTAAAATTCGAGGTATCTCTTTAAAATGCCCAATTCAAGAAAATTTAATGCTTATCAAAACAATCAATTCTGACATTTATATTTTTTTTTTAGCACTTGATTTCTTAGAAATATTTTCCCCAAAACAATGTGAAACAAGACAGGGACTGATATTTGTTCAATTAAAAAAAAAATTCACTTGAACTCACAGTGTAAACACCTAACACTGACAGTTTCCACCATGCAGCTGGTAACTTCGATGAAAGCACTTCTCCCTCCTCAGAAATCTCATTGCTATGCTTACTTATTTGCTAGATTTTCATGGTATCTTGACACAGGGTCTTTCCATGTAGCCCAGAATGGCCCAGAAATCAGAAGTCCAGATTCTCCCTCAGCTTTTCAGTGCTGAGATTATAGGTGAGATTTATCTACTTAAATTTTCTAAAGTATAACTTATCAAATCCCAACAAAGCAACAAATCTCCTAAAAGCAGAAGCGAATATATATATATCCCAAATCAGCCAAACAACAATAAGCTTTTGAGTTCAGAAGCCTGAGGATGAAGTCAAGAATTCAAGCAGTTACAGATGAAGGCAGTTGGAGTGGTAGCCCTGTTGGCTTTGATTGCCTCCTTTTCTAGCAAGGATGCATGTTTTGGTGGGGACAGAAAGAGGGGTCTTTAGCTTGAGCATGTTCCTGGAAGCATTCTAGGAGCTGGGAGTGCCAATTCTGGGCTCCACTCTCAGCTTCCCTTGAGGTTCTCAGACATGTTCTTCTCTCTTGACAGGCATCCCCCCCCCCCCCCATAACATAAAGTTGTGGTGCTTAGAGCACCTGTGCATCCCTGGTCATTGTGAGGACTGAGTGAGACATACATAAAGAACTTAGCGTTTAAGACTCACTGAGATCAATGCATTCCATGCTACTTTGGGGTTCTAATAGACTATGCAAATGACCTCAAATGTTCTTGTAAAATTACAAAGTCACCATTTTATTTGCTTTCCAGATATGATTAATCTGCTCATAGTATTTTAGTTTATTACAAAATAGTAGCAGGAGGCATGCAGTATGACGAATGACTGCAGGTCCAAGTTTAGCTGGCAATGGGACCCAAGCATAATTACTACTGCTCTGATGCAAGAATTCTAACCTCTGCTGTAAAATGGTGTTACAGTTAGAAGATAAGCCAGGGATTGAGCCTGGGCTCTGGACACATTAGAGAGGTTGCTGTTGTATACAGGGATGTGGCATGGAGAAGTGAAGACTTCTGATACTTAGCAGCAGTTCCAAGATAATGACATCTGTCCTTAGTAATGTCTCACAGACAGTAACCCCTGAGAAGGAAGCTACACTCAGCACAGTCAGCACTTCTCATGAGAGCTGAGCAGTAAGGCTCCCTGCTAGGCACTTGTGCAGTGAGTCTTGGGAAAAGCTCTTAACTAAGGACAACCTACCCCTTGCCTCTTCTTATTATTTTCTCAGTTTTGAACTGAAGGCAGGACTTGGCTTAGGAACATGCTGCCAACTATCACCTCTCTGCATATTCTGTGCTCTAGGGTAAGTCTGCTTACTCTCCCAGTCCTATGGGGCACCTCTGAGCAGACCTCCTTAATTTCCCAATAGATGCTCAGAGTCTGGCACCAAGGAGGAAGCAGAGCCAGCAGAGTGGACACTAAGATTTCCATCTATTCCTTAGTTCCATATATTCACATTTTATATAAATACTCTTGCCATGGAAAATGTCATTTGCCTTCTTTCGTATTAGAGCATCAGGTACAGGGGACAAGCTCACTGGTGAGGAAATGGCACCATGTGGAGGTTAATCTCTATTTTCAGCTAGCTCTAGGATCCCCTGGGAGACACAGCTGGATATATCTGTGAGGGTATTACCACCGGAAATAAGGGGGGGTGCTATCCCTTGGGTTGAGGTCCTGAACTGAATAAAATGAGGAAAATGGAGAAAGCCAGGAGAGAGCCAGGATGCATCTCTCTGCTTCCTGACTCCAGATACAAGTGACTCGCAGCTCCATGTGCCTGCCACCATGCCTGCCTCTCCTGCCATGACAGACTCTATTTGCCTTTCAAACCATGATCCAAGACCACTTCCTTCTGTAAGTTGGTTATGTCAGATATTTTATTACAGCCATGAGAGAAATAATTGATACATGTTGGAGATTAGTTTTCTAATGTAACTTTAACAAACTGTGCTAACTCTAGAATATCAAACAATACAAAACTATTGTTAGAATTCTGGAGATCACATGTTCTAGGATTTTGCTGTAGGTAGGGATGAACTGATTCCTTGCAGAGGCTCTGGAAAAGAACTGAATCTTTGCCTTTTCTAGCTGGCTAAGTGGCTGCTTGCATCTCCTGGCCTGTGGCCCCTTCTTCCTTTTCAAAGCTGGAAGCACAGACATGGTGACTTATATCACAAGGATTATCCTGGGACAATCCAGAGTAATCTCATCTTGAGATCCTTTCTTAGCCATGCTGGCAAAGTCCTTCTTCCTAGGATAGGCATTCTGTGTGCAATCTTCAGGGACTAAGATGTGGATCTACTGTGTTCATTGCTGACAATCCCTCAGGCTCTTTACCCACCAGTATGTGTGCTCAGCTCTGGCAGAGTTGAACCAACTTTTCAGCACAAGAGAATACACTCCAACAGAACTGCAGTGCACACACATGGCAGAGCAACTTAAGGTAGCTATGCGGCTGGCTGACCATGAAGTCCCCAGGGAAGAAAAACAGGGGTCCTCCAGGGCCCAGCCTTTGCTAAGCCATGAAGCCTCCTAGGGGAAGAAACCAGGAGACCCTCAGGGCCTAGCCTCTGCTAAGCCTTTTCCTTCCAGCTAGCACAGACCTGACTCTGCTCACTGTGAGGCCTCTAGAACTACATGAGTTGTCCTGACTTGTGGAACTTGCAGCTACCAGAGGCAGGACTTTCAGGGAAGAGCTCCTAGGAGACAGTCAGCTGCCGAGTGGATACTGCATCTTACTTGGTTCTCTATTATCTGCATTTACTGCGTCAGCAGTCACAGTATCCTTTCCTTGGGAGCTGTGGGGGTTTAGTCTCCAATGGAAGGAGGTCAGATCATTTGCTGACTTCCTTGAAGCCCTGCCTCTTACTCCTACCGTAGGGTATAGAACCAGAGGATAACAATAGTAGCAGTGTTTCTGGAAGCTAGCCATCTGTATAGCAGGCCTCTCATACTTTACACACTTCGTTGTTGTTGTTGTTGTTGTTGTTCTTAAAACTACCCAGGGAAGGAGTAGGTAGAACTTAACTCTGCAGTATGATAAGTAGCGAAGAGAGGCTAGGTTTTAGCTCTACAATGCACAGCATCCTTCAGAGATGCTGATATGGTCAGCTGTAAATAAGAGAGTGCTGTCAGGTACCTCATGACTATCAAACTGACTGACATGAAACCAGGTTCTCAGAAAATAGGCTTTATGCACCCTCCCTGATGCTGTACCCTCTGAGGCACTACTTTTAACTCCTGTTTCTCTATAGAAGGCCATCCTAGGTCATGCATAAGCAGTTTTGAACTGCATGCCCTACAGTGCTGAGCCACACTGAGATGGTATCTGTGCAAGGAGTATAGCTGGATTTTCTCAGAACACACACACGTACACATGTGCATGAATACATACACAATTGACATGCTCATATTAGAACATTGCTGCAAAGTGCATTTTAATGAGGAACAGTTGGTCTGGTTCTGCTCAAATGAAAGACAGCCCTGTAAGGGAGTCACCACCTGCCTTCCCAGCTTGTACAGCAGCTTCTAAATGAGTTCTTCTGTCCCTGACATCTGCAGGTGTTGTCAGGGCCCTGCAATTACATTCTAGTGCCAGCTCTTTCTCTCAGATTGGCAGACAATGTCATTCCCCATGATTCAGTGATTCATGCCATTAAGAGATAATAGGACATACAGTGACCACGGGTACCAAACTATCTCAATTATTCTCCTAGACATCTCCTAAACTGGGAACATGCTACTATCATAAGGGCCGTTGATTCTCCTAACCTGGGAACATGCTACTGTCATAGGAGTCCTTGATTATCTGCAAGCCAAGGATGCTTCTAGTTCTTGATGTCTATGTTTTAAAATGTTACATACAGAGCCCATCAGCTTAGTAGGCACTGTGGAATACACATGGCAAACAGACTGCAGTTAAGAATTAATTGGGCCTTTTCATTTGAAAACCTGACACACAGTCACGTGATGAGAATACACTATCAGCTTCTCTGTAACACTTTCAGGCATGAGTGATTCAACATCAGATATTCTTGCCCCTACCCCAAATGCTTAATTGCTATCAGGTCATTAAAATTGCAAGGAAAAAAATTTAAACATGAACATGACACAAAATCTCACTCTAATCTTAGGATCCTGGTTTTTTTTAAATCTTATTTTGCTGATAGCAAAGGCTTGTGTTTACTTTACTAATAAGATTGAACATAAATTATTAAACTATTGACTATATGATCAAAGGAATTTCAGATATACTCTGAATAATTTTGCCTTGACATCTATTAAAGGAGTAGATGTGATGTGTCCCTGCATGGCCTCGGTCACCCCCCTCTCTCAGGTTGCCTACCCCTTGGACATGGACTGTGCTCAGTGAAACAAACCAAAGCCCAGCATCTGCCTGTCACCTCTCTGTGACTCCTGGGGAGTCTGCATTTCATCTGACTCAAGAGACATGAAAAAAACTTCCAAGCTCTGAACTTCTTATACAAGACTGAAGACATTTCTTCTGTGTAAATTCGTTTCCTGCCTCACTCAGAAGCACAGTTAACAGCTTGAAGCACAAACTAACAAGGACGGAGGATATGGTGTTGTATGCCCCTGTCTCAGGATAAGTAAGACTTCTATCATCCTTGTCTCCTAAGGGCCTGATGTGTATGCGCTCAGCAGAAAGCCCACTGAGATCCAGCACACGCCCAGTGCAAGGCAGAAAGCATTCAGGAAAGCATCACAAGCGCTAAGTTTTTGCTTTGAATATAAAAATATTTTTGCGTCAAAAGTGATCTCTACGATAACTGCATCTTAATTCTTCAAATATAAGCTTCAAGACCCACCTCTTGCAGTAAGCGCCATTAATGCAAATTGCTCATCTATCTTTGACACACAGGCAGGTCTTGGCATAAAGAAGGAACAAAGGGCCGCTCTTTGATCTAACATCTACAATCGGTGACTAGGATAGTAGCAGAAATCTGAGGTCATTTATTCTAAATTGGAGTAGTATTAATACAAGTTAAAGCTGCTCCACATGCAGGGCTGGAGACAGGGAATTTGAATTTGATCATCTAATAAGAAATACAATTTCTGTGCTACTTTTACCCTGCAAGCTGGACAAATTGCAGGTCAAAGGTTTTATAGCTGGATTGGTGTCTCAGTCCCTTGTCTTGCCTGGTTACAGGAGATGGCCCATTCAGGTTCCTTATCCCCCACTGCTGGAAGTCTTAGCTACAGTCACCATCACAGACTCCTGGGAGTTTCCATTACACTGGGTTTCTAGCTGATCCTCAAGATGGTCCCCAATTCCAGTTGTCTCTCCCAGTACTCTCTTCCTCCATCCTCCCTGCACCTGATCCCTTCGGTTCCTGTCCCTACTTGGCCCCCAATCTACCCTCAATATTTACTCTAGTTTCCTTCCATAGGAAGACTCATGTGCCCTGCCTC
>JANHMN010000006.1:32067996-32116775 GCA_030674055.1 Rhabdomys pumilio | reverse complement strand
CCACCCCTAATACTGTCAGGAAGGCTAGGGACCAGAGGCAGGATAGCATAGACACCTAGGATAACACCAAACACGACTGACAAAAACTAAAACAAACATGTCAAAGACATGATTCCTAATGATATTCTACTATATTCACAGATAGGAGTCTCGCATATTCATTATCAGAGAACCCGCATGGGTCTGCACTAGGTCCACTGATTATGATTATATGCTATGGTTGTGTAGCTTGATCTTCTTGTAGTACACATGAAGGCAAAACACTAATATAGACAAAAATAAAATAAAATTTAAAGTGAGGCTAAGCAAATCAAGCATGAGTGAGCGTGGAGGGGCCAGGACATGCTCTACACTTCAATGGGCATGTTAGAAAGCACGCAGTGATGTCCAGTGAAGAGGGAGTGAGCAGGACCATGAGACAGTGCCACTCCTGTGCACTCTGCATTCCACAGGAAGCTATGTAGAAAGTGTCAACCTCCCCTTCCCTGTGACTCAGGTGACATGAGTTACAAGCTCCAGCAGGGTGTGGGCTATAGATTGGAGTGGTCAAAGGCAGAAATGGCCCCAGCAATTGGTACCCAAGGCAAGCAGAGTCAGACTTCCTGAGAACACCAACTCTCCATTCCCCTTAACATGCTTCTTTCTCCTCCTTGGCTCCAGTGAATAAACCTCATCTTCTCATCATTTCCTTTTGCTCCTTCAGCTCCTAAGCTGTTCCCTGTCTAACTTCCAGTTAAAAAAGTGGAGCTCATATGCCACAAATGGGTCTTGATGCTTTCTGCATCTTTCTGGAAAATCTAGAGGGAAATCATTTCCCTACCCCTTCCACTTTCTGTCCCTAGGCTCAGGGCCTGCATCCAGCTTGCCAGTCGGGTTCCCCATCACCTTGACCCATGACTCTCCTTCTTGCCGCTCACTTTTTAAAATCCTTGTGATTATATTAGGTTTATTCAAGAAACTCACTTTAAAGCCAGATGATTAGCAAATTTGATTGCTGCTGTGTAACCTAACACAGTCACAAATTTGAAGTTTAGGATGGTGTCTTTAGGATTTCTATGGATGTGACAAAACATTATGATCAAAAGGCAAGTCTACTTGGCTTACATTTCCATATTGATGTTCATTATTGAAGAAAGTCAGGGCAGGAACTCAAACAAGGCAGGAGCTGACACAGAGGCCACAGCAGGTTGCTGCTTACTGGGCTTGCTTCTCATGATTTGTTCAGCCTGCTTTCTTTTAGACCCCAGGAACACCAGCCCAGGGATGGCCAAAACCAAAATGGGCTCGGCCCTTCCCCATCAATCATTTAAAAAATGCCTTATGGTAGATTTCATAAAAATTTTTTCTCAGTTGAGGCTCCCTCCTTTCAGATGACTCTAGCTTGTGTCAAGTTGGCATAGGACTAACCGGCACAGTGGGGATAACTGTAGGGCTGCTATCCTGACCACCACAGGGCAACAATGAAAATACAGTTAAAAAGTGGCTGATCAATGTTGAAAACAGAAGTAAACATCCCTTTGGGTGCCCACTCACAACTTCTCACATTTTATGTAGACTCTCTAGAGCAGTGCTTCTCACCCTGTGGGCTGTAACCCCTTTGTGAGTTGAAGGACCCTTTCATAAGGGTTGCCAAGGACCATCAAAAAACACAGATATTTACATTATGATTCATAACAATAGCAAAATTACAGCTATGAAGTAGCAAAAAGAATAGTTGTATGGTTGGAGGGGGGGTTCACCCTAACATGAGGAACTATATTAAAGGGTCGCAGCATTGAGAAGATTGAGACCCACTGCCCTAGGTTAAGGACTACCCCTATATTAGTTTCCCAGTGCTAATTTGGTAACAAATAATCACAGTCTATCTAACTGGATTAAAACAATAAACACTTCAAAAAACAGTAAGAAGGCTCCTTCTTCTATTAGTGTTCTGACTGCTTTTGAAGCCCAACTCTTCTAGCTGTATTGATACCTGGAAACAAGGCATTACAGAACCAGACTAAGTATTGTATCTAAGGCTGGAGCAGAATATGTTTTCTTATGGGAATAAAGAAAGAGAACGTAGAGTGGATCACAGATGCCCAGGTTCAGAGCTTTGGTAGATTGAACATGTGATGAAATGTTTTTACTCCCCATTTTCTGTACATCTGCCTTCTGGTGTCACATTGCAGTATGGTCTGTTGACCACATGACTTGCTTGGCTAATCCAATGGGATGTTATCAAATATGTAGGCAGAAGCCTAAGGTCACTGTGTATTCCTGCTCGCTGTTCTTGTTCCTCAGCCTTTACTATCTGAATATGTTCCCGTGGTCTTCTGTAGGGTTATGACTTGGAGAACCAAGCTGATTCATCCAAGTCGGTTTAGCTGAGCACATCCGAGCCACTAAGACCTCCAGACATGTCACCAGAGACCTACTAAGGGTTGAAAACCTACATTTCACTACCCCGTCGTTGATATGAATACATGTGTGAGCCCTGCAGAGATCAGTTGTGCCTTCCTGAGGTTTTGAGGTTGTTTGGGAGGGGGCATTTACTGTAGCAATGGAGAGCTGTTGATAGACAATGTCTATATATTTGGTCCAGCAGTGTTTTGAGTAAGGGTTATGCATGTGTCTCTTGAATGCCTACATTAAACAGCAGGTACTCTGTGACAAGTATCTAGTTATCAAGAATACAAATGCAAATGAAGCAAAGTCCTAGAACTCATGAGTTTCTAGGGACTGGAACCTGACATAAGGTATCTGACGTACGCAGTGGTGAACTACATTATGCAGGAAAACAGTAACCAACATTGTGAGAGGTGGTGGGTGGGGTCACTGATAAGGCAGTGTTTCAGCAGAGACTGAGTGATACAAGATGGCAGACATCTCTAATGAGAAACACACTATGAGCAGAGGGACAGGCAGGTACACAAACCCTCTCAAAGGGGCACTTGAGATGCTTTCATGTTAAAGAGCAGCAGGCAGGCTGCTGTGGCTAGACCAGTGTTCATAAGGGGAGAAAAATCAAGGTCTCAGACTTGTGGGATGCTGTTGGCTTTCACCCTGAAACCCTAAGGTTGTTTTTTTCCTATTTTAAATTTTTTACTGTAAAATAAAACTGACAACTGCAGCCATTTTAAATGCAGAGTTCCATAACACTTGTCTATTTCCTGGGTTTGCTTCGTTGTGCAGTTGTTACTGTTTCTAATGACTCATCATCCCACACAGAAGCTCTGTCAACGTCCTGACTGCCCACCTCACGGAGGGCTGAATGACCTTCCCCTTGCCTATCCCACACAATGTTTGTTACACTTTGTTCTGTCCTATTTCACCTCAAACGCATGTATGTGCTATCACATATATGAGAAATTCATTGCTTTTCATGGTTGAATGAGGTTCTATTACCCCACATACCACATGGTGTTTGTCCATACATCCGTGCACTGGGAGGTGGCTGGCCTGCTCCTTGTTTTAGTAAATGATCCCAGGATGAGTAATGGAGTCTGAGTCTACTTTTGGTTGTTTTGGGTATAGGAAAAAAGAATGAAATTTTGGGGTCCTGTGTACCTCTGGATGGTTCTGACGAGGAGGGCACAATCAGCCTTAGACAGGGAGACTGTCAGACAAACTGCAATACTGTATGTAGGATAGCTGTGGAGTAGGGGAAGTTACTTTGCAGGTGAATGCTTGAAAAGACTCATGGATAACACAGATGCTTTCAGGTTGTTCAGAACTAGTGACCTTGGATGAAGAGTCACAGGAGAAAAAGTCACTTGATGTCAAGGAAGGGTGGAGGACTTACAATTGCCATCAAGATAATTTGCTTTTGGTAATTACACTTTACAAATGCTATTCCTGCGTATGTACCCAGCTAATACTGATGACCGCACTCTGTTCTCACTGAGCACACGTGATATGAGACAAAGTCTTCAAACAACAAATGAGATATTAGCCCCCAAACAACCCTTCAATTCCACAGGATATGCATGGACTGCTCACTGTGATCCATGCACTGCTCTGAGCACTCCCCAAGCCTTATCTCGGTCTATTGTTAAAAAGTATAAATCAGGCTTTATCACTCCTCAATTGTAGCTGAGCAAGCTACCGAGAGAGGGCAAATGCCCAAAGGATGATGGCACAATCTGAAAGGGTGAGGCCACAATGCCAAAGCCACGCTGGCCCCAAGCTCATGGGTGTGAGGGCTGCTTTATTCTTTTTAAATGGATGCTTGCAAGAAAAAAGCCTGATGAGCCAGGGGCCTGTGGGAGGGAAGGGCTCCTCCTGATAAGGTCTGCAATAGTTCTTTGCTGCTAGAGTTCTTTAGACTCCTCTCTCAAGAGGTGGCAAATCTGAAATGCACTGGTTCCCAGTTTTGCAGGTTGGCATCTTACCAGATAACTGTCTAAGATAACGGACCTGATGCATGGCCTGAATATTTATGTTCCTTGGTAGTTTTACAGAACTGCATTGCATTTGGGGGATAGGCAGAAAGAAGAAATTTGTTTCCTGAAAGCTCTTCCTTGGAAACCTAAAACATTGCAAATCATGTTAGAAGTGTGTTTATTATTTTACACACAATGCAAAGCCTATTGTGAGTATGACAGGGGACATAGGCTGTTTTACACTAAGTGTAAAAAGGTGGGGGTGGGGGAGAAGCCAGAATTCGAGTAGCAAGCAAGCTCTTCCTCTGAAGGACTCATTCTTCTAGTTTCCATGAAAGAAACTTAACTTTACAAGATCATTATCTGTTTCAAAGGAGCTTTTGCAATCTGCTTATCATGATGTCAAAGGACTTCAAGGAGCAGACTGAGAAGCTTGCCTGAGAGTCCCCGCTCAAAGAACACATTAACATCTTGAGTGATACGCACAAGTGTATTGTATACCCCAACTGCTCTACTCAGAGGACTTATCCATTGCACAGTGCGGATCACTGAAAGCGAAGCACATTCAGCACATATGGACTGGGGACTAACTGGAGTGGCCATGGCACTATGCTCTGGAGGTGGGATGGGCATAGCAGCCTGGGTAGGATGGCCCTGCTCTTGTGAGCTGCCCTCATATAGGGTTCCAGCATTTCTTCCTTGCATGTCTCTTGCCTTGTCATGAGGACTCAGTCACCAAGTGATTGTATAGCGTAGACAATATGACTCCACAGGGACCACTTACTGTGTGCAGGATGTGGCTGCTCTTGTGCAGGAAGACTGAGATGTCAGGGTTAACCTGTGCTGCAGTACAGCATAATGGATTCTTGAGGAAGCCACATTCTCTGTCTAACAGGTTTAGTGTAAACATTTAGCTTCCAAAACCCAGAGTTCTCAGTCTTCATACCGCACATTACTTCTCTGTGACTTCCCACGGCCCACAATTGCTTTGAGTATGAAAGAACAGCAGATGAAGGCCCGTGCATTCTGCATCCACTTATGACTCTTTCACACCGAGACTTTCATTCTTCACCTGCCTGAGTTCTTCTTACCTCCCAAACCCAGCTCTAATCTCATATCTCTGAAACACTCCAAGTGGAATGGAACGTCCTCTCTACATTGACAGTTTTCCAAAGTCAATTCTACCTGTCAGTGTCATACACTTGCCCACAAACCCTTCTCAGGTGTCTTTGTCCCCAGGGACAAACACAAGACTCAGCCTCCATATCTGGAGGTATCTTGAGCATTAGGAAGACTGGCGAAGCAGACAGGGCTATGTCCCGCTCACCAGAGTCACAACAGAATATCAGAACAACCACAATAGCTGGTCTGAAACCTCCTCACAGGTACAGGTGACTTTCAGGGCTTTCATCTCGAATATCAAGTTCAGTGCCCAGATACTATATCCAGTGAGGATGGGAACGAGCAGTCGGCGGGCAACTGTATGCTGTGTGTATTAACAATTCAGCCTCCAGAGCCTGACTCTTTGCTCTGGAACTCATCAGCCTCCCTAGCTCTGGGCATCTGTCATTGCTTTTGTCTCAACTTCACTTTTCTTTCTCCCCTGCTCCAGTATGAGCACATGAGCATGTGCATTCAATTTCACTGTAAGCACCTCCTTTGCCATTGTGCACAGAAATGCTGAGAACACTTCTCATGGCACTCAGGTGCCCTCCCCCAGGCTACAGTAACAACACAAGGCATTGCAAGCCTACAAGCTAGGCACATAGTAGAGGCTCATGAAATGGTAGCTGCTATTATCATTATTAAGGCACAATTAGTCCCTTGATGCATGCAATTCTCCTCTGTATGCCCAGTTCCAACCCTCAGGAGGAGGAAAATTATCATTGCTGATTGCACAATTAGGGGTTCAAGTGAAATGAAAGCTAATTGTTCAGCATCATCTTGGCTGATGATGCTTGAATGGTACTCAGATTGGTACACGAAAGGCATCGTAAACGTATTCTACACAGTTTCCACTGACAAGATCCATACTAGTTCAGCAGTGTCCAACTTAACGCAGCCTGGAAGGAAGTATGGAGTAACAGCTATCTACCTAGTCTGTGCAACTCAAATGTGTCCTAACTGATCTATAAAAGAAACAGGTGAGATGTACCCTGGAAGACAGCAGTGCACATGATATTACATGTGCTATGGTCTTAATTATCTGTGACACCAATTTAACACTCTAGCAATAAAGAATGCAGTCTTGCACGGTTTAAAGTGGAAAAAAAGAAGAGAAAAGAAAAGAAAAAGAAAACGAACTGGAAAATGTCTTGGGATTGTAGCCAACATCTTGGAGTGGAAGGAGAATTGGAAGGAACACACCCTCATTTGCTCCTAACACGGTTAGCTGATCTGTTTGAAATTAGATCCACTTTCAACTGTTTTAACTTAATTATTAAGCCATTTCTTAACCTCATGAACGAAGTTTTCATGTGCTTTCAAATCTGGCCCTGAACTAATAGCCCCTTTCACTTCAGTGGTTTTGGAAATGAATGTTAGCTGGGAAGAAAAGCATTTAAACGGTGTTTGTCTAAGGGTCAAAGCTCTGAAAACACAGCAGAGTTTGTACACAAAATTCAGTTCATCTGATGGTCTTGTTGGCCCTTTGTCAGGTAATGAAGCAAGCATGCCACCCTAAAATGCCTGCTTTCTTACCAAGAGTGGCTGTAGGATTGAAGCAGAGCTGTCCCGCTTACTCAAGTGAGCCACACATGCCATAGTGTTGTGTGTAGAAGTCAGAGGACAACTTGCAGGCATTGGTTCTCTCCATCCATCATGTGTGTCTTCGGGATCTAACTTGGGTGCTTTTATTCACTGAGCTGTCTCACAGGCCCTCCTGTGGTTTGCGTTAATATCATTCTCATTATAGTCTCTTAGGGTGACCTGCTTTCCTCTGCCAGTTTGTAGGAAGTCAATGGTTAATGGGTACATTAGAAACTATAGACTAGTGTGTAATTTCTATTGTCAGTTACAGTAAGATCATGCCTTGGAGTAAATCACAATAAGGCTGCTGGTACTGCTGCTAGTAATGTGGCAATATTTACTGTGCTGAGCCTCTTCTGTTACATCCTATAAAACAGGTGTTCCTGTACGTCTCTTAAGCAGAGACCTGGGCTGGTGACTTTTTCCAAGTTCATACTGTTTGTAAGGGGTAGAATGCAGGTGCAAACCCAGGTTATCAGAATCCTGAATGCATGCTCTGAATTGCTATACTGTACTGTATATCAGAAGCCAATGTAAGTAAAGTACTATAAAGAAGTCTATTGTCAAAATAAAGGCCAGGAAAGTGCTGTAATGCTTACTAAACTCATATATCTACTATATCCATGTCTACAATATTACTTTAATCCTCCCCGAATGAGGTAATAACTATACTCTCTAGAGACACTGTGGTTCAAAGAAGTGAGCAGTGCAGTATTGCAGGAACTGCCCCTGTAATTTGACCCAAACCTGCCAGACCACAAGCTCTCCTGGTCTTTCACAAGTGGCTCACTTCTTTCTTAAACCAATTCTACCACCAGGAAAGAACACAGCAAAATAATACATCTTTGCAATAAAACAAAAATATTTGTCATCTTAAAATTCAGGAGAAAATGTTTCTGCTAGGCATAGCCCAGCTGACTTCTTACTGATGAGAGAACTGGTCAGAGCAAGTGCATTGAATAGGATGAGTCACACAAGCCTTCAAAGGGGAGGACTATCAGCAGCTCTGCTTCTCTCATAGCACAGGGCCTAATGCTGCTGTGACCGAATACACAGAAGGTGATCAGTCCCACCCACTTTCTCATCATTGTCTGTCTCTCCTTCCTTCTTTTGGATCCAGTGAACCAAAGTCTACTATATAAAGAGGAATTTCTGACCAAAAGTTATCAAATGAGAGAGACTCTTGCAATGTAAAGGGAGTGGAGCTGGGCTTTAACTTGGCTGGCACACCTGAATGGCCTATAGCAAAGCCATGAGATGACATGGTTATGAGTGACCTGGAACATCACTGATGGCACAGCTGCCATAGAAAGCAGCACACCCACTCCTCAAAAAACCAGAAACTGAGTTACTATGGGATCTAGAGCAGGGACTTAGGCAGACATCGGGCCACCATGTTGCTAGGAAGCACTTGGTGGCAGCACTTCAAATGTGTTCAGATGAAAGACTGAGCAGAGAAAATGTCATGGAGTACTACTCAGCATGTAATGACACAATGAAATGTCGCTCAGCCTTTGGGGGAGGCACAATATGGATGAGGTTTGAGGACATCATGCAAGTCACAAAAAGGGAAAGGCAGTACAATGCCACTTTCATCAGTCACCTCCAGTAGGTAGAGTCATGGACAAAGAGATCATAAGTTCTCAGGGAGTAACAGAAAAGTGGAAAGGGAGTTACTGTTTAATAAGTACAGAGTTATAGTTTTTATAACATTAACAAGAGTCCCGGATACTGCTTGCTGAACAATGACACCATTAAAATGGTTACAATTGAAAAATTATTCATATTTATACTCTTTTTCTCCTTCCTGCTTTTTTTTCCTCCTTCCTTTCTTATATTCATCCATCCATCCATCCATCCATCCATTGCTGGATACTAAAACCAGGGTCTCCTGTATAACAGGAAAAGACTCTACCACAGAGCTACCTTATTTTTATTTTTTGAGATAGGGCCTTAATAAGATGTCCAGGCTGGCCCTGAACATATTATATAGCCCAGGCAGGCCTTGAACTTATGATCCTCTTGTCTCAACCTCCTGAGTAGCTGGGATTACAAGCCTGTGCCATCAGGCCTGGGCAAACTGCAAATTAAAGAAACCAAACAAACATATATTTATGTGTATGGTGTTTTGCCTGTACATATGTCCATTCATTAGGTATATGCATGGTACTCACAGAGGACAGAAGAGGCGATTAGACCTCCCGATACTGTAGTTACTGATGGTGCTAGGAATCAACCCTCTGCAATGGGTTCTCTCAAAAAGCAGCCAGTGCTTTTAGCCACTGCCATCTCTCTAGTCCCACAGATTTTATGTTGGTCTTGAAGTTGGTAAGACCTGGATGTAAAAAGTGGCTCTTGTTTGTCTCTACCTGGTTCCTCTCTTTTCATGAATCTGGGTAAGTTATTTATTAGTCTACTGATGTTTTGGTTCCTTATCTGTGAAATCTGGATGATAACAGTAGGCTATCATGAGGATAATATGAATGCATGTTACCTTGCATGCCACTTGGTCCATGGTAATCACTCCCTAAATACATGCTGGTTTGAGACTGTAGCAGAAGGATTGGAGAATTTAACCAATGAAAAAGAAGGATCATTATTTTGATATTTGGTAATGGAATATGATTATGGCTTTAAAAGGATTTTTTTTTCAGTGCTGGGGATGTAACTTAGTGGGTTGAGGGGCTAGAGTACCAGAGCCTCTGAATTCAATTCCTAGCACTACTTAAAATGGGCTGCTGAAGGCACACATGACTGAAATTCCAATCTGAGGGATCAGGACTCAGAGCTCATGCTTAGCCTTGGCCAGTTGCCACCTGGGCTACAACAGACTCTGTCCCAGAATGACAAAAGAAAAATTAGATCCTAAAAATAACCTTTTTTAAGGTTATTGACTGATGTTTCTAGATAAAATGATAAATGGAATTCCCATACAAATAATTCGGGTAGGAGATAGGTAGGCATATATTTATGTGTAACATAAGAATTAAGAACACAGATGACGTAAGGTTGGCTCTGAGGTGACAACTGTTAGAGGTGGGTAATCATGGGCGTGTGGGATGAAGATGCTCTGCTACTACTGTTTGTGCTCGAAACTCCCTCTTGGTAGACTGTTATTAAAGTAAAACCTGACGCTCCTGGATGATGAGTCACAGACGAGTTTTCACTCTGTTGAGTGGTTATAGATGTGTACACCTCACTATGCCTGTGTACCCATAGGTTTCCTTTTTCCTTGTTGTTTGAGTCAGGATCTCTCTGTGTAGCCCAGGCTGGCCTTGAACTTACAGTGATCCTCCTGTGTCATCTTCAAAAGTACCAACTGTTGGGATTACAAGTGGATGCTATCATGCCCATAGGTTTCCTTTTGATGTCCACCTGAAGTTCCTACACTGATGTAAGGAAAGCTGTGCATAATTACATTAAAATGTCATAATTGCTTCTTATTGAATCAGATACTCCTCACTAGCTTGAGACGTAGGTCTTGAATTTTGATGAGTATGAGTGTCACCAGAAAGCAAAAACAAAGGAGAACAGATTATGAAGGTAGAACATAAATGATATGAATGTAGGAGGAAGGACCACTGGGGTGAAAAGAGTTGAGAGGAGATGAAGTAGAAGATGAGGGAAAAGGAAAAGAGGGTGTAGTCAAAATTAAAGGTGCATGAAAAAGCCATATGCAAACCTACTCTTTTGTAAGCTATTCTATTTTTTAAAATACAATAAAAATACTTTGAAGGGAGATGCCTTATGGGGTGTGTAATGTTACTCTCATATCCAGTGCCAGGTATGAGATATTATCCTATGAGTTGAGTTATTGATCAGAATGGACCCAAACACCCCCAAACAATACAGACTTGTTCTTGCTTACCTACTGAAACTAGGTAAGACCCACTGCTAAAGACACCGTGTACTTCGGTTTTAGACTGTAGAGAAATGGAGCTGAAACTGGACAGGAAGAATCTTCCATGCTGGCTAACTTTTGTAGTGCTGGAAGATGCGATGCATACTGCTGGGGGAAAAAAGTCATTAATGGCCTTAGCCAGCTCTGAGCCCTGTGAGCTATCACATCAGCCAACCAGGCAGGATGTGTCCACTGCTGCAGCAGCGGCATGACAGAGAGGCAGTCACTAACAAATCGTGACTGGATTCCAAGCAGGAAAAAATTCATGTCTTAAAAAACACCCATGGCTTGGGAGGTCATAGGCCACAGAGGACAGGGGGATGACCTATCATGGTTGTTTTGCTAAATGAATATGATGTCCAACTGCCTTCTAAACATTTATATTCATATCCAAACATTAGTGTTATTCTCAGCTTTGGTCAGAGAAGTTTCTGTTTGTAGTGAGTGATGGTTAATGCAGAGACTCACAACTGGTCAAAGGGTTGAGACTAAGTGACTGTTGAGTACTCAGCCATAGAGTGTCTTTATCATGCCCTCCAAGGCTCAGAGAGTATCACTGAAGAGAAAACAGAAGAAGGCTGTGACTCTGTCTCTTGGACATGGCATGTTGCACTGAAGAACTCACAGCAGTAGTGGCTGTTTATACAAGACTGGCCAGTCAGTACATCATTATTTATGAAGAAGGCTCACTAGGCCTCATCCCTTCTTAAAAAGTATAGGGGGGTGGTGGAGTCATATTCCTCAGTAAGTTGATTGTCTCTGTTCAAATAAATAGTTCCTACTTCTGCTCATGCAAGAAACCCTCATTAAACGCAATGGGGTGCCCCCACATGTGAACTGTATGAGAGTAGAAAGAGGACTCTTTGGAACTAAGAAAAGGTTTGGAGGATGGAGATAAAATAATGTGCATACAATATAACCAACATTTTATAAGTTTGTGTACATGTGTATTAAGTTTTGAAAAAATAGTAATTTAAAAATAGATCATGCACCATGGTGGTACACACCTATAATCCTAGTTCTTGAGGAAGAAATATTGTGAGTTCTGGACCAGCCTCTGCTACATAATGAATGCCAGACCAGCAGGGACTATACAGTATGGCCTGATCTCAAAAACAGGGCAGGACAAAATAACTCGATATCCCTAAAAATATTTGAGTGAATCATCCCCAGAGTCTCTGACTTAGGAGGCTGGGGAGGAGATGAGGGTGGGATTTGTATTCTTTCACAGTTCAGGATAAATGCTGGCACCATGAGCATAGGAAGCACAGTGAAGAATTACTGTCTTAGAATGCATGTCACCATCCCTTCCTCCACCCAACACCATGGTTCCCTGGCATAGCTGCTCTCCAGGAAAGGCCATTCTGGGCTTCATTTGATTTCCCTTATTTCAGATGCCTTCACTTAAATTATTCCATACTGTTTTCTAAGTCAACCACACTTCTCAGCCTATTTCTTAAGTTATGAGAGGCATTTACCTCCCATCTTCCCTAAAAATAGTCAGACTAATTGTGTCTCTACTTTTTTCTCCTCCTCTACATCTCTAATAAAGCTAGGGAAAGGAGACTTGACAAACAGCCTATGATATTTCTAACTGTCTCGTTTGTGCACACCTATGCGCCTAGCTTCTGAGGGAACTGAAGCAGGAGAATGAGGACAGGCTGGACCCTGTCTGAAAATAAAACCTATAAAGGTAGGAATTACATGGCAGAAACTTTGCATCATATGGGGAAGCCCTGGGTCAGGTTCACAGTACTTCAAAAAAGAAGGGGGGAAAAAGGTTTCTCTTCGACTTTTTCTATGAAGATGTATTTCTTAGATATACAGCAACTCTACTATAGTTCTTTTCACCATGCTCTGGGGATCTAGTCATCATTTAAAATAATAATTCATGAGTTTATTCATATTTACAGAACTGTAAGTTCTTCCACAGAGCAGCATTGAGTCTACTCTGTCGTGAGATTTTTCAATCATTGAACAGTAGAGACAGAAGTTTCTTCAGTGCTCACTATACACAACCATGTTGTATGTGAGACAACCAGGCTTTGGGGACCTGGTAACTTACAGGCTAACAAGTCAATTAAAGAGACAAAATATAGCTCAGACCTCTTATCCCCTTGCCTAGACGGCTTCCCTAATCAGCTGTCCCTCTTACCAGCTCCAATGAAGGGCGTCTGCAGGCCCTGACATGAAATGGAGTAAGCCCAAAGCCCAGGACTAAATATCTAGGGAGATGGCTTAGCAGATAAGAAAACTTGCTTTTTCAGAAGACTTGAGTTTGGCTGCTAGCACACACATTGGGTAGCTCACAACTACTTTTTACTCCAGTTCCAGGGCATTCAGTGCTCATGCTGGGCCTCTTCAGACACCTGCATTCACTTGCACACGAACTCATGCAGGCACTCACATGTATATGAATAAAAAACAATAAACAACTCACCAGAATGGCCATGAAATCAACAATTAGGGAGAGGCATTTATTATTAAAAATAACTTTTGGCACAGCAACTTCCTTCCGGTGCTTTGGGTTTCTCTCCCCAGACCTTCTCCTTTCTGTGATGGGAGTCTTAGCCATGTAGCCAAGGATGCCCTTGAACTCCTGGTCCTTTTGCTGCCCCACCCCAGTGCTGAGATTGCAGGCATCATGTTATTCCTGTTCTGTTTTGATTTCTTTACAAACTGTGTAGGAAAGGATTACTCTAGGGAAAAAAACAAACTAAGCAGAAACCTGGGAAGTTCAGATAGTTACAAACCCTGATGGGATCAGCTCTGTGGCCTCACCCTAACAGAAGTGCCATCCTTGCCAAAGTCAACAAGAACCCACTATCACGGCTAAAATAATCAACAACAACAAAATGGAGATGTTTTTCCTGAAGTCTCTTCACCCTACTCTTCTTGAATACAGCAAAGTTTGGGGAGAAGATAAAGACCATATATAATTTGGGTAAGGCAACATGCCAGCTAAACTTTGTTCAGCAGCAGGACTTGACACTTCGAGGTGGATATTTCACTCCCACAGAACAGGCAGAACTAAAGCTCTGAGCAGTTTAGACCCAGGTGCAAACCCAGGTCCCTGTGCCCAAACTCCAGGTACACAGAGCTAGGTGTATCAAAAACAAATTCCAGAACCTTTCCCTGCTGTCAAAGCTCAACATGCGTGAGACAGTTATTACCTCTACAGCTTGCTTGAAAAGCCTGAAACTACTATGCTCCTTCCTGCTTGCTTTGGCACTCCTAAAGAATACAGTGTCATAACAGAACAAATTCACTGGCAAAGCCTTCTGATCCTGGCATGCTGGGTATATGCACAAATAACAGTAAAAGAGGAATAACCATGTAAGACAGAGTTTAACAACCCTCACCAGAGCCCTTACTTGCAGTTTCACAAATGTAGAGGAATCCATTTCTGTAAGCCCAGGGAAGCCAGGAGACACGTGATCTCATCATACCTGGCCCTCTGTGCTGTCATGTGTAAAGGTGGGCTGTGGCAACACTATTTCCTAGGCTGGAAGAAGGGAGAGAACGGAGGGGAGACGGGCGGGCTGCACTTTTAGAAAGCACAAGCAAGAACAGCAGAAGGGGTTGCTCTCCCTTGTTCAGGGATTGGTACCAAACAAGAAGGTTTTAGAACTCGTGTACTTAACAAGAGATGCATGTGTGAGAACCAAGCCAGGCAGAGTCTTTAAAATATGTCTTCCATTTGCTGTTAAATTCTTTCCACTGAAAATCAACTTCCTGGGCCTGGAAAACCAGCACAGTGATAGAGCGTTTTACTAGCACATGTGAGGCCATGAGTCTAAGCCTCAGAATACTGGATAAAGAAAAAAACTCTCTTACAACACACTCTATAGTTTAGCTATTTTCTTGAAACATATGCCAAGAATAAGCTGATATAATCCAGCTGAATTTCTAGCCATCTAATTTCAATACTAGACTACTGTTGCTTCCAGGCTACTCTCACCAACTTCCAAATAAGATTAAAACAACAACAACAACAACGAAAACAAAAGCTAAAACACCTCCCAAGCTCCAAACAGACATGAGTAATTTTGTTTGTCAAGTTTTAACAGCATGGCAGCCTCAGACTGGGTTTAGTGGTACATGCCTGTAATCCTAGCACGTGGAGGGCAGAGGGAAAAGGAGTAGGAGGTCAAGCTCATTGCCAGCTACAGAATGAGTTCAAGACTAGACTAGTGCACATGAGACCCTGTCTCAAAAATAAAATCAAACAAAATAAAATACCGGTATAAGATAGATCAGTGGATGAAAGTTTTGCTGTATAACCTTAATAACCTGAGTTTAATTCCTGGATCTCACAGTGGAAGGAGAGAATCAATTCCCCATAGTTGTCCTCTGACCTCCACATGTTCACCTAAACACACACACACACACACACACACACACACACACACACACACACACAGAATGATAACAATAACTGAATCATAACAATAACGACAATAAAGTGAGCACACACAAAAGAAGAAAGAAGGCATAGTTTTGACACATGCTAATCCATGCTCCTCGGCTGTGGGTCAGATATCATATATGGGTACCCTCCTATGCAACAGCCAAGCACTCTTGCTGGATTTGAGTTTAGCATCATCAGTGAAGACAGGTAGAGGTAACAGGCTTGCCACCATCCTTGAAGTAAAGCTGTACTTCTGTTATTTTAATTAAGATGTCTTTACCATTCATTTGAAGTAAGAATTACAGAGTAAAATGATCTAGGGATTGCACGGGAGATAAGTATCCGTTATCTTTTTTCCATATGTTAAGTCACTGCTATATGCTTTTATGGGAGGGGGATGTTTAACAATTGTGTTGAAGAAAGGATATCAAATGATGCTTAGAAATGTGATACACATTTTCATTTCACACTCCATCAGCTTTTACAACTGTAGCTCAATGAGATGTGTGAGAGACACTGGCAAACAGCCATATTTACAGGGGCCAGGATACTTTTTCTATGGAATGAAAAAAAAATGTTTAATTTTCACTCCACAGGGCTCAAGTATATATGCAGCTCACACTAGCAAGAGGCATCACAACCACACATACGCCAAGCTTAGTGTCTGTTCACCTGTAGGCTTTGGCTGTGTTATAAACAGCTTTGTCAGCAGGGAAACATTGTGTCCTCTTCACCCTCCCTTCAGGATCAATGAAACAGAACCACACTGGATCTGTTCACCCTTGGTGTTGAATCTCTTACCTGCAAAAATGGCTTTTTTGCCTTCTGCTTCTACCCTGGAAAAGGAAGCAGTTTATTCCCTTTATGGGCAGAGAAGCAAAAGTCTAGCCATCAGCAAAGGTACCCCTGCACATCCAGATCTCCACCTGTCAGAAAGGAGGGAGCAAAGCCGTGCATGCGTGTGTCTCCTTAAAGGGGGATGGTGAGTGACTGCAGATGCAGGGGCAGGGGCACTGAGCTTTCCAAGCTGCCATGGTATCAGCAGCCTGGAGGGAAGGAACTTGGAGCTTACCTTTGTCAAACCTGAGATTTCTCCCTTGGCCAGCGGCTTGCTGATGGATGGTGTATAGACTCTGGTTTCTGATACTGGCTGTCCTTTCAAAAAGTGTTTTCCTGATTCATAAATGTCGACTTCAACCATTTTCCCCATGAATGCAGGGTTCTTTGG
This sequence comes from Rhabdomys pumilio, assembly GCA_030674055.1. NCBI lineage: Eukaryota > Metazoa > Chordata > Mammalia > Rodentia > Muridae > Rhabdomys > Rhabdomys pumilio. The sequence continues at coordinate 32,100,123 of JANHMN010000006.1, read as the reverse complement.
CACTAAAACCTTAAAACGAATTTTCAGATGTTAGAAATTGTTAACACGGCCTTATTTAACAGTAGTTCTAGGCTCCAGAACAATGACGTAGGAAGGCTTCTTGTTCCCCACATCACTCTGCTCACTCATCATTAACATCTTACATCTTACATTCATGTTTGCCACCATGAATAATGACAAATGATACGCTACTAACAACTAAGTCCACACTTCATTTAGATGCTCTGGGATCCCACTGCAGAGTATTGCCTGGCTGCTGGAGGATTTGGAGTCCTGGGGAGTGGGAAGGCTTTTCTGAGAGGAGTCAAAGGGCTAAAGACGCAGGGCCTCTTATCAGCAGATGTCAACAATCCTGAGTGAGGCACAGTGACAGAAAGCCTGGGGTTCCCAATAGCCAGCCAATTACTTCTGATGGGCCTTCAATACCTGGGCCTTGCCTGTCCTGCGCAATGAAGAAAACTAATTAGAAAATTATGGAAGCCTCACACTCGCAATAGCTTCAAGTTAGCTGTTGCTCTCTCTCTCTCTGTGTGTGTGTGTGTGTGTGTGTGTGTGTGTGTGTGTGTGTGTGTGCGCGCGCTCACACACACTCATGTGTGCTCATGTGTGCAAAAGGATAAGAGGAAGGGCATTTCAAAACAACTCTCAGTAACACAGCACATTGGTTTGCCTAAATGCCTCCTCTGGCTGATGGCTGCCATTCATGCCTGTTGTGAGGAAAGGAATGTATCTGTTATTCTCCTGAGCCAACCTCTGCTCAGAAGCAGCCACTCTGAAGACTATTTGCCTGGCTCACAGAGAACTGTCAAGTGGCTCTTTCTGTTAGAGCGTGCAGATAAAATGATACAGGTATATGCTTACCTCAGCAAGCGTCTCCTCTTGCTGGGGACTTACAGGTAGTATTCACTGTATCTCCTCATGTGTTAGTTTTAGTACTGTAGCTAATTGTGAACCTCTTCAAGTTGGGGTCCAATGAACACAGACCAGTTCCAAACCATCAATAGTTTGATATTTTCTTACAATCTTATTTAGAAAAATAAAAGCTATGGCATTGTTCAAAGGCTTGGTTATAGAGACAGGAAAAGGGAGGGGGAGGTCAGGGAAGAGCCTGCAGTTGCACAGCCAATGTCCCTGAGAAGCCACACTGGGTGTTGGTCTTTCTGAGGTTAGTTTTTATGATCACTGCACACAGCACACACAGCTTCATCAAAGGGTAGGGATAAAGGTCACCTGGAGGGTGGCTGCCACATGGCAAGCAGGCCAACTAAAGGAGCATTAGTATCAGGGCCTTTTAAAATCATTTTCATAAAGTAAGAAAATCCCTAGTTGAAGCTATACCTAGAAATATTGGTGCTATTCCTGGGAATATAAGTCATCTTGATATAAATTCCTAGTTGAAGCTATACCTAGAAATATTGGTGCTATTGCTGGGAATATAAGTCGTCTCGATGTGCTGCCTTGACCTGAATGAAGGGTTCCGTGTTTCGTGTTGTTCCCCACCCTCGGGTTTGAATAATTGGAAAAAGCCCAACTGCCTTCCACTGGAGGAATCAGCTAATGAGGCATGCCAGTGCATTTAAAATGAAAAGAAAAGGTTCCCTGCTGAGGCACAAACCCAGATGGCCAGAGAGAGGAGAGAGAAGAAATGACCAAATGAGCAGAGGCTTGGGCAGCAGAGGAAAATGGCTCTTCCTGAGATGGAACAGGAAGACGTTCAGCTTTCAGGTGAGGCACAGGAGCTCCTCTCTCAGCTGCAGTCTTCTCTGGATACCCAGCAAGTGTGTCTACTTGGTTTGGAGAGGGCCTATCTAGGAACTACTGCCCGGTTAGATAGTAATTCATGTGGATAAGCAGTAGTGCAGCCCCTTCATTGCTTTCTTACTCAAGTTGTCCTTTCCCCAGCCCAGCTTCATCTGAAGTGCCCATGTAATACCTAAAAATCCCCAAATTCCAATTCTAGTCATGACCTAGAGAGAGAGAGAGAAAGAAAAAAAAAAACCTACTTCTCATCTGATGAGAAAGAACATAAGGATAGGAAACCCCATCTGACATTAAGGAAAATTAATACGGCTCAGAACCATCTGTGGCCATCCCACGCCACTGTGTCTCCTGGTCACGTGTCCTGCTTGGACCTTTCAGAGTTCTTTCCTGGAGGGAACCACTCTGTGAGACACTTCTGACATTCTATCACCTGCTGGGGAGCTGAGGCCCAAGTGCTGACAGAAGTCAGGTCTAAACAGCACTCAACGGTGGCTCTGTTTGGTTACTGGGATTTTGGTTCATTTAGATTTTATACATTTAAAAAATTTTTACATTGCTAAAAGGCTGGAAACAAATGTGAAAGGGTTTATTCTCTGGATTTCCCTCAGAGTGATGAACCACTGTGGAGGCCTTGTTCCCTTGGAGGTTTTAGAGGCCACCTAGGGTTGCCCTTCTTGTCAGTCTTCCTTACCTTACCTGCAAGTGAGTAAGAGAGAACCCCTACAATTCATGCTGATGTGCTTGGTATACACACTTCCTGCCTTCTCCACAGGACTTCTCTCTCCACTCACTCAGTGGTAGCTTCTGAGTCCCAACTCCCAGAAGCCCGAGGCTGTCCTGTCCTGGACTTGCAAGGCCTCCAGTACATGCAGCGACATTTACACCCTCTGTGAAGGTCCACCCTGCTAGTCTGGTTCCCTTCAGTCATACAATCTTTTCTTCTTGTTGTCCCTTTTGCTCAAACGTTCAGAGCTTGTCTCACTTTGAAGAGAAAGAAGTGGAACTGTGGTTCTTACCTGCTCATAGAATCGGTTATGTGCAACATAAAACTTGGAGTCAAAAGACTCCTCTGTGACGAGCACTTGTTGTCGTTCGCCAATCTGTAGGGAGAAGAAAAGACAAGGATAAAGAAGCGAGAATCCGAAATTAAATAGCAGCCCATATATTCCTGGACCATAGCTACTGCTTCGTGAATTTAAAGTAGACTACAGATGGTCAGTTGTTTAACAGACAACACCGTGCATAACTCATTCAAACATCCTGAAAAACATTAACTATTCAGGAATGTAAAATAATCACAGCACAAACCCTTATTTTTTTTACATGACTATGAAAAAACTGAATCAGATTCCTTTCTTCTACATAAGATACAACAAAAGCTTCTAAAATGCACCAAAATCCAAATAGCACTTTGTTTCTTGCAATAAAGTTGCACAACAAGCCAGAACAAGCTGCTTCTAATCCAAACGCAGGAAAATATTTTGGCAATATGGGAGAATAGTAATAAACATTAATTTGAGTTATAAAGGATCTAACACTAAAGAAAATGTACCCAGAACTAGTCATTAGGGGCTGCAGAGACAACTGTGATGAAGTGTGCACACAGCTTCTCCAGAAGACCCAGGTATGAGTCTGGCACCCATACTGGATGGCTTACAACTGCCTAAACCTTCACTTCTTAAGGATCTGATTTCCTCTTCTGTCTTCAGGGATACCTGAACTTACTATGTGCACATAGCCCTCCCCCTGCACATTAATTTTAAAACCATACACATAATTTAGAAAACAGAACTGGTTTTTAGGCCTTCACATTTCAGTGTTACACTTCTTCCATACAATTCTGAAATTATGACTAATTTGTATAAGTATTTACTTATTATGTATTTTTTCTCTGTTATAGGCAAGTGTCTCATTGTAGCTACAACTCCATGTTGCTGTCACTTTTTAAAGAGCAAACATGAAATTTGAGGATCAATGGATGGAACTAGAAAACATTATACTGAGTGAGGTAACCAATATTAGACCCAGAAAGATAAATGTCATATTACTACTCCTAAGTGGGATCTTTAAATGTGTGTGTTTAGTCGGGAGTACTTGTTGAGTTCAGTAAACCAAAGAGGCATTGGTAGGGAGCGGGGAGAAGGACCTTAAGGTAAGAAGGATAGTAGAACACTGATGATATGAAGGGGGAAAAGGGAAATAAAAGGGAGGGAGGCTTAGGTGGAGAGAGGGATGGGACGGCAGAGCAAAGGAGGGATGGATGACTAATACTAAAGATGTTTGAAAAGGCCATATGTATTTATAAGCTTCATACACACACACACACACACACACACACACACACACACACACACATATACATACACACACACACATATACATACACACATACATACACATATATGTTCAATAAAGGAGTTTAATTGGAGTTACCCTATAGAGGGGATAATGTTTCTTCCTGTGCTAGCTAGTTTTTTGGCAACCTGACAGAAGCTAGAGTCACTTGGGAAGAAGTAACCTCAACTGAGAAATGCCCCTACCAGACTAGTTTGTAGAAAAGTCTGTGGGGCATTTTCTTGACTAATAATTGGTGTGCATGGGCCTACCTCACTGTGGGTGGTGTCACCCCTGAAGAGGTAGTGCTGGGTGTATAAGAAGCAGGCTGAACAAACCATGGGGAGCAAGCTAGTGAGCAGTATTCCTCCAAGGCCTCTGTATCAGTTCCTTCCTGCAGCTTAAGGCTTTGAGTTAATGTCCTGACTTTCATGGATGATGTACTTACAAGTTGTACAATGAAATAAACCTTTTCCTCCTCAAGTTGTTTCTGACCATGGTGTCTTATCACAGCAATAAAAACCCTAAGACACTCCTAGAAGCCACAATTTTCCAAATAAAAAGCTCAGTGCCAGGTATGGGATACCTCCACTTGAGAGATGTCCTGAAGACTTCCAAAACAATACTGGCCATTGCCGTTGGCTACCCAACTTGATTTTGATGGTAAAAAGTCTATTGTTAAATGACATACTTTAGTCATAGGACCAGATTAATATCTTTATGATCGTAGTGCAGCTCCCAGATATCATCAGGGATTTTTTTTTGTGCTGTAAATGGTGGTTAACAAATAGAGAATTAGTGTCAGTGGAGAGCTCAGCCCCAGGCTCATGGCACAATATAGTAGAAGGGATGGGAAGACAGTAAAAGCCAGATGTAAGGGAGGATGGGTGCAGAACTGTCCTCTGGACATGTCCAGAATGCTGACCTCATGAAATCACAGCAACCATGCTTGTCTGCATAATACTGGTACAAGATCAAGCCTATTAACATTCTAGTGTGGAGGAGGAGAGAGGTTCACAAACCTCCATTTCTGAGGGGCTATTGACAACTGATTCCTTATAGGGGTAAGGAGAGTCCATTTTCTTTAAGAGTAGTGTAGTCCCTGAGGGATGGAGAGACAGCTCAGCTATTAAGAGCACTGGCTGCTCTTCCGGGGGCCTTGAGTTCAGCCATGTGGTAGCTCATAACCATCTAGAATGGGACCCAATGCCTTCTTCTGGCATGTAGATGTGCATACACACAGAGCACTAACATACATGAAGTATTTAAATACTACAAAAATCATACCCATGAATATGTGGGCAGCATAAAGTGGGTAGTTTGAGAGAGAGAGAGAGAGAGAGAGAGAGAGAGAGAGAGAGAGAGAGAGAACGAGCCCAAAATGGGAAAGGGTAGGGAGGTAGGGTGGATCTCTGAAGAGTTAGGGAAAGAAATATGGGTGAATATAATAAACTATATAAAATTCTCAAAGAATTAATAAAAATACATTTTAAAAAGCAACCAATGGGTCTGTTAGGTCTATATTTCTAAATTTATGCAGTCATTTTTAATAACCATAGGTTACATCTGCCAAACAATGGTTAAAGAAAAGTGACTGTGCTCCCTCCCAATTGTCATTTCCAAGTTTATTCCACTGTGAAATTTATCCTTTAAAGGATCAATTACTTAAAAAAACAAAACAAAATCCAACACTGTCAAAAATGTCTGTTCCATCAAACCAGCTATAAAACTGCCTGGAATTACTCTTGCTGCTGCTGCTTGGTAAATACACACTCCATACTGGCAGGATGATTTTTCTTTTTTCTTTCTTTTTTTTTTTTTTTAAAAAAGAAAGTCCTACTCTCATTTGTGGGGACTTGTCACTGTGTTCAGGCACTTATCATTTCGGAACCATAAACACAGCTGCACTGAACAGACCACCTAACAATTAAAAAACAAAAAACAGAGTAAACTCCCCACTCCCCCTTACATTGCCAATACCTAAGTACACCCCAATGTGCCATCTAGCTTGCCACCCTATTCAACATGTAGTCTCCGTAGCCAAAGGCTGTGAGGTCTCTGAAGACTTAAAAGAAAAAAAACCCAAAAACCAAAACAACAAAAACAAAACACTCATCTTATTCCCCCCAAAGCAATGCCCACTCCTATAAGACATCTCTCTAAAAGCAATCCAAACAGACCCAAGGAAAGTTCTCCCAGTTTCTATGATGAGCTTCCAAAGTTCCATTTATCAAAAAAGACTGGTAAACAGTAGGTTTCATGGGTGTTTACTCTTCTGGAGAAAGCCAGGATGTTTGCACACAGCTCACTGTGTGAGTTGCTTATGACGTAGGATGAGTGCCTGTCAATGGTTCTTAAGATAATCTGCAATTATACTTCAGCTAGCACTGACACTGTAAGAACACTGAAGGTGTGTGCTGCTCGCTGTTTTTCTGGGCTGTTCTGTTTCATATGGAGATATAAACTATGATGAGGGGAGAAACAATCAGCCAACCAACCAGACCAACAAAACTTTGCACTCTAATGTAGGCAGCTGGGACTTTAACAAATCAGAACTATTTAAGGTGAGCATTTAACTGTCATTTGCCCAAGGGGCTCAGAACGTAGTGTGTGGAGATGGACAGGAACAGACACCTTTCTCAGATATGGACCTTGGGTCACTGGTGGAGCTCTTACAATTCCCAGAGGAAACCAAGCAAAAGAGAGAAGAAAAAAGCGGCTGTGATCAGACCTGCTGCAACTGGTCCCCACCTACTGTAAGAAGACTAGGCTCCCCTTTGTGATGTCTATGCATGGAGAGTAGGACTGGCTGCCAATCACAACCATGAAGAGAACTGACTGCTTCAAGTCTTCTTAGAAGCCAAAAGATGTTGAGGAAAGGCATTTCCAAGAAGCACTTGGCTTGGGGAACAATAAACATCTGATAGATTTGCCAAATTGTAAGCCTCATGTCTTTTATAGTTTTAAAATTAAGCTTTCAATGCTGGGCATAGAATTCAGGGTCTGGTAAGTACTCTGCCACTGAGTTACACCCCAGTCATCAAACCTCATTTTAGAGGAAACATTTATTTTTTATGTTTTCTAAATGTGATTCCCCATTCCCACCTCCATTAAAGACTCATCCATCAAGATTTCCAGTGGGCAGCATGACATGCCTTATCGTGAGTGCTTCTGCCAGCAGAGTGAGAAGGCCCCACACCAGAGATAAAAAGAGGGCATCTGGCAGAAGGGTCAAGCCGCAGGCCTCCACAGGCATATCAGACCATCCATCCCTCCCGTCTACTTTGCTAGCAACAGGGTTGATCCACGAGAAGACAGCAGAGCTTATCTTACAGAATGATAGAGCATGCACTGGGCCTTAGCCAGCACCAGGCCACAAGTCTCCTCATCTGACATTCTGCTAAGATTTGGCCTTCAGCATCTATCTTCCTTCAGTAACAGAACTCTGCCAAAGGTTGGAGCCTCCCACAGGAATGCAAGGTCATGTCACTCTGAAAAGTGACCAAACAAAATCCTGGGCTGGAAAACACGGTTTTCACAAATCTTCCAATGGCAGCACAATATCATATTCAGCAGAAAAAGGTAAGCTGCCACTGGCTACAGAATACTCTACAGGTCAAGCAACCTAGAGATTCTAGGATAGGAAGAAAGGCAGAGTGGGCCACAGAAGGAGCATGTGACTTAGCAGCCCCCAAGGGAAATGGGAAAAAACCCTCAAAACCCCCAAATTCCATATCACCTCATTTAAAAGCACATTGAATGCTACGTGTGTGGGTAGGAGAGCAGAGCAAGCTACAGGGAGTCTGCCAGCAGATTATTCCGAGATGAAAGAGACCTGGCTATGCTTTGATCGTCACTTCTCCATGGGAAGTTGGTAGAGTGGAAAGCACTGAGAGAAAAGAGACAATACTTAAAACCCTGGGAATCTGGTTCCTAGAGCTTACATCAAGTGGCTCACAACTACCTGTAACTCCAGTTCTCGGGAATCTGACGCCTCTCCTGGACTCATCAGGAACACACACACACACACTAAATACATATAAATCTCAAGCAAGACTTTTCATATTAAAGTTGTTGTTGTTATTACTATTATTATCATCATCATCATCATCATCATCATCATCATCATCATCATATTCATTTATACTCTAGATCTGTAGTTAGAAACTGACATGAACCCAAGGCTTCATGGGAATCTGGTAAAGGAAATTGTGTAGTGGAGGCTGTTCTTTTCTCACAGTAAGCATAGACAGAAAGTGCTCTGAAAACAACAGCCGTTTGTCCTCTGCACTAACAACTACGTCTTTAATGGCCGCCAAAGGGCACTCACAAGTTTCTCAAAGGGCTACTCATGACCCAATGTCTAGTGAAAAATTTAACTAACCCCTCTTTTAAAAAACCCTCAGAAAGATGCCTCTTGCCTTTTTGTTTTGTAAGTATGTAATTTTACAGTCAGTTGAATAAAATGTTTATTTATTTAACATGTGACTCCCCTGGAGCTGAAGAATTTTGCTCAGTTTCCCTTTACAAAGGTTTGATATTCAGCACATCTGCCAGGAAAACACACTGATTCTGACTTGGAAGCAAGGGACAATGTGACCCCATGCTTTTTTCTTAATTCAGCTCTCTGGGCTTTCCAGGGTGGCTCCTGGTCTTGGTATTCACTAAGTATCCTTTGTCATTTATTCATCAAATGTCAGCAGAGAAAGTGATTTTTCCCAGGATGTACAAAACTTCATTCAACCCATCTTAACCTAACTTTGAAAGGTCACTCTGTAAAAGATGAATTATAAAATATCCCGTAAAACCATCTGCTTAATAGACTGGGTAACCAGTTAAGAACAAGTATGCAGAAATTCTCTCAAGACGCTGAGTGAAGGCAATCCCTCTGCGCCTGTCCCAAGAGCTGCTGGGAAACACAGTTTTTGCCCATGTCATCAGCGTGGTCCAGTGGTCCAGGCCTTAGAGAGATGAGGTGAGAGAATCAATCTCAGTATTCTCTATCCACCACCACCACCAATCTCCCGCCCTCGCCCATCTGGTTCCCCTCCATCCTGCAAGTACAACAAAAAAACCCCAGAAACTAAAGCCAGTCTTTCCACAGACAGAAAAAATTCTGAACCTGGAGAGTGCTTAGCAGTCTTAGATTTGAGAGGGACCCAGGGTCTCCCAAGACAGGGTGAATCTCACAGCATCAGCAGCCATGAGGAAGAGGCCTCTGGACCCAGCCAACTCCTGTTCAACTAACTGGTCACTGAAGCTGACCATTCAGCTTGACGAACCTTATTCTGCTCTATCTGACTTCTGAGTATGGAAACACCATTGAGGACAAACAGAAAAGAACAATTTTCAACTTCGACTCCTGTGCAGTTTTGAGACTGTTACATCATCAGAGGTTGTCACTGGTGTAAAATCTCAGCTTCAGATTTCCCAAATGCTGAAGTTGAGAGGGAGGTCAGTTCTAACCTCATGGCTGGGGAACATGTGTAAACACACAGCACATTAAGAAAGCAGTGCTTTCCCACAGAAGCTGGCTGCTGACTGCATGTTCAGTCAGAACCACTCTATTCTCTCATTTCTTCTCAAACAACACCGTGCAATACTACACTGAAAGTAACTGCTAGAAGACAGGCAGCTACTCAAACTCAGGACTAACTTGGGGTATCTGGGTGAATGCCTTTATTTCAGTCAGAGAAGGAAGGAACTATATAACCTCACTTTGTATTAGAAAAAGCAAATAGGGTCTCTAAACTCATGTGAGGCTTTACCTCAACACAACAGGTACTTTTTTTTTCCCCATTGAAAACTCAAAACGTAGATTTGGAAAATAATATCAATGTAATTTCTATTTTCAAATTCTGCATTAGAACAAGTTTTAATATTTCAATGTGACTGATAAGTAGAACAAAAAAAAATGTCACAACCTCCCCCACAAAGTTCAGAGTACATCTGGAAATTTATAAACATTCACACACACACACACACACACACACACACACACACACACACACACACACACGCGCGCGCGCGCGCACCTGTGAGAGAAACATCTATTGCTTGAAAAGCTGTAGGTGGGAAAGAAATGATCTTCTCCTGAAGAGCCTGATTGTTGCTTTTTCTACGTTGGGCTTGGGTCTCCCTCCTGAGCTTCTAGTACTTGTGGGGCTGAGGCAGGAGGCTCATCAGAGGTTTGAAGCCATATGGCTACACACAAGTTCCAGGCCAGCTTAGGCTATAGTGTCTCAAAAACAAGACAAAGTTAGTTTTTCTATCCATACTTATTTCCAAAAAAGGAGGGAGATTAAGCTGTGTGTGCTTATAATAATTTATGCCACAGCCCTGATTAACTTGAGTTTTATCTCTGTTTGCCCTACAAAATATTATGACTGCTACTACTGTAGCTAAGTTTTCTTTTTCATTGTAGATAATAAAATACAATTTTTCTACCTGACTAACTTCTGAATGCATGACTCTGGGAAATGTCAAATGTCTTTCATTAGCTTCAGTCAAATTAAGTTTGGATTTTTTTTTCTCTTCCCTAAGCTGCCTGGAACATGTTAAACACAAGGCTGTGACCTTAAACTGTGGAATAATATTTCTAGTGTCTGTGCAGAGAAGCCTGCCCTTACACACACCTTTAGACTAATTACTGTAGTGTGCTGTTGCCAGTGAACCGCTGTAATTACACCGGGAGGAAAGCATGGTCTTGTTCTCTGCTAATGAAAATGATAACCTTTCCATTTTGACTCATCACTCACAACAGGCAGAGCGTGCGACGCTGGATCTCCAGGTGCCACTCTCTTTCCTGACTGTTCACGCACACTTCTGTGTTCTCGTGTGCCAGGCGCAGGAATTAAAGACCGAGGTGCAGGCGTACTAACAACAGCCAACAGTGATAACAGCAATAGCACTGAACTTTAACACCGGCCTCACTGGACAGTTCTGTCCATTCCATAATGAAAGAGGGATGTACCACAGGAATGTGTATCAGAAAAGGTAAGGCTGCAGAAAACAAGCAGTGAGCCTCAGACCAGCAGGTACAAAGCCAGCTTGAAGCTGCCTGGGCTGCTTGAGAGCTCATAAGAGATGGTGACACTTATATTTAAGGGAATTTGTGTCTAATGACGAAACAATGAAAAAAACATTTTAGTTTTTAAAAAGACATTTCTCTCCATGTGGAAAAACATTGTTTAGCCATGCTTATTAATGGGACTAATTTTATTCAAGAGGGAAAAAAACCTTCCTTTGAAGCAGAGTGTGCCTTTAAAGTCATCTATATTTGCATAGAGATTAAATGCTATGAGGACCTCATTATATCTTTTACTTCTTCCTTTCACTTAGAAATTACCTAAATAGGAAGAGATTCTGAAAATCAGGTCCTCCCAAAATGACACAGACACAGACTCCAGAAAGTTCCGGCTGATTGAAGCCACTGTGCCAAGGCCCTAGACCCTTTCCCTACAATGGCTGGCTCATTCTTTCTAGCCCTGTGACCACCCTAGCCAAAAAGGTAAATCCTGGTAGTTTCTTCCCAGCTAGAGGCCAAGCTTCCTACCAGACCTGTTTTCACCTATTCAGAGCCAAAAGCAGCAGTGCCCAGCTGCTTGACAGTGACCATCTGAGATCAGACCGCTCCACACCTACACCTAGCCTGATGAGACTTGGAAGTCAAAGACCTTTACAGGCATAACTACCTGCTTGGTACTAGAGAACATTTACAGGATGTAGCCTACAGTGCTTTAATAGAAGTGTGTGTGTGTGTGTGTGTGTGTGTGTGTGTGTGTGTATGAGTGTATGAGTGTATGTGTGAGTATGTGTGTAATTATGTGCAAGTATGTGTGAAATTAATTGTGGTATTGATGGACAGTGTGAAACATATGTTGTCAATAAACTAACACAAATCCTTCCCCCTTATCAGATCTGGCACAAGTACGTTCAATCTATTTTTCCTAGCACAGGGTAAGCTCTACTCTGCTCAGGTCAGGCAGTATAAAAACATGCTTAGCATTCAAAGCTAACTGACTTGTTTGGCTAGATATTGGCAGTAAACGCTACCCATGGAATCTTATTAATGTGATTATGTGGCCTCAAGTGAGATGTATGGATAGAGTTCCCTACTCCTTTTACGATTTATTTTTGTTTTGTATTTTTAACAGTGTATGTGTTTGGGGGGGTGGGGGTGGGGTATAGGGTGTGTGTATGTCTCCATTGGTGGCTGTGGAGGTTAAAGGCCTAAGATACCCTGGAACTGGTGCCACAGGTATTTCTAGACCATCTGACATTGGTGCCAGGAACAGAACTCTGGTCATCTGGAAGAGCAAGACATGTTCATAACCACTGAGCCATCATCTCTCCAGAGCCCTGTTCCCCAAAGCCCAATCCTAAAAACTTAACTCTTGACTCACCTCACCCCCCTAATCTTCCCTGTTGGTTCCCTTTGGTCATTATTTGGCAAGTCTGGGCCAAATTTCTTTGATAAGCATCTTATAAAGGTAGACAAATTCACTATACACTTTGACCATATATAATTTTGTTTATCAACTATACACAAGAAAGGCAAAAAAAAAAAAACAAAAAAAAAAAACCAAAACTATAAAATGATTTAAAAAATTTAATTTTTTCATAAAACATTTTGTTGTAACTGTTGTATGTCCGTGAGATATCTTTAGCTATTTATTTAAATTTTAATTAATTAATTTTTGTTTGTCTGCTTGCCTGTGAGAATGTGAGCTGTGGTGTAAGTGGGAACTTGTGGGAGTCGACTCTCTCCTCCCACCATGTGGATTTTGTAGAGTATAAAGTTCAGACGTCAGGCTTAAGCCACGCTGCCAGCTATAAAATGGCAATTTTGGGAGGTGAATGTACAGTGGTTCCCTCTTGTCTGTGTTTTTCTTTTCCCCAGGTTCAGTGACACTTCGCCAACTTCAGTCTGAAAATCTTGCTTGAGATTCCACAGAGCTCTGACTAGCATTATGTTGTTTGGTGACTTCCTGCTATGTCCCAACCAGGACACAACCCTTCATTGTTCAGGAGCTGCACAGTATGGACCATTTGTCTACTATTACCCACAGCACAATGAGTTATGTCTGGGTAATACCACTCACATACCATTTATTGTGTCACATTGTTATAATTTTATTAGCAGTTATTACTAACATCATTATTATTAATCTCTTAGTGTGCATTATTTATAAATTAAATTTTATTATGGAAGTGATAAAATATATAGTTCTCCCTTCAAAGGAGATAAAGATAATTTATTGTAGAGCCAGTATGGGAAACCATGGCCAGGAACACAGATTCAGGGTACCCTAAATTCCACGATACAACTTAGTACTAGTTTGATAAAGTTTTACAGTAGGAGAATGAAAAACATCACAAATCAAGGCACTTTTCAAATCCACTGGTGGGTTCACTAGGGAGGAGGTTTAAAGCAAAGTAGAAAGATCTCAGCTACAGGCCTCAGACACTACCTGAGGACATCCTTAGACTTTTGATTTGTGAAAACATGGGTTTTGTTTCTATATTTCAAAGGATTTACTTAATGGTCACAAAGATGTTCGGCCACATATAGAGGGGAGTAATAAATAGCTAGTAAGGGCACAAAAGATCACCTAAGATAGTCAGGCTCCAGACTGTAACACTGCAGACTTTCCAGGGGAATTTGGAGGATTTGGATGTTTGGAGGGAAGCAGGGGTAGGCATGCTTGGTGCACTGGACATTTTCCAACTGTGGTGCAGGGAAGTTGCTTTTCAAATCCTCGATCAGAAGCTAAGCTGGCTGCCTAGCATGGAGTTTTCTAAGTTCAGATTCAGTGGCATAGACGAAAGAGAAGAATAAATAATCATTTAGCTGAGACCCAGAAGAGAAAATCAAGGTCCCTTAGAGAATGTGACTTGGTCAAGGCCATAAAGCTCATAATATTTAATCATTAATTAATGTGGGCTAGCTCCTGACAGGTATACTAGTCAAGTGGTAAACTGAACAATTACCCTAAACAGCCTCTGTTCAATAAATGACCTCTAGTTACATAACGCCACCAGCCATGGCGCAGGTAACAAATCCAAACTGAACGGTGCTGTAAATAAAGTACCCACTGTTACAAACACACACACACCCTCAACATGAGGCTGCAGATGTGGCTCACTCAGCTGGTAGAATGCTTGACTCCCAGACACTAGGTTCACGGCTGTATTCCTAGCACCATCTAAAGGGGTGTGCTAGCACATGGTTGTAATCCCAGAACTTGGAGCATGGAGGCAGGAGGATCAAAAGTTTGAAGTCATGCTTGGCTACAGGAGAGTGATGCTAACCTGTATAATTGAGCCCTTTATTCAAAACAAAAAGTTAATATGAAGAAAATCACGTAAAATTCTGCACTAATTTTAGACAGTTTTCTTGTTAAAACACCACTTTTAGTATACTGACTTAAATCATATATATGATTAAGTCTAAGTGTACCAATTTCTTTTCACTTTTAAAATGTGGTACTGGGGATCCTCCTCCAGACCTATCTGGATAGGTGTAGTTCTCATCCCTACCAAGGAAACATCTCTTTGCAATAGAGGTAAAATCATTATGAAAAACCACACCAACTGGTATGTAGAGTTGTGGAGCCTAGTCCCAACTGATATCTATAGCATGACTTCCACACTTAAGATTCAGGATCATTGGAGAAGAGGGGACAGGAAGATTATAAGAGCCAGACAGGGAGTTTGCTGAGAGACTCCTCCCTAGAAGTGTCATAAGCTACATCCATAGTCTCATGAATATGACTGCCTCAACATGAGCTGAACAGGGAGTGATGAGATATTCAACACCAATGGTTAGCCCTGAAAACACACACACACAAGTAACATTATATATAACAACAGGCTATATTCATGAATTTTGGAACACACACACACACACACAAACATACACACACACACACACACACACACACACACACACACACACACGGTGGGGGGGGCAAGTAAGCACATTTTTAATAATATGGCTAGCAAGAAATTTAAAAAACCCTGTAGTTTACCCTGAGTTTTTCCTGCACATGGTTGCTCTAGAACACTGTGATGTTGTCAGAGACTCTCACAGGTCACACCACCCCTGTACTATTTTTCAAAAAATGTTGTTGTTAAAAACTCACGACAAATACTCTTAATTTTGGTGATCACATAAATCTAATGTTTTAGTCTTAGGAAAGAAGACAGGTGTATCTGCAAATTGTAAAGTCAGGCTAAATTGTTGTTTGGGCCATTAAATTATTCTTGCTTCTTCCCAACCCCTCCAAATTATAGCTTCCCTAACATTTTAGGGTGTAATCAACTTGAGACTTACACAGAGATTTTAGGGAGATTCTGGCACCAGAAGAGAGATGATCCAAATTGTCACTTATTCTTTATAACTGAAAGAGTGGCCACAGAAACAGCAATGGCAGAGGAACTTAAGAGGGAGAGATGGTCATTTTTAAATTAAAAAAACTTTAAGCCAAAAAATGAATGCCAGGAATAAATACTGCCTTTGGTAAAATAAATCTTTTATTATCCACCTTTCTACCAAAGAATTCAGAGTACACAGGAGTGATAAATAACAAGTGTGGTGAGACACAGCCCATGATCTGCCAACCATTTGCCAGTCAGGACTGAGGCTGAGGAAGCAGAAAGGATTAAGCAGAAATCAAAGACTGCCAAGCTCTAATGGTGTCTAATTAGCATAACAAAAGACACAGCCACAATCTTTCAGCAGCGGGCCATACATCTCATTAAAGAAGACTGAATAGCAATTATTCTCTCCAGCCATCCTTCCATTTCCTTGCTTCTAGGCTTAGTTCTGGGAGACCCAGAGACCTGAGCTGGAGGGCCTCTGCATTGTTAGCCGCGCATCCATCCGGGCAGCAGGGGGAAAATCCCACTTGCAGGACCAGACACCTGCATCTCTCAGTCTTCTCTGCTGGGGTAATGGATCTTTTTCAAGCACAAACAAGTCCTGCTATCCATCTGATAGGAAGACTACCGAGAGATGTTCTCGTTGACCTAACAGCAAAACAAGAGCCCAAACTAAACCCCACCCCCTTAAAGGTCTGTATTGAAAGAAAATTCCACCTATGTCTTTCTAGTCATTCCTTTTCAATGCTACGTCCCTGTCTGAGACATAATGAGGCGAAATTGAAATCCCACCAAATTCTATTGCAACCTGTAATTAGCTGGGTGCACATGTACATGCACACATCATGCAATTTAAATGAGAGTAGTTCAGACCTAGTCTCTGTGCTTCCTTTGGATGACAGACAAGTGTGAAAATACATGAAATTCAACACAGGGAGACAGGGCTTGTGGGCAGGGGACTTTTTTGCACACATTTAAACCAAGAATAAAAGATCTCACCTAACTAAATAAGCAAACAAACTTATTTCTTTAAAGTGACTGCTAACTAAAACAAAAGTCTCAATGAATTCTAATATTCATCTATTCTGGGGTAAGGACTGAGTTGGGAGATGAATAAAAAAATGACAAGTCATTTAATCTAAGTGATTTTCATTTCTGAGCACTACTTTTTGATCAGTAATGCCCTTTTGAAAAGAAAATTTGGTACGAGGGTTCTTTGAATTTTTTTTTTCTTTCCCATAATGGTTTCAGCTGCCAAACACAACATTGCACTGTGGACTGAGGCCAAATCTAGCCAGGTCTGTGGCCGCTCTAGGAAAGCTGTTTATCACAGGAACCTCTGCTACAGCTCCCAGAACGGGGCACAGGGGAAACCAGCCAACTGGTTGGCCTGGCTAGGAAAACCTATGCACACGTCTGGGTTTTCCAAACTCCTCTAAGACTACTGTATGGCAGGCACCAGGAGATGCTGGGACCACTGAAGCCAGACTGAAAGTTGGGCCAGACATTTTAATGCTATAATACATTGTGTGGGACAGTGCACAATTAAAATAACCTTTGGAAAACAATTAAATACTAAAAGGCCTTCTATATGTGGTAAAGGACTTGGGATTCAAGAGTTGTGCTAGAACACTGGCCTGTGGCATAAAAGCAGTTCCTGATTTATGGTCCTAAGCAGTACTAGGTGCATCCATGCTTCCTGTCATGTAACTATGCTCAAGCACATCAGGTGATATGAAAGTTCCTGCCACCCTAAAGTTACAGAAAGTCAGACCTTTCCTTTTTCCTAGTGATTGGTCTGAGACTCTTCAGGGACGCTGCTTGGGGTCTGCATATAAACACTACTTTCTGAAGAGGTCCATCAGCCTCCGCCCACCATTCCTCTCATGGTGGCTATCCCTGCCCTCTCTTCCAACCTTCTTAATGAAGTTCTCCAACCCTTAATGATGTTCCTCTCCAGGTTTTAAAAGGAAACCTTTTTTTTTTTTTTTTTTTTTTGCTTTGAGGTCCTATCTTGTTAGACCGTCATATATTATATCCTTTCCATCCAATGCAACTCCTCCTGCCTGGAGGTTTAGTCACTTCTTGAGATGTTCTCATCCTATTAACTCTTGTATAAGAGAATGACGCGTGCCAGCCTCCTTTGCAGACCAAGCACTAGCACTGCTGTTGTTATTCTCATGTGCCAGGCTAGTCACTGGGGTCATAACAAAATTTTTTTTTTTCTTAATTCCCCAATGACTCTCAATCCTGTTACAGAGATCAACATTATCATGGAAATATATTGATTTACATGGTGATTTAAAGTTTTGACTCAAATATGCAATAACATATTATGAGTGGTAGCATGTTCTTATTTTAATGTCCATTCATAACACATTCATAAGTTGTGTTTGGAACTCTCATGTGAACTCTGACCTTGATGAGGAGGACGAACAGAAGAACCTAAGGAGCCACAGAAGGGAAAAAGTCTTTTACTGTGGACTTTGTCTAGGAGCCAGAACCTTGACTTCAATGATAAAGCTGAAATTACAGGGACTCTACAGAGATTTCTGAAGCCATCTCAAAGGCCAATGTTGGAGAGCATTTCTGTCTCCTTGCAGCCGACATGTTAGCAGCCCTCTCTTATTCCAGGCAACATGTAGCAACAGAGTTGGTCCCACGTGTTGCCTGGGAACCCCTCTTGGGATTCTCAGTTTCATTTATAATTTAAGACCAGATTTAGAAGAAAGCTTGAGGACATTTTTATCGGAATTTAAAAGAAAAACTTTCAGGTACACAAGCTGCAAGTATTGGCAGCTGCCTAGAGGAGAAAGGTGTTGAAGAGGAAGAGACAAAGCCATAACCTTTGTAAGCAGCCACATGGTGAACAAGCAGCCACACTGGAGACAGCAGGGCTCCAGAGAAGGAGCAGAAAAGACCAGAGAACCAGAGAAAGCATATGTAGGCTCCAGCCAGCAGACAGACAGCAGCATACAGAAAAGAAGAAAAAAAGAGTTTTGTCATTCTGAGTTAGGACTCAGAAAGGTGGACACACCTAACAGAATTTACAATGTTTCTTTTGTTACTGCACACAGAACAAGGATTCTGGGCAGGAAGAGTACTTGATCTTAGTAAAGGGGTGATTATTCCCCCTGTCTCTTTAGCATGGCTTAAGGTGAACAGGCTTTCTGAGGCAGTCCCTTTCTTAGGTGATGGACTGGCTTAACTAGATTAACTCTTAAGGGAAGAGAAGAGGGCATGTCTCCTCCCAGATGTAGACTCTATTCTTTTGACCAAAAGATAATAGCTTTCCCCTAACTGTCCCCCACTGCTACTATAATAAAAGGATAATGACAGAATGAACAGAAGAAACTTTTACTTTCTGAACTATATTATTAGAATAATTATGTGCTATGTGTCTTGAGTTGCTTTCATATTAATAGGCTGACATGTGATGGAGGAACTAGTCTATCATAATAGAGCTGATAACATTGTGCTGCCTCTAGGTAGCACCACAGCTATAGACTTTATGTAAATGAAAGAGAACCTCAAAAACTTCACGTATTTAACTAAATTCAAACTTTTCATTTACTATGCAAATGCAGCTCTGTGAACAGAAACATTTATAGTAGTATTCTCTGTCTGTCTGTCTGTCTGTCTGTCTGTCTGTCTGTCTCTGAATTTGAAACAAGGTTTCATGTAGCTCAGGTAGGCTGTAATCTTGCTGTGTAGCTGAGGAAGTTTTTGAACTTCTGTTCTTCCTGCCTTAACTTCCCAAGTGATGTGACTACAGGTGTATTATACACTACAGTGCCAGCTATAACATACTACGGTATCTATGTTATTGCTGGGTATCTTTACAAAATAAGTCATGAGATTGTTCTAAGTAGATAAGTGCACTGGGGCTCTTTCCATTTCCTGCCTCAGGATGGGAGAAAGTTTGAGAAAGCAACGTGGGAGAAGGGGATGTGTGACTAGGGAGATGGCTCAGTGGGTAATGGTGAGTACCCCAGTTCCAATCCCCAGCAACCTCACAAAAAGTCAGTGGAACAACTTTGTTACTCTCAGGGTTAGCAGAGACAGGAAAATCCCTGGGATTTGCTGGTCAGCCAATCTAGCCAATCAGCGAGCTTCAGGTAAATCAGAAACCCAGTCTCAAAAAAAACCCAAGGTGGACATTAAATGAGAAAGACCCTGGCCTCACAGAGATGTGTGCACCTCAATACAGGTGCATGTACTCACATGATGGACTGGGATATAGGTAAAATATTTGTCTAGTACATATAGACATGTATGTAGTAGATGAACAGGAACCTGCCTTTGATACCCAGGACCACATAAAACTGATTGTGGCGCATGCCTGCAATTCTAACACTCTTGCACAAGTGACAGGAGGGCCATCAGTTCAAGGCCATCTTCAACTACAGAGCAAGTTAGAGGCCAGTCTGCACTACATGAGACGCAGCTTTCTTATGAGTTTGCTTATTTATTTGTTCTTAGCATTGTATGAATATATAACTCTAGACTATGTCTCAACATGCTTGCAGAGTGGAGGATTCCAGGGAGGATTAGGCTCCTGGATGTGACGGGCAGATCAGCATCTTGGGTATGCACACTGTGTCCTACTGAGGACCACCTATGAAAAGTTAAGAGTTTACCCCAGTTAGAAGCCATGGCTCAGAAAGACTGCCAAACAGTAGGGCAAAAGATGTTTAATGGGGTGGGGGTGGGAAGAAAAGATAGTATTTCCAATACTGATAAATCTATAATTCATTTTAAAGGGATTATTGGTAAAATAAATTATGCTGGGGAAGAAAAAAAAATCCCAGAAGCAATTCCTGTCATTTCTAAAACACAATTCAGTGCCTGCCTGAAAGAGTTAAGGCTGTGTGTACAATATAAATATTTATTATTCTTCTTTCAAAAGGATAAGAAAAATTTCCTCTGCACGCATGAATTTCAGATGGCCGAGCAAACATGCAGATATGGCTAGGACCCATCATCTTAATGAGGATATGGTAATGATAATGATTTTTCCCCCTGACCCGCTTATATGTGATCAAAACCTAGAGGTTTTGATTTTATTCTAAGCCATGCCCAGGCCCAGGGATGGTTAATGCTGTTAGAAGCATATGGACTGGGTGACAGGAGCATCAGCGAGGGCTTAAAGTGGGCCCAGGGTGAAAGCTTCATTAAAAGTGATAAATAGATAGGCCTTGTCTAATGCTTGCCATTGCATATTCAATATAGCATGTCAGTGAGGATGCATTTTAACTATCTTTTTTAAGAGTGCTGCCAGGTTTTAATTACAGATTAAACAGTTATTTGCAAATGAGTACTTCTTCATTAACAAACCCAAACCATAATAATAAGCAGCTCTGTTTCTAACCGGCACACCTGACGGCATGAAGTTTAAGAGCAGAGCATGCAGTGGTCTCGTGGCAGGAGGAACAGCCTGTATGACGTCAGCAAGCGGATCAGCCATCATCTCACACTGATGTGTATGTGGGGAACTGGGGCTCCTTCACCACGTGGGTCTCTTGCTGGACTGAACTCTGGCTGCTGGGCTTGGCAGCAAGCACCTTTACCTTCTGAGTCATCCTGTTGGCCCTACCTTGAACATTTTTGAGAGAAATAAACATCCAAGATAAAAGCACACAACTATATTTTCTTCTTTTTGTCCAGTGTTTGAAACAGTGCCTCCGTCATAACAATTCTTAGTTATTTCCTGAATGGTGAATCAGCCTTTAGTTGGCATATGGTTCTGTCTGAGCTGTACCACGGAACATTATTCTGAAGTCTTTAACTTGGATTCTACCCAGTGGTGTATTTTTTCCCTAGAGGGTTTACTTCTATAACTTTCAGTAAGGGCCTTAGAAAATGCCCATCCTTCCGTTAATGCCTATGATAGAGAGAAGGCGCAGTAACAGTCTTATCCACGGAGCTCTCGAGGTTTCAGATTCACACCCCCCTTTGCTGCTTGCACCTCACGGAAGCAGAGACTCTAAGCATCTTTGTTGAAGGCTACTGTTGAGAGACTTCACCCAGGTACCCAGTCCCCTACAGATGCTTTCAGCATCCAATATGGCACTCTCTCTCTCTCTCTCTCTCTCTCTCTCTCTCTCTCTCTCTCTCTCTCTCTCGCTTGTATATGTGTCTAGGGCAACACAAAAGACAAGAACAAAGACACTATAATAATCACTAATGGCACACATCCTATCAGTTCAGGCAAACCTAAAATGATGAGGAATGAAAGAAGGAATCCCAACATCATTCCCTAATTAGCCAAGAAAAGTAATTAAAATAGCTTATTAAAGAGTTACATATAGTTCTGTACGTTGGGTTAGTTTACAGTATCAAATAAAGAATGGTACATGTCAAAATGCTGACTAGGGAAATTATTTCAATGAGATCTCCTTCTCAATCGGTGCTTCTATCATGAAGAATCTGAGACTGGTTAACTCACTTTAAATTTTTCTTACAGTTCTGGACACCTTGACATCTAAAATCTAGGTGGAGAAGCTGCCCTGGACAGGCAAAGAGACAGTTCTGTGTAAATGTTAAACTCCACTCACTCACAGGCCCATGTGTTTGAATACTCAGTGCTGTTTCGGGAGGCTAGGGGAGTACTGAGAAGTGGGGATCAGTTGAAGGAGGTGGGTTGCTGGGCAGTATGTCATAGTGGTTTATGGTCCCATTCTTCTTTGTTTCTAACCTGTTCTTTCTCTTGGTCTCCCAAGATGTATACAAGCAGCCTCATGTTCCCGCTGTCCTACCTTGTGGTGGATAGCCCAGGTGCTATTTGTATTTTGATGCTAATTCCGTGTCTCCAAGAGGGGCTGCCTGGGACAAGGAATGAATCATGTACGCAGGTGACTTCCTGTGACCCTTCCCCTGATGAATAAGGATTTCTAGGAACTAATCACTGGGCAAGGAGTAGGTGGGACTTCCGGGTCAGAGAGGTTAAGATGAGAAGCAGGAAAAGGTATCTTGCTTTTGGATGACAGATCTGCCAGGATCTGCCACCAGAGGATTCAACTTAGAATGGCTTACAAGATTAGGATGCTAGTTGCTGCGTCCGGTGATTGAATTACCTGTTGATTCTGAAATAATTTGTGTGGTGTTTTCCTTCACGCTGCAACTCAACTGGGTTCCAGAGAGAAAGGTACATTGGCAAAGCTTGGGTTTGTGAGAAATGCACCCCAAAAGGCTATGGGAATTTGGGCTGGCGTGGTAGTGACCAGCCAGTGGGAACTGGGTGGAGAGATTTCAGAGAGTCTGCAGAGATGAGAACAAGACCACTAGTGTCTTGCCGGCTAGGCTATAGTGTGGATTGCTTTTTTAATATGCCTTCTTTGCCATGATGTCCTTCCTCGTCAGAATATCTTTCACCTAGGCCTCAGAGAAAAGAGATATGTATTCTATGCTCCTTAGGCTATGACAATCCTCCTGACAGATGTGCCTGTGAAATCATGCTGTCTTGTTCAAGGACCAAGAAGACTCACAGTGGGCTGGAACCATTCCCAGTACTGCTCCCCTGCTGAAAATATACCCTGATATGGCATAAGCAACATATGACCTGAGCAGAGTTAGGCTAGGTGCAAGCCCTGCAGGGCTGGGCTTTAGACTCTCATAACAAATGCATAGAGAACCAGTTTTACTAAGGCATGCGAGTCTGTCTGTCTGTCTGTCTGTCTGTCTGTCTGTCTGTCTGTCTGTTGTGAGAGATAGAGAGAGACAGAGACAGAAGAGTGAGACAGAAGAGAAATTGTTTCACTATGTATGTAGCTCTGGCTGGCCTAGAACTCACAGAGATCCACCTGCCTCTACCTTCCAAGTACTAGGATTAAAAACGTGCAGTACCATGCCCAGCTAGTGCCATCTCTTATCACACTGGCAGCTGCTAGGTAGAGGCAGGTTGTTGGTTTATGTACACCATTTAATTTTAGTCTAAAGGCTGATTGACCACAGTTTTTGGAATATTAATGTCATGTTGTAACTGGAAGTGTACCTTTCCAGTTTTTTAAAAAACAAAACCCCTCAAACTCTGGTTTTAATATTATTAATATGCACAAAAATATTATTTTCATACATGCTATATTTGCATATAGAAAAAAAAATCCACGACCATGGACTAGAGAGATGGCTCAGTGGTTAACAGCACTGCCTATTCTCGGGGGATTAGTTTAATTCCCAGTACCTATGTGATAGCTTACAACCATTTTAAATTTCATCCTCAGGGGCTCTGATGCCTTCTTCTGGTCTTTGATTATATACATACACATACACACAAAAATACAGACACAGAGACACATATACAAAAATAAATAATAAAACACATCTTTAAAAAAAATCCCCCAAACAATTGCTACACATCAAACGGTTCTCTTATTCTGTGCTCTTCAATGAAATTATTATTACATTTCATCTAAACATACATGTCAAAGAAGACCTCCATTTAATGTGTTCACTTACCACACAATAACAGTGAGTGTTTATTAATATGATTAAGTTTGGTGCTCAACACTAGTTCAACCTGGAGGCCCAAAGACACTGAGTCCCACAGTGTCTCCCTGCTCCCATAGCTGGCAAGTGACAACTATATTCACCGCTCACCCTATAGTCCGGTTCTAGAGTCTGAGCTGCCTTACCATGCATCCTCGAGTTTAAAGTCAAGTTATGGTAATAAAGAAACATTGCAAATGAGTAATTAATTCTGGGAACCTGATCACTACAGATAGCTGGTGAGAACTTAAAACGATTTTTTTATTATTAGATGACCTTTTCTAAACCAATATGAAATATTCATGTTAAGAGATAAATATCAAGTGACACCTTGACAGCCACCAAGGGATCAAAGCCACAGCATGGCTAAGATGGTGACTTTTATACTTCATTCATTTATTAGTAATTTAAATCTGCCTGGTCTCAAAAGGTGGATAAACTGGTACACAATAAAAAGCACACATACCATGTAGCCCTTGAAAATGGGGGGGGGGGGAAGAAGAAGAAATCTGTGGAGAAAAAGCAGAAGCTAACTATTAACCTGGTTTAGACCTAAGCCTAAGCTAGGCCCATGCAACTGAACATGGCATGTGCCCCAGAGCTCCATGCTCCTGAAGAAGAACCTGAACACCACATCGATAGGCTCCATCCTTTCAACAAGGACATGGAAGGCCAATGAGTGGGAAAAATTAACTTATAATTCTAAATAATTTTGTCAGCTGATGATTATGTCAGCAGATCTATTTTATCATCTCTGCCTCGGTAAGCATTTTGTATGAAGAACTGCCCAAGATATGTCAAAACAGAACACTAAAATATATTGCTACTTCTAAGTGTTTCTGGCTGGTAACAGCATTGTAGCTGCCATCTCAGGGGGCCATCATTAATGGTCAACTGGATTAACACTCTCCTAATGGGATTCTCTATTCTAGTTTACGTCTCTCTGATCTGTTTTCCATAATCCATCCAAGAAGATATTTTCAAAGCTCAAGTCTGGCCATGACACATTTCTACTTAAAGCCCTGCAATGGCTCCCTGTGCGCACAGAAGAAAGTCCAGCACTTTATGTTGCCACATAGCCCTACTTAGTTTTCATATGAGTGCACATGAGGTCAGATAATGAAGACGTTATAATTTATTTAACAACTTTCCTATTAAAAGACACCTGGCTTGCTGCCAGTTTTTGGCTATTAGCAATAACAACGCATGCCTCTTTGGATTTGTGGGTGAACATTTATCTAGATGGGGAATTATCAGGAGGGAAGAATATTTCAGTATAACTGTTTTCTACAGCGCTGTGCCAATTTATTCTTTCCTAGAGAGTTTACGGGCACTTTCTTTTTTAACATCAACAGTGTTCGAGTATCAACTTCAAAAACACCACAGCCCCCCCCAACCACAATCTTCGCTGACATAAAAAGTCAAGCATTTGTTGTGATTTTGTGCATTTTGACTTAGCCATTTTTTCTACTGAGTTACAATGACTGAGTTCCTCCTTTGCTCTTTGTCTCTAATTACATTCTGTTATTTCTTACATCAAGTCTGTACTATTTTGCACTAAAGTTTACCAAAAACCCTATTGGCTTTTTGATGAAGACTATCAAGTCTACAGAATTATGTGGGGTGATATTATCATAATATACTGTCTTACCCAGGAATAGACTTATGCTTTATAATTTCATTTAAATTTTCAGATAATCATCACCTTCCATCATTCTCTCGCATATTTCTCTTTCTCTCATCTACATTCATTTTAGTGTGGCTGTGTATGTGTGTGGGTGCACATGTGTGAAGGTCATGTGTGTGAGAGCTGTGGCATACATGTTGAGGCAACTTGGGGGAGTAAGTTTTCTCCTCCCACCATGAGGATTTCTAAGGTCGTCTGTAATCACTTCCTCACTGAAGCACCTTGCCAGCTATTTTTTTTTTTTTTGACATATTTCTAGAGTATCTGCTTACTCAGGGATGAGATCGCTCTCACGTTTACTGTCAGGGCCCTGGTACCTTAAACATCCCTGACCGTCTCCACTTCTTTTATTTAGGTCAACCTTTCAGTTACTTTTTACTCTAAAGGGCTCTTGTGTCTGGATCGTACTCACTTGTTTTACAATGAATTCTCTTGGACTTCCTGTAATTGTTTATGTTCATATCTGTAAACCATATTAAAGTTTCAAGAGGAAAACTATTCCCACGTCTTCCCTGCCAACTTTCTCAATATAGAGCACAGAGCTTATTGCATACTGAGCCAATAAACAATAACTTTTAAATACTTATCTGTGGGGTATATATGTATGTGTACACACACACATGCATGTACGTACTGTAAAGTGTGTGTGTGTATAGGCTGGGGAGCAATTTGAAGGAGTCAGTTCTCTACTTCCATCATGTGGGTTCCAAGGATCAAACTCAGGCCATCAGGCTTGGCAGCCAGTGGCTTTACTCATGGATCCATCTTGCCAGGCCCCCCGCCCCTTTTTGGGGGGGAGGGAAGACATTTAATATATTGATTCAGAAATTTCCTTTTAAATTTTGTAAAGAAGAAAAGAATGTAAGGACTAATAAAAGGCCCCAATTAATGATATAAACAAAGTAGCCAAAGACAGATGTGGCTCTTCCTTGTAATCTCAGGAGGTGGAAACAGATGGCTTGTTGTGAGTTTCAGGGTTGGTGGGCTCCAGGGTGAGTTCTAGGCTACCCTTAACAATAGAGTGACTCCGTCTCCTTTCAAAACCTGAAAGCATTTTAAAATCTATAACAATCACATGGAAACAAATAACTCTACCAACCCTAATCCTAACAAGTCTAGTTTTCATCCTGTGTACTCCAGCAGGCAGATTCTCCTGTAGCACATCTTGTCTCTACACACATACATAAACACATACACATATCCCCAACACCCCCCAACACACATACACACGTTTATTAGACAAGAATAAGCATCAGTAGGTTTGTTGCCATTCTGATAGAATAAAGGGAAAGTGTTTTTGTTTAAAGCCCCCAAGTTTCTGATTTATGCCTACCAGTGAGAGAAACAATGTACTGGTGAAGAGGGCTCTGACTAGATCTGAAGTGACGAGAGTGCTCAGTAGGTCTGTCCATGCATGGTAATTATTTTCATGAGGAGGACATTGCACAATGGTCTGATTCTATTCTCTTCAATGTCCAACCGGTAAACCATCTTGTTTGCCTCTGCCACACTGCTTTTGTCTAGATAAAAACCACCCCCAGCAAGTCTAGTTTCTCTAAATAAGCAGCCTCTGCCTTGCTTCTCATTGAGTTTTCCCAAAAGTCTTCCCGAGCACAGACTTTGTCTTGTAGTCTAGTAGGTACACCCAAATTAAGTTAGCTCTTGTCTTGGGCAGAAAAGAGCATACTTAATATCTATTTTGATAAAAAAAAAAGATATTTAGAAATAGGACAAGGGGAAAGTAAGAGAAAGAGAAGCAAGGATAGAGGACGGAGGGAGAACACATGAATATCAACCTCTGTTGGTTTTAAGATTAATATTTTACCCGAAAGAGAACTGATAAAAGTCTGCTATTTACACGGTCTGAGTACCATAGTACATTAGACATTGTTTTTATAGTTCTTTGAGACTACACTAATTTTAAAAATAAGCCTGTTAGTCCTTAGAAACATATGGAGTGCTTTTATTTTGAAATTGCCCCTTCTAGATTTTTTCAACTAAGCTGCATTGCACAATGATTTGGAAGAGAATAGTTTTGAGTCTAAGGGAGTAATTCCACACAAAATCTGTCCTCCTGTGTGGGTGGCAGCAAGGCAATTAAAGGCAATCCCACTAAAGAACCAAAACTGAACTTACCTGTCAACCTTTGCCCATGTTGGTTATCGTTCTAGGCCGTCTATAGAACCTTTGTGGTGTTGTCAATGGTCATGGTCCCCATAGGCTCATATATTTGAATACTTGATTCCCAGGAGTGTTTAGGATTAGGACATTTGGTCTTGTTGGAGGAAGTGTGTCACTGGTGGTGTGTTTAGAGGTGTTAAAAGTCCATGCCAGGCCCTGTTTGTCTGTCTGTCTGTCTGTCTGTCTGTCTGTGTCTGCCTCTTGCTTTACCTACTTCTCTGTCTGCTTCTTGCTTTACCTACTGCTTGTGTATCAGATGTAAGCTTTCAGCTATTTCTACAGTGTCATGCCTGTTGCCATGTTTCTGACCGTGATGGTCATGGACTCAGCCTCTGAAAGCCCCTAATTAAATGCTTTCATTTTAAGCTGCCCGGGTCATGGTGTCTCTTCACAGCAATACAACAGTAACTAAGACAGCCCTCATAACTATTCCATAGTCCATCTCAATCTGATCTCAAATTCCCTTTTTGAGCCGAAGGGATGAAATAGCCATAGTACTGGTCATTCAGGCATGGGGAGGAAGAGACAAGAAGCCTGGTGTTAATTAGATGGTCTCCACTCTCTCATAAAGAAGGGCTGGTGTGATTACATCCATTTCACTGTGGTTACACTGATCTACAAGACTGTTTTTATTTTGTACTTTGTGCTTCCTGCAGGCAACCACCATCTATGGCTACAGGTAGGATGTACCCTGAGAACACTCCCACGTCCATCTTGATTATTTACAGGGCCAGTCTCTGCTAGCACTGTGTCAGTAACAACACTCCTATTAGCTCATGACTGTCATGGCTGTGCCACACCTAGAAGATGTTATTCTGCAAGAGCTCTACCATTATGCTTAGCATGTTAGATAGGATCTCTGTTTTGCTCAATCTCTCCCCACATTTCCCTTTCACAGCATTAGGACTGGCAAGGACATTTTCTTTACAAAGTCTGAATCTAATACTCTGGAAGCCCTTATTGGTCCCCTTTGTCTACACAGTGAAGTCTAACCATCATAGGTCCCTACATTTCTGACTACTCTGTAATCTTATATGTGATATCTCCCTTCATACAATACAGAAGCACATGGAGTTCTCAACCTTCATACAATTATTCCTCACACGTAGCACCATTCCATCTAATGTATCAGCTTGATTACAAATAACAGAGCAAATGAGATCTGGGCATGTTGGCACACATCTGTATTCCCAGCACTCAGGAGGGGGCTGCAGGAGAATCATTAGGAGTTGGAGGCTAGCCTCAGCTATATAGCTATTTAGAGGTTAGTCTAGTCTACAGTGAGACTTTGTCTTAGAAACACAAGGAAAACAAGCTAATGGAGGAAGCAGACTCTCTACTGAGGACTGTCCAACAGAGCTCATATGTAACACAGGGAATTGTACATGTGTGAGGCTCACAACACAAGGACACTAAGCACCTCTTCTATCATCTGTTTCAGGGTGTGGAACCATGAGCACAGAAGGGTTAACTTACTTCTCAATGGCTACAAAGTAAATGGAAGGGCCAGTGGATGAATGCAGGGGTTTACTTCTAGGCTCATCTTCCACCTGAAGACCCAACTGTCAGGGCATAGATGGCTTAGTTCCCTAGCAAACCCTGATTCTAGAGGTCAGACACTCCTTCTTTTCAGCACACTCAGCATGCTGGGTGCTCTTCTGCCACCAGCCAGCATGGCTTCTGTCTTAGTCAGGGTTTCTATTCTCGCACAAACATCATGGCCAACAAGCAAGTTGGAGACGAAAGGGTTTGTTCAGCTTACATTTCCACATTGCTGTTCATCACCAAAGGAAGTCAGGACTGGAACTCAAGCAGGCCAGAAAGCAGGAGCTGATGCAGTGGCCATGGAGGGATGTTACTTACTGGCTTGCTTCTCCTGGCTTGCTCAGCCTGCTTTCTTACAGAACCCAAGACTACCAGTCCAGGGATGGCACCACCCACAAGGGACCCTCCCCCCTTGATCACTAATTGAGAAAATGCCGTATAGCTGGATCTCATGGAGGCATTTCCTCAACTAAAGCTCCTTTCTCTGTGATAACTCCAGCTTGTGTCAAGTTGACACAAAACCAGCCAGTACAGTTTCCCTCCAGGCTCTGATGACAGAGGAGAGCAGTGACTGTGGGCTTGGGACCTCAGCACATCCTCTATGCTCAGGATATGGTCAGGACTTCTAGTGCAATGAAATTAAAAGAGTCTTTCAAAGAAAAGCACTGATGCCTGCAGTCGCTCACTGTGCTAGCTTCTGCTCAGGGACCTTCAATGGGTCTGTTTAATATTTCCCCCATCTCAAAGCAAAACAAAGAAGATGATGATTCATATTTGTAATAGCTTAGTAGACCTGCTCTCGGTAATAAAAGTAATGCTATATTTCTGTTAGCTATCAAGTGTTTCTTGATTCTTTACAATCTCAACTTAGAACTTGCCCCAGTGTTCTTTCTTCTGTTACTTTCCGTTCCCGGTTTTTATCAGTGCATGTTCACTGTGCGTGGCACATGCACATACAGACACATTACACAGCTATAGGTTATTTTCTCTTCTCACACTGCCTACTTCTGTTAGCCCCCCTCACTTTACTTCCACTTTCATGAATATACACACACATAACTGTGTATGCATCTGTACGACATATAAGGACTGCAAATGACAGGAAGCCCACTTGTGTGAGCTTGACTTAATTCTCTTACTCATGATCTCCAGTTGTATCTATTCCTCAGCGAATGACATAACTGTTTTTTATAGCTGAGAAAAAAACAACTCAGTTTTCTTTTTATACTATGGCATAAAAATTCTCATGTCACTCTTAGGAAAGCTGGGCAGTACAGACACTGGTGACATCAAGAGTGGCGTGGTTGGGTGGAAATTCTTAGAGTGCAGTAATTTCAATAAGCCAAGACCGTTTGTTTCTCCTGAACAAGGCATGTAAGTAAAGGACTATGGAAGTCCATGTGAGGCTAACCTCATGCTGTCAAAGGCTAGCTCAGTCACTTTGCAACAGGGCATTAGCCAGGAATGAAGTCTGTTACTATAGACACCTGAGAAAGGAGGAAAATGGGGTGGTGGTGGCCTTGCTTCCACATCTCCCACTCACATCCTACCTGCCTGTGCATTTCTGTCTCAAAAGCAATCTTCAGGGGCTGAGAGGATAACTGAGGTAGAACATGCTTGGCTTATAATGATTGGGACCTGAGTTCAATCTCTAGAATCCATAGTATATAATTCATATTCATATATGATGTATATGACATATATAGCATATGATATATACTATACTATAACATATACTATGAACAGATCAGCGTTCCTGATCTCAGCACTGGAGAGGCAAAGCTCTTCAATTCACTGGGCAGCCAGTCTGGCACCCCCACCCCGACTCCCCAGTGAGAGATTCCAATCCATTATCAGGTGAATAATGTCTGAAGAAGCATGACATCCAAGGCTGTCTTATGGCCTCCACAGGTGCACACATACGCACCCCCCCACATGTATGTGTAGTTGTATTCACACATCAATATGCACATGAACACAAAATTAAAAATAGACATGCTAAAGTATGTTCTGAACCCCTGATGATGAGAAAGACTGATCTTCGCTATGGTGCTTCAAGGCATAGTGACCGTGAGAAACATAAAGTCAAAAAGCTTCTTTACAGTCACACAGGCATGCGTTGGAGAGACACCAGGTGATGGTGAGGATAAAAGTCAAGGTTCAACAGCTAGTAACAGCGACTTTCTTTACAGTCCAGACAGACGTCTCCCCCAAGAACAAGCTCCGGAAGGCGGAGGGCACTCAACCTCACTTTCAATGTGGGCGAGTTTTGGTCTTCCTTTTACAATGCCAAGCTTCTGGGTTTACATGATGATATCACTGATGGCTTTCTCCTTCCTGAGCAGTTTCAGGAATAAATTTGTTCAAGCCAACTTAGTGTTAGAAAAGTGAGTGCTGGGAGACACTGGTAAAGAGGAAAAACGGGGCCAGGAGAAGCCTTTGTGTGCTAAGCTGAGGCTCCAGCTTGCTACAGATCAGGGTGGCTACAGTGGGGTGTTAAGGGTGGATGCTGGTCAGACTAAACTCTGTTCTGGCTCAATTTAAGCCTCCTAATCTTTTAGATTCTAAACATGACAAACCTAAAGAAAGAATGTTCCAAAATTGGGTTCTTTTGTAACGGTTTCATTTTTAATTTCATGAACAAGAACAATTAAAAATATTTAGGGTCTAGTGCCACAATCATGCCACAGAGATTCTGATTATCTATCTATCTATCTATCTATCTATCTATCTATCTATCTATCTAT
>JANHMN010000006.1:31983738-32067986 GCA_030674055.1 Rhabdomys pumilio | reverse complement strand
TATCTATCTATCTATCTATCTATCTATCTATCTATCTATCTATCTATCTATCTATCATCTATCCATTCAACCATCAGCTGTCTGTCTGACAGGGTCCAATGTAGCCAAAGCTAGTTTTTAAATTGCTATGTAGTAAAAGAAGGTAGACTTGAATTTCTGATCTTGTCTCTACCTCCCAAGTGCTGGTATTACAAGCCTGGGCTACCATGCCTAGTTAGAAAACCCTATTAAAGAATCAATTTAAACTGACTATATTGTAGTGTGTATATGTGTGTATTTATCTGTGTGGGGGAGTATGTGTTTTAAATTATGCAGACTGGCAAAAACATCCTTCGGGACTATCATTCAATAGAGCAGTAATTAGGAACAAGGGAATAAATCATTCTGGGGCCATAATTAAGTCAGAGCTGGAAGGACAATTCTAGGGGTAGGGATCCAGTTAATAATGAGGATAACAGCATCATTTTAAGGACACATAGCATATGAGGACTCAATTCCACACACATCTGCCTGTTTTTTTTTACTTAACAAATAACTATCTATAGTTCAGGAGTATTCGCAGAATTAGGAATTTTGGGCAGTTAGCAAAAGAACCTTGAGGAAGAATAGAAGTCACTAGGGAGAAAAAGAAAAACTGGGAAGACAAAGAAAAAGTGACCTGAAGACTTTCTAGGCCACTGGCTCTTAACCTTCCTAATGCTGCAACTCTATAATTCAGTTCCTCCTCATACTGTGGTGGATCCCCGACCATAAAATTATTTTGTTACTACTTTATAACTGTAATTTTGCTACTGTTATGAATAGTAATATAAAGATCTGAAATATAGGATATTTGATATGTTACCCCAAAGGGGTTGTGAGAACCACTGCTCTAGGCTATTCTCTTCAAGCCACAGTGGCTCAGACCTGGCATTAGCAGGATCTGATGTAGAGACTGAGAGGTTTGAGCTAAACTGAGCAGCAATAGATGAGAGGCGCCTGCACTGCTGAGAGCCAGGCAGAGCCGTGTGTAAAGCAGTCTCAGGGGGCTGGGGAAGAAGGGCCTAGGAGCAGCTGCCTCATCTATGGCATGTCCGTCTATCTATCCCAGCCACTGTTTCAAAAAGCAGGATTGACCTGGGCTTTTGCAAGAGGCAGAAAGGGCAGTTACCAGCCTCAGACATAGGTGTGAAGTAAAGGTCAGACCGTGTGTTGGAAAATAGACACTTTATTGTCATCTTGTTCCAGTGGCCTTGCTGTGTATATGTGACAACAAACCCAAGGCAGACTGTCATGCAAGGGGTTAGGTGTGGTACAGATATTAGAAACAGGTTCTTCAGAGTAAGCAAGACCCAGGGACATAGGACAAGGATGCTGAGGCTGACGATACCAGGTGGCTTCTGCTGCCTCCAT
This sequence comes from Rhabdomys pumilio, assembly GCA_030674055.1. Classification (NCBI taxonomy): domain Eukaryota; kingdom Metazoa; phylum Chordata; class Mammalia; order Rodentia; family Muridae; genus Rhabdomys; species Rhabdomys pumilio. The sequence goes on along the minus strand of JANHMN010000006.1, from coordinate 32,066,594 downwards.
TAGGGAAACACTCATTTTTATGACTCCTAGAAGATTATGGTTTTATGGGAAATAAGGATTCAACAAGAAAGGAGGTGCCAACCATATTTCTGGTCTTTATATGTCCCCAGTAAAGTTTGTTTTGGAAGCTTAATCCCCAGTGCAGGAAGGTGGGAGGTGTTTTGGTTCTGAAGCTCCACCCTCACAAAGCACTGGTGCCTATTGCAGAAAGGGTTAGAGCTGTGCATTTGTCCTCTTGCATTCTTGCCCTTTTGCCATTTACCATAAGGTGACACAACATACAATACACTTATTTAAAGGGGACCTTCTGACCCTGGGCTTTCCACCCTTGAACATTGTAAGAAATCAACCTTACTTTTTCTTTTTAATGAATTAACCAATGTAGGGTATTTTGGTAATAGCAGAGAATAAACTAACATATATCCAATCTGTTGTCCTGACAGCCACACAACTGTTCTCCAGATTTGGGGGAGAAAACAACAAATCTGGGCTCAAAATTTGTGTGTGTATATGTGTGTATCTGTGGAGCCAGAAGGAGAGGCCAAGTCTCCTTTGCTACATTCTACTTCACTAGTTAATTAATTTAGAAATACATGTGTCTGACTGTGTGCTTAGGTAAGTGAATACACATACATATGTGTGCAAATGCACATGCAGGCTAGGGGTTAGGTTTCTTCCTCTATTACTCTTCTTTATACACTGAGGCAGGTTCTTGCATGGAGCCTAGAGCTTGCTGATTGGATGTTCTAGCTACCCAGTTAGCCTTGGGGAGTTCTGTCTCCATCTTCCCAGTGCTAGGATTACAGGCGGGCTACCATGCCAGTCTAGCTTTAATGTGGTGCTAGAGTTCTAAACTTGGTTCCTTGTGCTTCTGTGACTAGTGCACTTCCCTTTGAACCATCTCCTCAGCTCTCTACCTTAACTTGTGAGACAGAGTTCACTGACTGGTGAGATTGGCTGGCTATAAGCCTCAGACACTTTCCTGTTTCAGCATCCTAGCAATGAAGTTAACGCACCACCTGTAAAAATAACTGCCTTTTTTTTTTTTTTTTTTTTGGCCAAGAACTCTGATGAACCCTAGTCCAAGAATTTTTTTTTTAATAGTGGATAATTCAAAGAATTTAGTGAGGTTAGTAATGTTATTGCTAAACAAATTCAGAAAAAAGATCCAAACAAGAAAAGATGTCTTCACCAATGTTTTGGAAAACACTTGGAGAAAAAAAAAAAAAAAAAAGCTAAAACCATGACAATCCAGTGTAAGCAGAAGACAGCTGTTCAGCATTACAAGCCACTCTATGGTTTCTACAGAGCCCTGGACTGGCCCCCGTGTATTTCATGTGATAGGAGTTAGACTGAATCTTAAAGTAAGGCTCAAATTGCCTTCGTGAATTAGAGTCACCCATAATTCTAGAGTTCGACGCAATCTCTTCCGTTCATACAGGCACAGCTCAGCCTTGAGCCTCGACCTCCTGCATTGAATATGGTCTCAGGGAAACACTGGCACAGATGAACTGCAGCAGTAAGCAGTCTGTGCTCCTCCCACAGCCTCATGCTAGGAACACTGACACCTGCAGTCAGCTCCAGGTTAATAAAACTGCTGGCCCTTTGGATTTTCCATCTGAATCTGCTTTTCCTTTGCACAGAGACTGAACGTCTTTCCAAACGTGTCTCTCAATAGGAAATGACAACAATTACGAGCCCTCTGAGATTTAAATTCTGAAACCCGAATTATCAAGCCTTAATAAAAGCCTAATAAATTCCTTTCTGTGTTATGTCTGCTTAATTACTTCTAGTACATCAGGGGAGCAGTGCAGAGTCGGAGTTTTTTATGTTAGCTTTACAGAAGAGTGGATTTTGAGGATTTTTTTTGAAATTAAAATTTTATGTTCATATTTAAAATACATATATTAAAGCATTATACGTCTGAAGTGTGGGTCACTGCTATAAACATATCCTGTGCATAAATTCTCTTAATAGATACAATGTGGTTTTTCTCAGAACTGGAGCATTCCTAAGTTCATTCTTTGCTGGATACATTGTACCTGTGAGAACTATAAGTTTAACTGTCAACAGAGCACAGGTGATTTAGTGATAAGCAGTGATGCTTATCTGCTGCTGCTTTAAAACAGGGAGCAGGAATTTTACTTTTACTGTGACAATATTAATCTTATGCAATACTTTCAATGGGAAGAGCAATGAAGCCCTGTGTGGGACAGAGGGGAGGCAGGTTTTTGTCATGTGTTTGACCAGGAACACCAGTGACATGCTTGTGCAGAGTGCTTGTCCCTGGGGATTATCTTCCTCGATCCCAACACCCCTCTCTCACTGCCACATAGAAATTTTAGTTTTAAAAATAACTTTTAGGTTTTCTTTAACTTACATTTTAAAACTGCTTCAGAGTCACGTTCCGTTTGTCCTCCTCTCCCTTTCTTCTTTCCTCCTCCTTCCCTTCTTTTCTTGTACTGAAGGTTCAACCTAAGGCCTCCTGCATGTTACACAAGCAGGTGCTCCACCACTGAGTTATATCACAGCCTGGCCTAATCCTGACGGGGCTAGCCACTGTTAGACAGACTACATCATTTCCCTCCTTGTCAAGTGCAGTTATAATGAAAACAGGGCAGCTGGCTGCCAGGAGCACCAGCGAGCCTAAGAGGGTTCTGTCGCTGAAACTTAAGATTTCTATACTGGGTTCTAAGAGGAGCTGGAAAACTACTTGCAGGACTTTTAATAACAGCAAAACTAAAGGTTGGCAATCCAAGATCAGGAAAGTACGCCATAGGCACAGGACAGTGTGGACTGGCACGCATGTCTTCTCTACATACAATATATGAAACCTATTAGGCTGCACTGTCAAGATCTTCCTCAAGAGTTAGGAAGCCACAATCTTCCCTTGCCTTTTGGTGTTTTTGGAAAAGGTCCACTCGTACCTTGAACTGGCCTGGAGCTAAGCAAATTGGCCTCACATACTACCTCAGCCTCCCAAGTGTTAGGATTAAAGATGTGATCCTCCATGTCTGGTTTCCTCATGCCTCTTTAGAAAGATACATCTTAAACTTGATCTATGATGGAAGTAGGGGGAAGGTAGGACTCTCAAACCTGCTCTGAAATAGGAATTTACATATGAAAGCCACGATAGGCATGGTCTCTGTCCTATCAAATCAGTATGTAAATCTTAAATAGTATTATACATTGGACTCTAATTATTTCCAATTCTCATGTTAAAAGCCAGCCAATGGCATTACTGGGAGATCTTGGGGATTTTAGTAGGTGGGGCAGGGCATAGTTAAAGGGGGTAGGACACTGGCCCAGCCTGGAAAGGTATATTGGGAACTGAGCCCCTCCTCTTCCTGGCCACTGTGAGTTGAGCAGTACTTTACCACACTCTTCTGCCATGACTGCCTTGCCACAGAGCTGAAAGTAACCAGGGCAAATCACCACACAGATGTCTCTTAAACTACGGAAACCATAACCTCCCTTGTTTTCTTACAGTTTCATCATAGTGAGGGATGGAAAGTAGAAGGACACAAGCTGCTGTGCACTGAGGATTGTCACAGTTAGGAAGAGTGCACCCTGTGCTATCTGGACGGACAGAAAGGTCGGGACAGAAAGGTCAAGGAAAGGTTCTCTGAGGAAGCCTCAGAGATGATACCTAATGGTGACTAGAAGTCACCAGGCAGGAAGAGCCTTTCAGGTAGAGGCTGGCTGTCAATAGTACCTGGGGACGACAGGTGCTTGCTTACAGGTAAGAAGTTCCTGGCTGGGGAATAGTTACCCACTAAGCAGTCTGAGAACTGATGCCTGGGGAATCAGAACTTTGGGTATGTCTGTAAAGATATTTCCAGAAAGGATTAACTGGGGGTGGTATGTGCGTGTATGCATGCATGTGTGCATAAGCGTGTGTGTGTGTGTGTGTGTGTGTGTGTGTGTGTGTGTGTGTGTGTGCGCGCGCGTGTGTGTGTGTGATGCCCTTTATCTGGTATTACCATCCCAAAAGTTCTGGAGTGAGTAAAAAGCCAATTGAGAGCTGGCATTTGCCTTTTTTTCATTACTAGTCTCCAGAGATGTGAGCAGGCGGGTGCCACATACTTTTGTCACCAAAGAGGTACCTGCTGCCAGGCCTTCCCTACTTGGATGGTCTTTATTTCTGGAAACCATGAGATAAAATAAACCTCTTCAAACGGCCTGTTGTCTGGCACTTGGTCATGATGACAGGAAAAGCAGCTGATACAAGAGGGGAAAGGGGAATAAGAAGGGACAGACATCGAGGGGACCTATCAGGAGGTTACAAATATTGCCTGGCCTGTATCCATCAGGAGCTTTTCACTATGGTAGATTTCTTTTCACCTGAACAAGAAGTTGGATTGTATCTCAAAATGCATTTATTATCTCTCAATTCTACCATACTCATTTCCAATAATACTTCAGAAATGAACTTTATGATAAGATATAGAGGTTACTTAAAAATATTTTTTAAAAATTAAGAAAAAAGGAGTTACAAGACATAGATTAAACCTTTAAGTAAACAATTATCAAGTGTGCTGGCAATGATCAAAGCAAATATATTTGATACATCAGTTGTCATAACAAATCTGCATAATGGAAAGCCACACCATGTATAATTAGGTATATAATTACAAATATATAAAACTAAAAATACATAATTAGTTCATATATATCCAACTGAAAGAAACGATAGAAATTGAAAACAATAAGTGGTAATTTTATGCAAATGTTTAGTTATTCCAGGATGAATTTTAAAGGATGAAGTATCTCTACTTATCTCAATTAAATTTTTCAGATTAGCCAACACTTGCTTGTTGGCACTGATGAAATCAACAGGAAGCTGTTGTGTTTAGGCTGAAGTTCTGTGGAAACCATCACACAATGCTAGGCTTGTGGATACTCAAGAGTAGAGAAATGGATATGTACAAGAAACTAAAGCTATTCATAACACAGAATGCCTTCCTGCAGCTTGGGGAGTAAAACAGCAGGGTACAAACCCACCATGTCAAGTTCTAGTGAGGATGCTGACTAGTGCCTGCTCCATTATCCGGCTCACAGTCTTTCATAAAAGCTTGTTTGAGTTGCCTCCATTCCTAGGTAAAGTGTTGGCAGACTGGATCTCTGCAGAGGCTGGAAGCTGAAGGCAGTGGCAACAAGGACTTTGACATCCTGCCACTGGAGGGGGAGAACAGAACAGGCTCAAATAAACAGAAGTAGTAGCAGCATGGCTTACTGCACTGAGTCTGTAAGTACTGCCAGATACCAAACTTAGCTTGGGATGAGAAATAAGGAAGACGAGAGAATTTCCTGTCCTGACTGAGGCAGGCAGGGATGTATGAGACTGGAAACAGAATCCTCCTGTGCACATGAAGGATCCAGTTCAGTCAGTCACACATATAACCTAAGGTATACACAGGATTTACACAGAGGCTTTGTGTAGGGTGCATACCTCTTATAAACACATGTCACACATAATGCTTACACATATGCATAACATATAACTGGTCTCCTGGCCTGACAATACATGATGATAAACTAAAAGGAAAAACGAACCCTTAGAGTCTAAGATGACAGAGCAAATGACCAATATTAAGCTTGCTTAGTATCACATCACTTGTCACTGCTACACATGAACATTGCCTTCCCACATGACCAAGCACATGCAGACACAGATTTTGACTGTGAAGATTTAATTCACAACAGAAGTATGTTGCTTATAGAGTGAGAAGTGAAATCGCCGTCCCTCTGGGTACATCCAGGTGCTTGGCCAATTTTCTACAATGATGGTGGCCAATGTGCTTGCCTTTCTCAGGCACCAATTTCCATAAGGCCAGTTTAGGTGACAACAGCAAACATAAGTAATACACCTGATCCAAAGAAGCAGTTTGCTTTTCCTGGTGGTGTTTTTAATTCACCTATTTCTATTACTTAAGACTATAAGCACACCCCTAGAAACAATCACAATGCAAACACGGTCTCTACAGCAGCCTGTGGTCTTGTGAGTTTATACTACTATAACTCCTGAAAGAACTCCTTCCAGAACAGGGCCAACAGTACACATACCTGCCTTGTTCCCAGGTGAGCTGGGACTACTGGCACCTAAGTATTAAACCTTAAAAATGCTTGGTGGCCATGACTAAAACCAGCCAACCTGTGCTGTATTCTCTCTTTTGAACACTTCTGCTTTCTACGTGGCCTAGTTCTGAGCCCTCTGCCCTACAAAAGGCCATCAAGAAGCTTTCCTCTCTTCTCTTTTTATAGAAGGAATTAATGTTCACTTTAAAATTTTCACTAAGAGCTGGTTCTTTGAGAAAATCAACAAAATAGGCAAACCTTTAGCCAAATTAACTGTAAAGCACAGAGACAGTATCTAAGTTAACAAAATCAGGACTGAAAAGGGAGACATAACAACAAAATCTGAGGAAATTAAAAACAAAATTAGGTCTTATTGCAAAAGCCACAAAATTGGAAAATCTAAATGAAATGGATGATTCTCTAGACAGACACCAATTACCAAAGTTAAATCAAGATCAGGTAAACTATCTTAACAGTCCTATAACCTTAAGGAAAACAGAAGCAGTCATTAAAAGTCTCCCAACCCCCACACCCCAAAAAAGCCAAGGACCAGATGGTTTTAGCCCAAAATTCTACCAGACCTTCAAAAAAGAGCTAATACCAATACTCCTCAAACTATTCCACAAAATAAAAACAGAAGGAACACTGCTAAATTCATTCTACGAGGCCACAGTCACCCTGATACCTAAACCGCACAAAGACTTAACAAAGAGAATTTCAGACTAATTTCTCTTATGAACATCAATGCTAAAATACTCACTAAAATTCTCACAAACTGAATCCAAGAACACATCCAAAACATCATTAACCATGATCAAGTAGGTTTTATCCCAGAGATGCAGGGATGGTTCAATATACAAAAATCCATCAATGTAATCCACTCTATATACAAACTGATAGAAAAAGAATCACATGATTATATCACTAGATACTGAAAAAGCCTTTGACAAAATCCAACACCCCTTCATGTTAAAAGTCTTAGAGAGATCGGGGATACAAGGTGCATACCTAAACATAATAAAAGCAATATACAGCAAGCCAATGGACAACATCAAATTAAATGGAGAGAAACTTAAAGCAGTCCTACTAAAATTATACAAGACAAGACTGCCCAACCTCTCCCTATCTATTAAATATAGTACTTGAAGCTCTAGCTAGAGCAACAAGACAATGAAAGAAGATCAAAGGGATACAAATTGGAAAGGAAAGGAAGTCAAAGTATCATGATTTGTGGATATGATAGTAGAACTAAGTGTCCCCAAAATTCTACCAGAGAACCCCTATAGGTGATAAACACCTTCAGCAAAGTGGCTGGATACAACTCAAAGAAATCAGTAGCCCACATTTATACAAATGATAAATGGACTGAGAAAGAAATTAGGGAAACAACACCCTTCATAATAGCCACAAATAATATAAAATATCTTGGTGTAACTCTAAGCAAGCAAGTGAAAGATCTGTATGACAAGAACTTCAAGTCCCTGAAGAAAGAAACTGAAAAAGCAATCCGAAGATGGAGAGCTCTCCCATGCTCACTGATCAGTCTGATTAGCATAGTGTAAATGGCCAGCTTACCAAAAGCAGTCTACAGGGTCAACACAATTCCCATCAAATTCCACCACAATAGTTTTACAGACCTTGAAAGAGGTCTTCATGAGGTTTTATTCTTCATGTGGAAGAATAAAAAACCCAGGATAGGTAAAACAATCCAGAACAATGAAAGAACTTCTGGAAGAATCACCATCCCTGACCTCAAGCTGTACTACAGAGCAACAGTGACTAAACAAACAAACAAAACAAAGCAAAACAAAATGCATGGTATTGGTATAGAAACAGAGAGACTGATTAATAGAGCTGAATCAAAGACCTAGAAATAAACCATTACACTTATGGACAGTTTATTTTTGACAAAGAAGCCAAAATCATAAAATAAAAAACAAAAACAAAAACAACAAAAAAAAGATCTTCAACAAATGGTGCTGGTCTAACTGGATGTCTGAATGTAGAAGAATGCACATAGATCCATATTTATCACCCTGCACAAAACTCAAGTCCAAGTGGCTCAAAGACCTCAACATAAAACCTGATGCACTAAACCTAGTAGAAGAGAAAGTGGAAAATAGCCTTAAATACATTGGTACAGGAGACAATTTAGGAAATTGTCTAAGGCACTAAGATCAACAATTGACAAATGGGACTTCACGAAACTAAAAGGCTTCTGAAAAACAAAGAACACCATCAGTAGGACAAAATGATAGCCCACAGATTGAGAAAAGACCTTTACTAATACTATATCTGACAGAGGGCTGATATCCAAAACATACAAAGGACATAAGATTCCAATAAATCAAATAACCCAATTTAAAAATGGGATAAAGAGCCAAACAGAGAATTCTCAACAGAGGAATCTCGAATGGCTAAGAAGTACTTAAAGAGATGTTTAACTTCCCTAGTCATCAGGGACATGCAAATCAAAACAAGAGATTCCACTACAGAGCAATAGTGATTAAAAAAAAAAAATGCATGGTATTGGTATAGAAACAGGTATTGAGAGGGCCAGAGGGCCAGGAGAATGAATGGATACCTAAATGGATAAATGCAGCTGCCAGGGGTTGGGGATATCTCTAGAAAGTGTCAGAGACCTGGGATGGGGCGGCTCCCAGGAATCAATGTGAGAGACCTTAGTGAGACATGTAGCAGTGGCGATATGGATCTTGAAGTGATCACCTCCTGTAGCCATACAGGATCTCCATTGCAGGGATAAAGATACCAACCCACACATAAAACTTTCAACCCCAAATTTGTCCTGTCTACAAGAAATGCAGGGACAAAGATGGAGCAGAGACTGAGGGAATGGCCAACCAATAACAGGCCCCACTTGAGACTCATCCCATGGGCAAGCACCAGTCCCTGACACCATTAATGATACTTTGTTATGCTTGCAGACAGGAGCCTAGCATAACTATTTTCTGAGAGGCTCCACCCAGCATCTAACTGAAACAGATGCAGAGACCCACATCCAAACATTGGATGGAGCTCCGGCCTCTTATGGAAGAGTTGCAAAAAAGACTGAAGGCCCTGAAGGGAATAGGAACTCCACAAGAAGACCAACAGAATCAACTAACCTGGACCCTTGGGAGTTCTCAGAGACTGAGGCCCCCAGCACATATGTAGCAGATGTGCAGCTCAGTCTCCATGTGGGTCTCCCAACAACTGTAGCAGGGGCTGTCCCTTAAGCTGTGGCTTGTCTGTGGAGTCTGTTCCTCAACTGAGCTGCCTTGTCTGGCCTCAGTGGGAGAGGACGTGCCTAAACCTGCAGAGACTTGATGCATTAGTGTGGGGGGATACCCTGGGAGGGGTGTCTCCCCCACCCTCTCAAAGGAGACAGGGAGAGACCCGAAGGAAAAAAATTTCAAAGGCATAAAAAAGAAAGCAAGATCACCTGTGTTTATACATAACTTATACTAACATCATGCTATATTATTTACCAGTCTTGGTTAATCTAAGTAAATATATACTGTTATTTTGATAAAATTGTTATCACACATACAGGGTTTAACAGTTCAATTGACAAATCAATAAAAATTCCTTATCATTATGACATGATTAATTGACCACCTAGCCCTGTATTTTACAAATGTGGTACATTTAACTTATCACCTACTACTGACCATTTAGGCTGGTACTCACATTTGATTCTTATCAACAGTCCTGTGATGAACATCCTGCAGATTCATGTTTACTCAGCCAAGACTTACTTTATAATATATTCCTTAGCACATTTGGCTAGCTTTGATTTGCCCTTCTTACGGTTTATGAAATTTCTTTCTTAGCAGACTAATTACTAACGCATGGGAAATGGGTCTCTTGAACATAATGAATGATTACCAAATTGCACAATGACTTATAAGTGAATTAACTAATACATTTAACAAATCCTCATTAACTTTCTTCTATACGTGCTAGGGACGGGGCATACAGCAGGCAGGCTGTTCCTTGCTCTGAGAGCTCTTACTGTCTCCAGGAAAGGATGTCCATAGCTTGTGCCGGAGGAAGGAGCACCAGTGTGTGTGTGTGTGTGTGTGTGTGTGTGTGTGTGTGTGTGTGTGTGGTGACATGTTGACAGGTGGAACGTCCAGCTGGGCTCTGCTGGCCCTTTCTTACCCTTCTGGCCACCAGACCCCCCAATCCCCACGTTTCCTATTTCTATTTCTAGCTTGAGCTGAAGTAAAACAATCTTTCATTTCAAAGTTCCCCTCCTACCTAGAAAAAGAATCGCTATTGAATGATAAATTTCTTCAAACTACTGCCTAAGTAACACAAACACTGATTACAAAGGGAACAATTTGGGAAGAGAATTAGGTTTTTTTTTTTTTTTTTTTTTTTTAATACCTAACCATTTAGAGAAAGGTTTTTAAAGTATTTTTTAAAAATCTGATATTCAATGTTTTCTAGCTTATGAGTATTGAAATATAATATTTTCCATGATTAATTTTAATTTCAAAACTGGCAGAAAAGAATGACTTATTTTTTTAAATGGAAACAATAAAAAACAGCTATTATATTCTAAATTAACTTAATCACCCTTGTATTTTACTATTTTACACAGTATGGCACTTGACCACCACTGAAGGTTAACCACTTTTACAGAATGGCTTTTGTACACTACAGGCAAATGGACAGAGGCTTCTCTCTGTCTAAGGAGGCCTGGCTGCAGCATGGCTGGAGAACAAGCCACACACCTTCCTTACAAGAGCAAGTGCAGAGAGATCAGAAAATACATCAAGACCTTCATAAAATTTTGGTCTTTAATTCAAGGTGACCCAGACTGAGCCAGAAAACAAAACAAAACAAAACAAAACAAAACAAAACAGGTATATAAGCAATGAACTAATTAAAAATAAATTAATTTATTTGTTTAGAATACATACTGGATATCTTACATAAGAAATGAGGTTGGTAGAAATAGGGAATACTGAGCCAGTTTTATCCCCTGATAATGAGTTTTGATGCATTTTTCCTTTATATTTAGCTGCAAATCAAGGTGGATATGATGGAGCATGCCTTGCAATCCAAGTACAATGTTAAGTATAGACAGGAAGAGGGAGGGGTCAGGCTGGCTGTATATGGAAACCCTATCTTGAAGAAGGAACATGTGTTTTCCTTTAAGTAAGTTCTATTATATGGATATTTCTGTTTATACAGAAATATATATATACATACACATGTATATGTATTTTCACACACACATGAATATATATATTCAATTATCCACCAAGTGGATGTATATAAAACATGTTCAATTTTTACTAGTATGTAATTACCAATTAATTAATTAATTAATTACCAGTAAGAAAAAGTACCTCATTACTTCTAGGTTAGAGAAGAGGAAGCTGGGCACAGAGCAGCAGAATGTCCGGCCCACAGTCAGTCAGAGTCAGGGCTGAGGAGTGAAGGCAGGCAGGGGCATCATGGACCTCAGCTGTCCAGGACTGCACAGGGATACGCTCAACCCTCCCACCTTGCCCTATGGAGAAGAAACAAGTTCCCTTCCTTAAATGATTTTCAATATCTAGAGAACCTAGATCATCTTGGTCCTTCCTATCTTGTCTCTAATTTTTGCTCTTCTGATTTAAGTCCTATGATTAAATATACACAGGGAACAAACAAACAAACCCAAACCTCAAAACACCTAAAACTAAATATTGGCTATTCTTCATCCTTCCCCTTCGTTCTTATTAAAAAATTTAAAATTGGATTTATTAATTTCTTTTTATTTATGAATAGGGTATTTTGCACACATGTATGTGCCCACCCACAGAGGTGAGAAGAGAGCCTCAGATCCCCTAGCACTGGTGTTAGGGATAGTGGTGAATCACCATATAGGTGCTTGGAATCGAACCTGGGCCCTCTGCAAGAACAAGTGCTCTCAACCTCTGGGCCATCTCTCCAACCCTGCTCTTTTTCTTATTTATGATAAGTACACAAAAATCTTTAGTTTTTAAAAAATTATATTGTAGAGCAGTTAGATCCATGTTTCACAGTCTGCTTCCTTCTGGTGGCCTCAGGTTCTAACTGTGCACTGAACTGTTTATTAGGACTATGTTCTAAGAAAAGCCAGTTCCATTTCTAGGTAGAATTCTGCTGCTAGCTAAGAGCACTATGCCCACACACAATGGGCATGCCACATGATATGGTTAATAGAAAGCACTGCTGCTGAAGACTAATCAGCTGCTACAATAGAACCGAGCTGAGCTACACTCACACCAGAATGGAGGCAAAAGCAGAGTTCAAATGACATTAAATTAATTCATTAAAGTCTTAAATAAATCCACATGTAAGGAATTATTTTTCTTTGTATTTCAGAATCCATGGTTAGAAATGACAATGCTTAATGACAAAAAATTCATATACCTCTATCCCTGCCAATGAGGCTGTCAATATAGATGACAAGTGTCAAAACACTATTAGAAAAAACAGGTTAACAATATAATTGGGGACATACACAAATTACTAGATCATATATATCTAATTCAGATAAATGTGAAATTTCAAAACATCACCTACATCTGAACCAGTGCATATGAATTATTCACATGGCTTTATCTAGTAGGAGGATTAAAAAGAAGAAAAGACTCGAGAATAAAATTTAAAATGGGAAAACCAGCTCTCTAACTGCTGACTTCCTACGTCAATTGAGTTCCAATGTGCACGAGTGTGCATGCATATAAAGAGGCCTTGGTTTGGGGATACTTTTTGGCAATGGTCAGAAAAAATTCAGGCGGATTGTTTATTGAAAAACAGTCTTTGCTTTCAAAATGATTTTGCAGTGGGGCTCATGAGAGAGACACTCAGGGGTGAACGTGCTTATCATGAAAGCACAAGAATCAAGAGTTCAGATCCTCATCTCCCACTAAAGGCTAGGCACACAGGTGTGGGGACTGGCCGCCATCCCAGTGCTCAGAAGACAGACGAAATTCCTAGGGCAAGCTAGCTAGCTATAGCAGCCAAATTGCACTTTGTGAAAGTTCTTAATGAATAAGATGAAGAGGACTGAGGAAGACCCCTGATATCAACTTCTGGCCTACATACACACACATGCACACGCACATGCACACAAAACAATTTCAGGAGGACACTAAGCATACTACAGACACTCACAGAACATGCTTTATGATTTGGGGAAGTACATAAGTAAATGTTCAGAATGAGAGTTACAATTTGTATAGGCTGTAGGGAGAGTAAGTACTTTGTCGTGAGAGCTGGGACTTCCAAGCAGGGAACCTAGCTCAGTACCTGCCTAGTAAGTAGAGGTTCTGGGTTTGATTCCTAGATTCTCCAAACTGAAATAAAATATCAGCTTATTAAGGGAGAGTGAAGACTGCCATTGTAGTAGGTGGTCCCTGACCTTGACTTGGTAAATGTTTGCTGAGTGAATGAATATTTGTTGAGGTAATAAACAGAACAGGATACCTCCTAAGCAGTTTTGGCAGCTGAGAGCTAGTTAAGAGAACAAACTCTGGAGCTGCCTCTCACTCCTTGGCTCCATGCCTGTACCTACTGAGTGGCCAATTCACGGCTAGCAAATTAATGACAATTAGAAGACAGCAGGCTAAATTGAGACTATTACTAAACTCTGCCACCTGAAAGCAAAGGGCAAGGTGTAAGACATACAGACTCCTGGGGCAACTGGCAGAGGTCCAGCCAGAGCCTGACACAGATGATGGTAAAGAGGAACCTAGTTAAAGAAAAGACATTCTGCAGTAGAATGCCAGGGAGTCAAGGTTGGAGCACTGAGTTGGGGGTGAGCAAAGGAAAGAAGGGAAAGGGTACAGGTGCCTTCCCTTCTTTTTGATTTTGAAGCTGGTCTTACTCTATAGCCCTTACTGGTCTTGGATTTGCTATGTAGACCAGGCTGCCCTTGAATTCACAGACATCTGCCTGTGTCTGTCTCTGCAGGGATCAAAGGCAATGTGAGATGATAATTATGTTAAGAGAGTGAATAGATCATCTCCAGTAAAGGTTGCTACAGTTGCTCAACTCAACAGAGTATGGAGCAAGTAGGATTAGAGCTTTGAAAACGGCAGAGAATCACTAGTGGGAAAGTGGCAGGTTGTGCAGAGCTAGGAAAGTCAGGGCAGTTTTGATAGAAACTATGCTTTTCAAGACAAGGTTTTAATTGTTCCACAGTTTTTAATCAAGAACTGTGGTAGGCACTTCGGGAGATTCAGAGAAAGGTAAGATATGGCTCCTATCCACAAAAAATACCAACTCTGAGATATTTCACAGTAGAATGTGAATGTATGCAAAGAGAGAGAGAGAGAGAGAGAGAGAGAGAGAGAGAGAAGTCTACCAATGGTCTTCTCCACTGTTTCTGACTGTTTTTAATATGAAGTCATTTTCTGTTTTCCATGCTGAGGGTGACAACAGAGTTCTCTGGTTGAGGGACAAGTTGGGGTCCAGAGGATTTGGTGAACAAAACAAGCCAGGGGTTTTTGGTTGAGCCTAGGATCATTTTTTTTAGGTAGACCGCTTAGATTTTTGTCTTTAAATGGCCTTTTTGCTAGCAGGTGAAACGTGGGGCATAGACACAGTTTCCACTGTCTGTGCCCCCTGAGGAGGTCTGAGAGGGAGGGCAACACGCACAAGCCACCCTGCTCCTGTGTTGGGTCCACCCAGCTTTCCTGTAAGTCTCCAGAGCTAGCTAGGCAGCTGACAGCATGGATTTTACTGAAGAAATGCTATGACATTTGTTTTAAATGTCACATTTCTCCCCCACAAACTAAAAATAGCTTGTCACCATACCCCTACCCCTAATAAAACTGTTGGCTTGGAAATGACATTGATAAGCAAAATGAAGCATATAACCTTTTCTCCCCTTTTCTATAAATGTTTTATTTATTCCCAAGTAACATTTTGTGTCTTTTGTAGGCTGAGATCAAAGGGACAGAGCAGTAAGTTTTACTGCGCCAGCAGTCTCCTGCAGCATGGGACTGTCATTTTTACAGCACGCCTCAGCCAGGCACGGCTGTCATTTGAGTAGTGATCTACTGACTGACAGAAAATATCTGTGGAAATAATATGTGCTCTCAGAGCCATGTGACATTTTATGAGCAGTTTGACTGTTTTCATTACTCTGATTTCAGTCTGGTGAGGAGGAAGTTGGAAAGCCTGAGATGGGCACACGCACAGCCTGCTAGGATGAGGCCGACAGGACAACCTTGAAATTGGGCTGTTGCATTTAATAAGACCATGTGGCAATTATCTGAAAGCATTTTAAACAGTAAGTTGAATGAACTGCGTAATCTGATCAATTCTAAGGTCACCAGCCTTATTGATAAGAGTATTCGGCAAACTGACAGCCTAAGTACAAATTGCACACAGACATTATGGCAGCCTTTACAGGACTCGCCTTCAGTATCCCAGCTAGGATTTTTCTGTAGTTGGGTGGGTGGGGCGGGTGTCAGGTCTGGAACGTGCTATGCATTGAAGGATGAGCTTGGATTTATGATCCTCCAGTCTTCACCTCCGAAATGCTGAGATAATAGGTGCGTGCTACCGTGGATGGTCTATGCAATGTTGGGAAGGGAACGTAGGCTTTATCAACACTAGGGTAATCACTCACTCTACTGAGTCCTAGCCCTAGCCCCTTAAGGTTTTAAGAGTCAACATTTAGTTATCATAGGGAAAAATCTCCTTTTAGCAAATTTTACACCCAAAGCGCTCCCATTAGTAATGGAGTTTTGTTTACAACAGAATTAGAACACATTGCTGGAAAATATGGTCTAGGAGTTTGACTTTTTATTTTAAAGCAAGGCAAATAAGGAATAGCTATGTATTGTGCTTGCAAATAGCATGCC
The DNA here is from genome assembly GCA_030674055.1 of Rhabdomys pumilio. Taxonomy (NCBI): domain Eukaryota; kingdom Metazoa; phylum Chordata; class Mammalia; order Rodentia; family Muridae; genus Rhabdomys; species Rhabdomys pumilio. Next base: position 32,050,656 of record JANHMN010000006.1, on the reverse strand, counting down.
TTCTCTTTTCTTGTTCCTGAAAGGGTTCTACAGTGGCTGGAGGACATCTTTGGTCCCACAGCTTCTGGTGTGACTAGTCTCAGGTCATGTATTTACTGTGTCATTCCACTGATAGGTAGTTCGTATGTCTCTGACCACTTTCAGATCAGGAACGCATGACTCACCTGATGAGTACCTATAGTCAACTTGCCAGCATTTGCATCTCAGGTGGCTTCTTGATTGTCCAGGATAGTCACCTTCAGAAAGGCATAACTTCAGATGTTCAATGAGCTGCCATATGGAAAGTGTCTACTCTGCTACCCAAGGTGTGCTACAGAGCCCTAACTCTAATGAAGATGTTGGGAGAATCTGAGGATCTGTGAAGGCTTTGAGATGCAATGTCCAAAGAAATTCACACACAAACTACTGCAAACAAACAAGATACTATCCTCATGGTCTACTGATGAAGTTGTGTGTGTGTGTGTGTGTGTGTGTGTGTGTGTGTGTGTGTATTTGGTTTTTAATGTGTGTGCTTAAAATAAAGCACTACACTTTCTAATTTGTTGTAACTCTCAGTCCTCCAACTGTCCACACACTGTCAGTCTCTCCTTTATTTGCATTTTAAGCCCCTTGAACCTATAAACATACAATTCGTACTGATGTTTCCCTGTTAGCAATAAAGACAGTGTGCCCATGCTTCAATATGCAAAACTTCTGTTCTAGGACTTAGCTGAGTATTTGGCCTCCATCCTGTTTATTATTTTTAGCCACCAATCAACGATAAAAGTTTCACACACACAAGTATTTGTACTTATTTTCCTGTCAATAAGTCTGCAATTCACAATGTGTCTTGACTGCCTTCCCCCCATATTTTATTACCTGTTATCATGGAATTTTTAATCAACATATTATTCTTTAACATTGTTTTTGATACTTTAAAATTCTCATTTCTTTAATTTTGAAGCACCATCAGTTTCTTTGAAAGGTGTGTGGCAATTATTACTAGTAACAAATATATGAGATTTATAATAAAAACAGTATAAAAATCTATCTAGAACTCAATAGTACTTTGAGTCTATGTTTTATTCAGGATATATAAAGCATTAGAAATAAATGCTTCTGTATTTTATAAAATAATCATGTATTCTTTTGTATCGATAGTCTGTCTGACATGAATAAAATTAGACTTTCTCCATGTGTCTCAGTATATTGTGGATTGGTATGTGCTGTGTGTACATGCATGTGTGTGCAGCTGCACATAGAAGCAAGTGTATCTGCATGTATGTGCATGTATGTGCATGTATGTGCATGTATGTGCATGTATGTGCATGTATGTGCATGAGGAGGCCAGAGCCATTCACCTTGCTTTTTGAGATAGGGTCTTTCACTGGGGCCCAGGACTTATGGATTAGGCACAGCAGGCTGGCTAATGAGTCCCAGGGATCTTCCTGTCTTGCCTCCCCACTAGGATATAAACATACACTTGGCTTTCTACCTGGATGATGGGGCTCACACACAGGTTCGCATGCTTGTGTGGCAAGCACTTGACTGACGGGGCCACTTCCCCATCCCTAGTTATTAAAATTTTTGCAAAGCTGGTGGTTTAGCAGCATCCATTAGATTTTATTTATTTATTCACCTTTTTTGCTTAAAGCTGAATTAAGAGTATTTTCGCAAGCAAATGTAGCTATGAAGTGAGGCAGAGAAAGAAAGCAAAATTTCATAAAAGTCAGAGATTGTGGCTCCTCAGTTCCATTTCTTTGATTCATTCACAAACCCTCTCGGATTCCTGCCTGCTTTCCCATCCCCCTCCAAAACAAAACATTTATTAACCAAAGCTTCCAACTGTGACAGAAATTACAGTCAGGTTAATGCTACAGATGGTGTAAAAAATGCAATCTAAAAACATGATTAAAAACTCAGCTAGGTAACTCAAGTTCCTCTCCGACATGGCTGACCAGACATCTGGGAGGAAGGAAATGCACATTTTTGGTTAATTAGTTTGCTTTTATCCATCCCTGTAATTAGAACATGCTTTTCCCCTACTTAAGCCTAAGCAGTCATTAGATTTAATAAACCTTTCTAGATTGTCATAAGCAAGAAAATGAATCAGTTAAAAAATAAGCACTAAGCTGTATTAGCAATGTGATTGCAACATCATGGGGATAAAAGTGTCTCTGTTTAATTATTAAAGACTAAGTACATCATCTCATAGCTTGTTACAAAAAGATTATACAGCTCCCCACCCCTTTTCTTCATGATGGTTTATACAGTAGAAAAAGCACCCCCCATGTTACCTCCACAGATTATAGTCTACCAAACAGAAGTGACTATTAATCATTCTTTGCAAAAATTAGCTTCTTCTCAGGTCAGTCAGACTTGTGACATGGCAAAGGAGAGCAAGTGGCCTTGGTTGGAGTCCTGACTGGAGGGCTGTGCTTTCTCCCCAGGTTCTTGAGGGCTGGTAACAGGGTGGCCTCTGCTGCTCTTACTGTTCGTACATCAAAGCCTTTGAGTGACAGCCTGACCACCAGTACAACATGGCCATCTATCACCACTTCTTACCAGCCCCGAGTTCCTAAACTAGCTATGTCAGTAAAAATGTTAGTTACACACAATGGCGCTGCATTTTCGATGACCAAACTTTTAAAAATGTTTTTAAAGATAAAAGGTTATATACAGAGTCACAGATCCAGTTTCCCATGCTTCTACCTGTTGGCTTTCTCTGTAGTGAAGGAAGTTTTTCTTTTGTTGTATGTCAAAAAACACTGGAATCAAATGACCTAATGTGTAAAAACGCTAAGGTTAGTATTCACTGGATTTTATGTCCTACACAGAAAGCTGTGCTTGTTAGACAGCAGGCTCTACAGCACTGACAGGGACAGGCATGTCTCCTACACACCCTCTGCGTATGTTTTCCACCCTTGCTCATGGCTTCTGTAAACATGATTGCTGATAGACCTACAGGCTTCCAAAAATACAGCTTTGAGCTTGGACTCAGATGAAAGAGGTATAGTGGACAGCAGAAGGCTTGTTTTTCGTTTTGGGGACAGGTTCCCATGTAGTCTTGGTTTTCACTACATAGTCAAGGATGACTCTGACCCTGCCTTAGGCTCCTCAGGGCTGTGATTTCGGCTGTGTACCACCTTTCCTGGTCTATGTGGTGATGGGGATGGAATCAAGAGCTTTATGTATGCTCAGCAAGCACTCTGCTGATTGACCCACATCTAGCTCAGGGGAGTTTAGGACAGTAAGAACCCTGGGTGGGTAATCAGGTCACAGCGGATCAGAGAAGACAGTCTACCACTCAGACAACACTGCAGGGGTCTACAAATGACACTACATATACTTTTCTACATCACAACTCACAACAACCAGCAGAAAGGTAACAGGACTTTTCCATATTTACTCTGAGCTGAGCATGACTGGTTGGCAGTATAGACTGGGAAGGTCGGGGTGAAATGACACATATATACACATTCTCTGTGGCACGTAGAAGATAAACTTCACCTAATACTACCTCTCCCTTTCTCTCTCCCCTCCCCCCATCTTTAGAGATGATTGGCCACATTAGTCATATTATTCTTCTAATTTTAGTTAAAAAAACTCAAGACCTAGGAAATACATGTTGGAGTTCAGACAGATACTGCACTCTGATACCCAAAGCAGTATTTAATGAGTTTTTTTTCTCACTAGGTACTTCTATGACACACAGTCTGACCACTAATATGGTAGAATGCTACCTACCATGCTTGATAGCTATAGCTGAGAAGTTCGTACCATGCCCAGTCAGTTTCACATGTATTTATTTTTCATAAAACGTGTTCCATTCCAGTAAACCCCACCTTTCAGAAATACATCTCTTTGGTTGCCCACTGGCAACAAATGGTATCAAACTATAGACTTGGCCACAGACTAGCTGAGGGATGTCAGACTGAGACTGACCATTTCTGGCCTGTGTTATGATTTGATAAGGTGGTGATTCCTATGATTCAAATTTTAAAATTATCTCATTTCCCTGTCTCTAATTCATAAACTGCAAATCTGACTATTTTTTGGCCAGATCAACAAACCATTGTTTCTTAAAAGAAGGGCTTGCCTAGTACACAGTTAGGGGATTCAGATCAGTGGTGGAGGGCTTGGATAACTCTCCAACCAAACCACGAGGTGTGGTGTGAGCTAAGGATCAACTACCTTGTTATATTAGTAAGCTGGACTAAAGGAGCTGCATGCTGACATGAATGTTTGGGGACTGAAAGAGAATTCTGGTATTCTAGGGCTTTGCAAACAATTCCAAAGGAGGAAAAATAATCTCTTTTCATAGCACTTTTACAGAGCTTGTGGTATTGAGGAGTCATTGTGAAGATGTTTACTCTAAATAAGGAAGGATCTGTTCAGTAAACAAGGATATGTATGCTAGTGGCATAGTCTAAAATTTTTATAGACTTTCTGGTTTCTGTCACTGGGAGCCAAGATGAAAGTCTGCACATTCTCAACAGTTCCAAGGATGAAGTGACTTCCTGGAAATGCAGGCTGTGAACCGAGGCTGGCTGCAGGGCTCCTAACACTCCACTGTGCAGTCCACAGAGAGCATGTGTAACACATTAAACTCCTGAAGGCTCAGGTCACCTAAGGTGACATGACAACCCGGGGCTCAAGCCCAGGAAAACAGAACTGGCTTTGAACACATGATGAGGTTAAAGGCTCTTTGTGAACTCCACATAGTGGGCAAATGAGAACACTTCAAACAGAAAGGTTTTGGATCAGTGGTGTCCGGCATTCCCCTTACCCCATGCTCAGAACCCACACTTCCATCCTGCTCACCTGGTCCAATTTCCTTGAGACTTTTATTTAAAAGTGTTTTATTCTGTGACACACATGGGTATGTATGTGCAGCACATACACTTGCTAGTGCACACATACTTGCGTTTAGAGGCTAGAGAATGATGCTAAGTGTGTCTCCTCTGTCTCTTCACCTTATTTGTTTGAGGCAGTGTCTCTCAGTGAGCCCAGAGCTCACGGAATGAGGAGACTGGTTGGCCAGTTGGCCCTGGGGATCCAAGCCTTTCCCATCACTGTCCCTTCGGAGCAGCAGGGTTACAGATGTGCACCACTAGCATTTGCAGGGGAGCTGGGATCTCAACTCAGGTCCTTGTGCAGCAGGCACTTTACTAAGTGAAGCTCACTGGGTTTTTAAGAACTGATGTGATCTGACAGTGGGATGCACACTCACTCCCTGTCACTTAGCTTGTGGCTCTTGCTTTATAAACAAGAATGGGGAGTGGTACAGGAGAGAGGTTGGGGGGGGGAGGGATCAAGTGAAATAAATACATTATAGTCTCAAAAACAATAACAGAAACACCTATTAATTTACATAACTTCAAAGTTCCATGTCATTTTTTCCTTCACAGTTCTGTGAGGTTAAGAGCACTGCTTGCAAATTTCTGCCCATGTAACAGATCAGAAAATGGAGAATCAAGAAAGGATAGGAAGAAACCTGTTTGTGAGTGTAAGATTTCATATAGAGATGATTCATCGTATAGAGCACTATGCCAATTAGAGTGATTAATGTGATCTCTGTGTGTAGGGAGCATGTGTATGTTCCTATGTGTGTGTATCAGTGTGTGGGAGGTGTACATGTGTGCAGGTGCCTATGCACATGTGTACCCTTGGGGTCAAAGGCCAACTGCAGGTATTCTTCCTTAAGGATTATCTATTTGTTTTTTCAGATAATTTCTCTCACTGGCCTGGAACTTACTAAATAGTCTAGGCTGGCTGGCCAGCAAATTTAGGGATCCACTGGCTTGTCTTTCCAACATGGATTACAGATTCCTGCTGCCATGTCTGACTTTCTAAAACGTTTGGCATTAGACTCTCTCTTCACCCAGCCCACTCCAGGCCACAACAGCAGGCAGTTTGGCATTTGATATGGACTATTGTATGTCTTGAATTGCTCTAGACAGGCTGTCACTGGCCTTTCAACAGGAAGCAGAAACATACACAATTAACCTCCCAAGTTGGGTCTCTCTCGACAGAGGGTTAGAAATATGGCATTAAGCAATGGTGTTTGGTACAATCGACAGTTTCTCAGGTTGACTTAATGTGGAAAGAAGACAACATCAGACAGTCATCCTATAGCTGCGTACTCTGTATGAGAGCAGAGTGGGTCATGTCATGCATTTGCCTTTGTATAACACAAATACACCTGGAAGTAGAAACAAGTCCAGAGGAAGGCGGCTCAACACTAAAAGTGACAAATTTAAATCCAAAAATGCTAGCCTCTTGTTTCCATGTTATCAAGCCAGTTATTCAGACTAAAAACCTCAGCTGTTGCTGTGGCTCTTCAAACAATTCTTTTTCTTCAAGAGGGAAATATGTAGAACTAGGTGAGCAAATGCAGACAGTAAGATCTTTATGGTCCACCTCACACTCAAAGGACACACATCATCGCAGACAGCTTGCTTTGATGAGCTACCCCTTGAAAAGATCCACCTACTTTGTCCCAAATCCCAACAAATTGGAGAAAGGGTAAGAAGAAAATACACTTGGAAATTTATCATGGTGGGCCCTGGCTTCATTCGGGATGTAGTTAGTTCTCCCTACTGGATGCTCTTAGATTTCTTCTTCAGGCAAAATTGTGTTTTAACTTCTAAGAAATGAACTGTGACTACATGGAATATGTATCTGGATGTTTTCATTTTGCCATCTGAGAGTGAGGACCAGGGTGAGTAGATGAGTTCTGTCCCTGCACTCTGAGCCAGATGACATGAAGATATGACTACATGTTGGCGGATTACGCATACCACTCTGTTACAAGGCAAATTAGATATTTATGCTTCTCTTCCAAACAAAGCAGACATGCTGTCTGGAAAGATTTTTCCCCCCCTTCTGGCCTAGTTAGAACTCCTGTAAGTGAAGCTGGTGAGTTTTATTAGCAGGCATGCCAGCTCTGCTCCACACAAGCCATCTTTATGAGTGTTGCACTGCTGAATACACAAGTCAATAAACATGTGGCTGCCATTACCATCCCCCTGTCTTCTAGGAACTTAGTGAAAGCCACATTTCCTTGCTGTATTTTGCTCATAGAGTAGTTCGTATGTACTTTTTAGAGTTGTAGTAGCATGCTTTGCAGTTCTCTTTCCTCTTAGGTGTAGTCTGACATCTTGACCTTGTGACATGATGTTATCATCTACAATATCCACACTGGAGAGCTGTATCACTGGGTTACAAACAACAACAACCAACCAACCAACCAAACAAACAAACAAACAAAAACCCAAACAAACAAAAACAAGAACAACAAAAAACCAACCAACTAACCAACCAACCAACCAACCAACCAAACAAACAAACAAACAAAAAACCCAAACAACCAAAAACAAGAACAACAAAAAACCAACCAACTAACCAACCAACTAACCAACTAACCAACCAACCAACCAACCAACCAACCAACCAACCAACCAACCCCTGCAAGACCATTTCACAATTTCTTATGGTTTTGCAGTGAAAGGAGCAATGTTTATTCCTTCACTGACCAGGCCAGGGCACACCTTTGGCCTAGGCCTGTCAGTCACAGCCTTCTCTATCTCTGCTTCTCTCCTACCCACAAGGTCCAGGGGTCACAGTGACTTCAGTGGCTTTACTCAGTTCTCACCAGCTCATCTTCAGATGGCTCCCCAGAAGGAAGGTGATGATGGCTTAGCAGTGAGCACACATGCTAGTGTGGAGTGGAACCAGGGCACTTAATTCTGTGGAGCTCTGGTTCCTCACATAGCAGTCTGATTCTCTTCGAAGAGCAACTTGACTCACGAGGAGCCCTGGGTTTCTAGGTGTCATGGAAGCACTGGTGAGGTGCCTCAGCCTTCCCTAGCTGAGCTCTAGGTGGTCAGAGAGGGATGACTCTAGCTGCATTCATCCTGGTCACAACACCGGGGCTATGGCCAGACCACAGGGAAAGGAAGAAGAGCGTAACAGGCAAGGTCTGCTTCCTCTGCACCAAGCTAGGTATCTGCTGTCAAATGGCTGCCAACTGCAAGATCTTCCTTCTTTGAAACAAAGTTCAGATCTGTAAGGAGCCAATTTATTTATAAAACATGATGAAAATGAATGGCCAGAAGATGGAATTAAAGGCAGGTCTTCTTGTTTTTGGTAGATTTAAAAGCAGGAAATTATCACCAAACTCCTAAATACTCATTCTAAATTCTAAGTTTCAGGTCATTACTTCTGTGGACAGGCTAGTTCTAAGGATGACAGATAAGCTCCTGAGGGCCAGCCCCGCTTCCCACTTGGATGTATTCTGCTCTGGTCTTCAGGCCTTAGCTAGCCCTAGGACAAAGGATTGGCTTTTATTTATCTATTCTCAACGGTTCCCTATTTGTATTGCCAGGGTTGCTGCTATCCTGGCATACTCAGTATTGAGTTCTTCCTAGTCAGGATGAGAGAACATTAAATGTTCTCTAGATAAACTGCTTCCTACCTGACAATGTCACCAATGGATTCATTTAATAAAAGCTTATTTATCAAGTAACTAGGATATGATAGGCAGTGAATGAATTGCTGAGACTTGCTTTTAGTCTAGTGGGAGAAACAAAAGGTCACAACCAGCTGAGGGTTTAGAATGTCAAAGAGTCACCCATCCCATGCTGGATGGGAAATCAGCAAAGGCTTCACTGAGAAGCTTAAGGCTCAGCTGAGTCCAGAAAGCTCAAAGCCCTTGGTGGAGGAGAAAGTAGCATGGGAGGATGGAATATTGAGAGATGTATGAGAGACAGAGCAGTTTGATAAGGATGAAGCAATTCAGCAAAGCCTACACAGAGTGCAGACAGGGGCAAAAGAATAAAACACAAATGTAATTCTGAATACAAATTTTAAGAAATCCAGCATGTTATTAACAGGTGCTAGGTGCTGCTGTTTTTTTTTTTTTTCCTGTGACAGATGGCAACTTTTAGGATGTTCAGCATCTTTGGTCCTTGGGCACCAAATGCCAGTATCATCATTACAAATGATATGCCCCTTTTTCCTATATACCCAATTGAGAGAGTTATTATTAGCCCTGGGTAAAATCCTAATGTATGTAGATGAATTGGTCAGAGAGAAGGGCACTGGTTGGCCTGAATGAAAGTATTATCCTAAGATATGTCACAGGACCACAATGTGTCCACTGAAAACTACATCAAACTCCTCTTAGCATTTTTGTATAAATAATTTATATGCAATATGACCATAAATTCAGTCCCAGTCAACAAGCATTTACTTACAACCTTTTAAATGTCAGCTCCTTTTTTGTATTCCTTGGCGGGGGGCACTTGAAAGAAGAAGACATGGTCCCTAATCTAGAGAAATTTATATTCTAGCAGCTAAGGTATAATTAAATAAAAACACAAGGCCATATATAACCCAGCATTTGACAGCATTATTCATATGCTGCATGGGTACATTTAGCCAGTAAGTGGATTCTTCTCTGTTCCTCCCCTTGATCTTTCACACTTAGCTTAACTCTTCTATCAGAAGAGAACAACAAAGAAACACAGTTAGCAGAAAGCTATGATGCCAGCAACCCTGGTCTTTCCCTTATTAGAGACTGGGGAAAATGACATCTCAGTTTACCTGAGGGGAAAGTTACATTCCTGCCTGTAATGGGTATCTTCATGATTAACGAGGTTTGTTGTTGTGCCCTGCACTTTCTACAAGCACAGATGTTAAAGGAAGGCATCATGAGAGGTGCACTGAGGTTGGAGCTGGCTTTCTTCTTCAGTTTTATATTTTTGTTGGGGCATGCTGAAGATCTCCAGTAATGGCATCTAGCAGATGCCATCCTATGTTCGGTGCTGGCTGCCTTCTCTGGTGCCCCCCCACCCCAACCTGCCCAGTCACTGGTACCAGGCTCTCTGAGAGTGACGGGCTTCTGTCTGAAGGAAGCAGTTTCCAGTGATGTATGGATCTCCTTGATCAGGTCACAAGACATAAAAAGTGATGTTTATTGGGGGGTGAAAGCAATTTAAAATGGGTAATTTTTCAGGCAGGCCATGAGGACACAATGCAGAAAGTCTGGTACAAAACAGGAAGGTTTGCTATTACCGAGTACCAACAACTACTACTTTGGATGTCAACTTAAATACCTTTCTCTTTTCAAATTGAACATAACTAGGAGTCTCTCCTGCTCACGCTCCTTAATAATTTATACCCGAAAGTAGCTAAGATCATTGTATTGTCCTGGAAGCAGGTGTGTCTGTGGGTGACTAGGAATGAGAAGAAGTAGCTGAGGTCCTCAGCACGGAAGAGGATATGCGGCAGTAAAGAGACACTCATTGCCCTGCAGTGACTGTGACTTCAGGCATCCCCAGGACTGGGTCTAGCTTTGCACTTTGTAGGATCAGCTGAGCTGATGCATGGAAAGGTGTAAGAAGTAAGACATAAATGTATTTTTATATTTAATAATTCAGTTTTTCCAATATCTAGACTGGATGTATTATATAGAAATTACCTAGCAGGAAGGGAAAGGAAATGGACAGGAGATTTTCCGAGTTATTTCTACAAATCAGTTGTTTGCAGCTTCAATTGCCACAAAAAGAAAACAGTATTTTCCCTCTTTCACAGATGACAAATGTGTGGGTCAGAAGGTTTAGGAAATGTGTCCAAAGTTCCCCTAAGTAGTGAGTGAGAGTGTGTAAGTGCTGGCCAGGGCCAGTTGGATGGAAGTACTTGCTTTTTCCAATCTACAGATGCTGCCTAGGGTTTTAGCAAATCTGGATTACAAAAATGTTAGAAATGAAATCATGCCTATTAAATGTTAGAGACTTTAAAAGCTTTGGGTTGTAGTTATCTTCGAATGAAATGACAACAGAATGTTTTCCAAGAAAGGGGGAGGGGAGAGAAAAGGAGAGGTGGAGAGAGAGGAGGGGGTAAGAGAAGGAGGAGACAGGAGAGAGAGAGGGGTGGGGGAGAATGAAGACTATTATGGGCAAGTCACTGAATTTTACATGACAAAATGCAGATGGCAATAAACCATCTATTCACACTTGCACTTGAAACAAAAGTGAGACTGTAGCCATTCATACAGAAGCCAGTGCTAAATGTTGAAGAAGAAACATACAAAGTGAAGTAAAAGAAGGGTTGGGGACATAGTCCTTGTTACAGTGCTTGTCCAGGACACACAAGGTACTGAGTTCAGCCCCTACCACCATCCAAAGAAAAAAGGGAAAGAAAGAGAGTAAAAAAAGATAAAAAGAAGGAATGAATGATGAAAGGAACAGGAGGGAAGGAGAAGCAAAAACAGGGGAAGAGAGGGGAGGACAAAAGGAGAAAGACTAGGAAGCTAACAAAACAGCAAGATTAAAGCTGCGAAAAGTCCAGGAGAAGCAAGGCCAGGTTCTGGCACACGAGCTTGTGGGTCGTACAGAGTGGTCTCAGCAGTCGCCAGGCAGTGTTTGTAATGGGAAGATGAACGGCTTCATGGTGAGCTTCATGCCACTCCCAGGGAAATCATGGCTGCCACGGCTGCTTTGATGAGCAGCTTCTCCTCCCTGTTTACTTATCTTAACTGTTTTAGGGGCAGACCCTTTTATTAGTTTGCGTCTCTGCCATCTGATCCCATGAATTCAAAGAGCAATCACACTCAATTTATATTACTCATAGGCTTGTTAACCAATCGTTCTAATGAAATTATTGATTTATGAAAAAATTATTTTCTCAAAGTGTTCTACTTCAAAAGACTCCAAAGAGAGTTCTCTCAAAAGACAAGTATCTAACTATTCTGTCTACACAGAACATAGCTTTAGCCTGTTGTTTTGTGACTTTCCATTGCTTTACCTTCTGAGAGCTTAAATACACTGTGAAAACAATGAGAGTAGCTTCTTTCATTTATGTGATAAATCTGTCTTTGGCAGTGAGGGTCATGAACAAATCGTCAGTAACTGAAATATTCATAATTAGTAATATATGATCACAAATATATATATATATATATATATATATATATATATATATATATTTTGCTAAGAGCAGTATCTTCCACTTGGACCCAAATAATTGCAACACAGTAGGTCAGTATGCAATAAGACTACCTGAAAGCAAAGACTGCTATCAGGACAGATTATAAGTCAGCTGAGTCCTGGTGGCCTTCAGCTGCTGCACATGCTGACTAAATGCGGTTGTATTACTGTCCCCTTCTGCTCATGATGTCTGCATTTTTTTTCTGGTCGATATTCTAGAGGATGTGGGCCCATATTAGTAAGAGATGGGGCTTGGGGATGACAATGGTGACCATTGCTGTGAGCCACCAATAGCCTTGGAAGCTTCTAGACCAGGTGAAAAAAATTGATTGCAGTATCAGCTAGCTAGCAAGTAATTCTTCAGTATGACCATCCTCTAAATTAGGGGAGATGGTGGCAAAAGCTCACCATCAAGCCATTCCCTTAGGTCTTAGGGAAGAAGAAGGAGGAGAAGGAGAAGGAGAAGGAGAAGGAGAAGGAGAAGGAGAAGGAGAAGGAGAAGGAGAAGGAGAAGGAGAAGAAGAAGAAGAAGAAGAAGAAGAAGAAGAAGAAGAAGAAGAAGAAGACATTTCTTTGGTCAGAGCAATGAGTCATAGTTCTGTCAACAGTTTTCAGGACTGACCGACACTCCATGTGAATTCTTCATGCTTTTAAAGCTCCAAGAGCCTCTGGCTAAGCTTTCAAAGTGTGACTCCTACAAAAATACATGTAAACGTTGTTATTAATACTACTGGCAGCTAACAAGAGTGGCGCTCCCAGTATTATGTATGAATAGCGGAGTTTAAAGAGCTGTTTACTCCATCCCCACAACACACTGACAGTGTGTGAAGACAAGGGCACACAGAGCTTCACTGTTTCTATCTCCAGAGCCTCACAGGCAGTGACAGAAGTAATGAATGTGAGCTTATAACGCACCATAGAATGACTACTGAGTCACACTTACAAAGATAGACTGTCCACACACTGACACTGGTCTACCCTGTGACACTGAACACAAGCTGTCAGAGGACACCTGACTTCAGCTGATGGCCATGGGAACAGAACGCATAGCCTGTAATGGACGCACTGTTCTCTAGTTTGGAGAGCTACACATGTCTGGTTGCTGCTTGACAATATGGCAACATTAAAAACTATAAAATAAGACAATGAGGAAAAGTATATTCCTATGTTTTTTGATAAAGCAAAAATGTGGTATTAATCCAATAACAAGTGGTTAGCCCTGAAAGCATATAGATATAAGTAAAATTACACAGAATAAGCAGTTTGTAGCTCTATACTTAGGAATACATTTGTCTCTGTAATAAAAATTAAAGAAATAAAGGCCATGAGTTTGAGAGAAAGAGAGGATATGTGAGAAGGGTTGGAGGGAAGAAAGGAATGGAGAAAAGGATGTAGAAATTTTTAAATTAAAACATTTTTGAAAAAGAAGTAGTTACAAAGAAGGTCCGGGCAGACAGTCCAGCAGAAGAAGTGCTTGCTGCTCACGCATGACGACCTAAGTCCAACCACTGGGATCCAAGTCAAAGCACCAAGCACTGTGGCACACATCTGTACATGTAGACAGGGAAGATCCCGGGGCTAGCTGGCCAGCAAGTGAGCCCAGATGATGAATTCCAGGCTAATGAGACACCCTGCCTCAGAAAGGAAAGTGGACAGGGCTGGAAAAGTGATATCACAGGTGATATTTGGTTTTTATATGGGCGCACATGCACCTATACATGTGTCATACACAAGCAAAGTTACAAATACAAAAGTCACGAGTGTTTGGCATTTATAAATTATAGGAGGATTATTTACAAAGTTGTTGCATATTCAATCAAACTCCAAGGATTGTGGAGGAAGGAAAAAGATCTCAGCTTTCTGACATGTTTGTCCAAGCCCTGTCCTGAAGCAGAGAAGCTCTGACCTCTTGAAAGCTACCTGCCCTGGCTTCAAGATGATTTGGTTTAAAAGACCTCTCGTCATACCTGCCTGGCCTTCACAATGAGTGCTCCTAATTTCCGGACGCACAGTCGTACAGCTTACATGTTGCTCAAAGAAAGAAATGAAATCATGCTGTAGTTCACCAGTGCTCGGCCTCTGATAGGTTAAGAATAGTTTTTAGCTTGAGCCAGAAACCCTCAGGGGAACTCATGCAAGAAGCAGAATTCAGGCTGCAGGAAACAATCATATTCATCATTCACAGTGACTGGAGCATAGGAGGAGACTGGATCCCAGTGTGCATACGTACACATGTGATAGATACAATACAGGAACTATAAATTAACATGCACCTTTGCAAGTGCTAACACAGGACTTTTACTGAATGCATCTTATAAAAATGAAGTAGAACCAGAGTAGGAATGACCTCTCTTTTCAGGCTTGAGGTCACTAAAGTTTTCCTTTCTTATTTTGTAACAAAGCAAGCACACCAAGATGTTAAATCTCTTAAAATGGGGTTAACCTGGAAACAGCCTAGCTAGTTGACAGCTATTTTTAGATCATGTAAGGAGATGTACAGCCAAGACAACCATTCCTATGTTCTCTGGCAAAGTCAGCACTCTGCCTACATTCTGGGCTACACGAGCGTCACCACAGCCGGAGCCTGATTCTGGAGGTTCTGCTTTCTCATTTGTCTGTGCAGTGCTGTTAACTGTTAGTGCATTGAAAAATCAATTAATAAAGTGAATTAAGCACAATGAATTCTAAATTATTGGAAGAAACATAAAAATGAATTTTAAAACAAGAAACAGATGCAGTGAATGTTAAGTGATGGATTTTACCCCTGGAATGATTTTCCCAGCTCTCCATGCGCCATTTTAGTATGACAAGTCTAAGATGACAGTTTCTGAGCAGGTACTATCTGACATAAGTTCTATGGCTATTGCTCCTGGTGCTTAGGCAACTAATTATACCTCATGAAATTACATTTCAAACAGAAGCTGCAGTGTGCTTATTTCTCAGCACAAACTCTGAGTAGGCGCCTTCCTTCCCAGGCTTTATTCCATGATTGATCACTATTACACTGTGTGCTGTATTTTGCATTCTGCGGCATACAAGCATTAATCTTCGCTCACACTTCAATGGTATAATTCATTAAAACACATACTTTGAGTTTGGCACACATATAAGAAGATGTAACCACATAGGAATATGGTATTGTTATGACAAAACACAATTAATAAAACATAAAATGTGTTTTTTGAAGTTATGGTTTTAATTTTCTACTGCAAAAAATATGCTCCTACAATGCTGGCTGAGCGAGGTAACTTCCCAGGAGAGCTAAAGCCCATTCCCCCTCCTCTCTATACTGAAGGGATTATGATTAATACTCACTAAATCTCTCCTCCTGGAAAAAGCCCTAGCAAATTTCTAAAACCAAATTTGAACTACTGATAAGGATGGAGGCCCTAAATTTAGAGTGTACTCTACTTGATTTGTGAATTCCTATCCTGTGTCTCCTGGTCCTTCTTCTTTCTTAACATTATCACACAGCAGGGGGCAGAGCTTGTCAGGAGTGGGGCCAGCCAGAGGCAGCACAAAAGAACAGGGCCACAGTTGCTCCCAGCGACCCCTGTAAACAGATGCTGACATTTGGTGCACAGAGTTCATATGACAGAAAAGCTATCTGTTTGCCACTTGCATTTAACCTATATTTCAAGGCTACTAGAGAAGACAGTAAACTCACGGTCTGGGGTGATGGGCATGCATCACTCTAAATCTAAATGAAGTGCTGGCAGACTGTGGTGTGGTCATGCAAATTGTGTACATGGTCTTTTTCTTAATTCCTCAATCTTCATAAACAAATGTATGAGGGGGAGGTTAGTACAAGTAAAAACAGCATTAATGGCTCTCATATTAATATTTATGCTTTACTATATAAAGACCTTGCGTATATTATGACTCTGCCTTGCAAGCTGAATGAATAACTAATGTTACATTATGTATGGGTACATATTAAGCAGACATGTCTACACTTTCTTAGTTCGGGATATGATTAATGCAGCCTATCAGAAGCCAGATGGTGCAGAACCAGAGGCATCAATCAAAATGAAAAGACCACTGCGTGCTATCCACAATGAGGTTCTCACAAATGGAGATTCTGTTCACAGACCCGAACTGGTAATAGGCAGAAAACGCCAGGAACATAGCTGCACTGTCCCACTGGGATAAAAACTGGTAGCTGAGGCCTGGCTGGATAGAAAATCTGGTGTGGGAATATTGAGCCTGGAGTCCACAGAACCAGAGCCAGTGAGGCCTGGACAAACCAACAGCCCACCCTTAAGCTTAAAAAGGAAGCAGCAGCTTTTAAATTATTTTAAGAAAGTTAATGCTGATGACAGATTCTGTCAAACAGCACCCATCTCCCATCTGATTTAGGATGGGGCAGTACCACACAGTAACAAAGCAGCTGCCAGCGCCCATCCGACATTAAACTGGCATCTCACTTTTTTTGGATGGGCTTTATTATAAATAACCCCAAATGCTCCAGTGTGACTTTGCAGTCTTTTTCCATGGATCTATGGGAAACAGTTTGAGACTGTTGTGTTTAATACTAATGACTATTTCTGGGGCAGCTGTAGGGAGAAAGGCGGCCGAAGGACATTTCCTGTTCCTTTAATAGCTTTACATAAAACCAACTATAGAAACACAAGGTGCTTTGTCTTGGTAAATGGATCATGTGTACTTAGAAAATGTTGAATGATCCCTATGCACTGTAGGACCTCACAAAAAATGAAAATAAATATACAGGACTGCCTTGTAATAGCCACTGAAATTCTAGTTTTTAGGTAGAGAGACATGCAGAAGCAAAGAGAAATTCAAACAAATACAACTTCAGAAGGGTTCTGTGACAAAAATGTTGAGTTACTTAAATGGTGTTTTAAAAGTCACAAGCATAAAGGCTAAAAAAGTGAAAGCTTTAATGTGTTATGTAAAGATATGTTCCCTGTAAGATAAAATTATATTGTAAGCAGCTAGACTGGAGGGGAGAGTTAAAAACAACATTTCTTTCTGTTTTCATTCCCTAGTTTTGAAACAGGACAGAATTTATAACTAATGTAAGATATTTTCCAACCACCTTCTCCTGTTACAGAAGCATCTTCATATGAGCATTGGTATAGATTCCACATAGACACAGGTTCTTGGTTAGGTGTTACTGGGCCACACATATGGAACTGATCTCTGGATGCCATCTTAGCCAAATGACCCAGAGTGGTATAAGTAGTTTCGTTAAAGGCAAACATTTATGGTTTCTCTGCCTCCCTTCCTCCTTTTCTCCTAATAATACATCAGAGAGGCATATTTTTCTCTTGAAGATTATTTCCTTAGGGTAGATTTCTCAGAAGCCGAATTATTCTGCTAACTCATGTGAACTTTAAGGCTCCTCTGAAATTAATATTCTCATCCTATACTGTAGTGTCAACTCAAAAATCTATTTTAAATGTTACAAGGAGAACAATAATTTATAGTTATTTAAATTTATAAATTTATATTGTTTTAATTATCAGCTGGGTTAGGAATTTTTCTGTGGCTACACATTTCCATTTTATGCCTTTGGATATCTTAGTAAAGATATGCTGTCTATTCATTCAAATGATCATAACATGGGGCTGGCAAAATGGCTTAGCAGTCTTGTGAGGCTTGCTGCTCATGCAAAGGAGCCAAGTTCCATTCCCAGCACCCATGCTGATCTCCTATTACTACAATTCAAGGTGATCCAATGCATTTTTCTGGCTTCCAAGAGCATATGAACTCGTGTGTATGTGACCACAAACAGAAATGCATATATTCACCCCAAGGAATAAGTCTTTGTTTCCTGGCTACCAAAAGTTGTGCAGTTAGTATCTAGTGCTTCTGACTTGTTTGATTTTTGTATTTCAATGAAGACCTCACAGGTAAGGAAGACACATGGCAAGAAAGGAAAGAACAGTAGCTACATTACAATGTATAAGAGAAGACCAAGCGACTCCATCAGAAGATCACACCAGTTCAGATATAGCATATGATTTAGAAGCTAGGGTAACTAAGGCGAACCAACTGACAGGGAGTTACTACCACACACAATTGGGATTTCCAAAACATGGCAATGTTTATGCTAAGAATGAAAAAAAAAAACAAATAGATAATACACGAGTAAAGATATTGAAATCTTCTCTGACAAAGTCACAGTCTTTTCAAGTGGTATTTACTACTTCTAGTCTTCCCTGTAGATAGAGAATGATACTGCAAAAAAGGATCCCTCCATTAGATTGGCATTCACAATGAATACACTGCCCCTTGTGTATGCCAGAGAAGTATGCTATCATTGACATACAGCCTTTTATTTATGTCCATATGCATGTATTGTATATGTTGTATGTATGTATGTATGTATGTATGTGTGTGTGTGTGTGTGTGTGTGTATGTATGTATGTATGTATGTATGTATGTATGTATGTATGTGTCTATCTATCTTGTAGGTATCTGGTGTAGCCTGGAACTTGGTGTATAGACTAGGCTGGCTTAGAGTTTACACAGATTCTACCTCTACAGGTATGCTACCACTGTACCTGGCTTGGGACTTCTGGACTTTGGAATAGTTTATGCATTTCCCTAAATCATACGTAATCTTAGGGATCACATTATTTTTCTTCAGAAAAAAAATTGTGAGCTGGGTGGTGGTGGCGCACGCCTTTAATCCCAGCACTTGGGAGGCAGAGGCAGGCGATTTCTGAGTTCGAGGTCAGCCTGGTCTACAGAGTGAGTTCCAGGACAGCCAGGGCTATACAGAGAAACCCTGTCTCGAAAAAAATCAAAACAAAAAAAATTGTGTGTGTGTGTGTGTGTGTGTGTGTGTGTGTGTGTGTATGTGCACTTGCCTGCCAGGGTGAGCCATGTGGAGGTCAGAGGACAATTTGTGGGAGGTAGCTTCCTTCTACTATGTGGATCCTGGGGTTCTAATCCCAACTTGGGTCATCAAGGTTGCCCACAAACATTTCTCCTACATGAGCCATCTTGCTGGGTTTGGGGGTTGCATTTCTTTTAATACTATCATGGGAGGTAGTACAGGGGAAAGCTAGAACTAAGAGTTTTTATAGCACTGCTACCTGGCCACACACTCACATTGCTGCCTCAATCATCCTGGGCCTTGCAGTAATGCTTCTGTGGTGAAAGTGGGCAGTGGCAAGGCTGTCAGGAGGCAGGGACTACTACTAGTCCAGTCAACTCTGGGCTTTCTGCCAGTAGAAAAGAGAGGCAGGTTACTGAGGCTGCCTCTGACCCAAGACCATGCAGCTCTGGAGCAGGGCTTCTTACACTTGTTCCACTGGTCATATTTTTCATAAGCAATTGTCACATGACTCCAGGTATATATGTACATAAGATAGATAAAGTAATATGATACTTACTGAGGATAAATCATAAAGATATTTAGAGACAATATGTGGTATACATTTTACTTTCCATTAAGGCTGAAGACACATTTGCATAATAACAAGAAGAGTGTTTTTATTTATTTTGGCATAAAGAATTAAATCCTGGCTGAGTGCTGCTGCAGGATTCAGAGTATCCGCAGCCTTTTTCAGAACTGGATGATACGAAATCAAACAGTGTAACATAATACAATCAAAAGTTAGGCTGAACTTGACACTTACTTGCTGAGGAATGACAGTAGGAAAATATTAAAAGTTATTGGTTTTTATACTTGAACCATTACCTATGGATCAAGGCAGAGCAGAGCAGTTAACATACCTTTCAGCTAGACTGGCTGGCCAATAAGCCCCGGGAATTCTCTTGCTCTTTTACTCTCTCGAGTTGGGGTTACATGTGTTTACTGTCACACCTGGCTTTTTACATGGGCTGACAATCCAGACTCAGGCCCCTGTGCAGCAGGTACTTTACCTCCTGAGCCTTCTCTAGCCCTAGATATTTCTCATGTTTCCACTTTTTCTTAAGCTCCATTGTCAGTTGGGCAAGCCCAGTTTAAGGAGCTATGGTCTCTATACCACAAGTGCAGCCGTGCACTATTCTGGCCACTATAATTTCTGCAGAGAGGATGGCTGGCCTTGCATCAAAGCCAAGGGAGCTAGACACCACATTTAGTTGAGTAAAATCAAGGGCCTTGTTAAAATGTTCAGTCTTGCTCACTAAAAGGTGGGGTGTGCCAGTGTTGTGGGCTCCAGAGTAACTAAAACTCAAGCGGCTCTTCAGAATGCAAATATTGGAAAGCCCCAAGATCTAGAAACAAAAATAAATAACAACAGGGGAGAAAAAAAAACCCTACTTACAAAAAACAAACACTGTGTGTGTGGTGGAAACCACACCAGACTAGGTGTCAGCTAATCTGAATTTACGGTATAGATTTACCATTATGAAGCCTGTGGCCTCTGTTTCTATACATACATCACATAGCAAGAAAAGTGACGGGACTGTATTACACTGAGCCCCTAATACATCAGGGCCAATGAGTAATGACTTCAAATACACACCCTGTTATTTTTATTATGTTTAATAAGCCACCTGCCATCAACAGATCATCATTTAAAACTAGCTAATCATGGGTTGGGTAGAACCACAGCTTTCCCAACTGTGGGATCTTGGAACAGTCACAGTGCTACTCTCAACTGTCTTGCTTTCAAAAGCACCAGAAAATTTTGATTGGCTCACAGAGAACCGGAACAATATTTTCATTTTTCTTCATTAGATTTCCAGATGGTTGGATTTTTAAAATCTACTTTAAAGACCCTGATGATATTTCCTGAGTTTTCAGTCACATGCTTTTTTTTTTTTAATAACAATGCGATTATCTCAATGCTAATATTCTTTTCAAGATAATTAATTATAGCAATAAATGTTTATTGACAGACTTTACAATACTAATTACTATAACAAGGAATACTTATGGAGTCTTGATTGCTTTCTAGGCTCTGTGCTTCTCTCTTCAACAGACAGTCTCTCATTTTATCTTTATATTACCCTATGGGGTAGGTACTGCTTTTTTGTTCCATTTTAGAGAAGAGAAAGCTAAGCCTAGAGAAGGCAAATTATGCATGTTGTACACAGGAGGTTCAAACCCTGGGCACACGGCACTGCTACCATGCGAAACAGCTTCAGATCTTATTAATGTGGATTTTCTGATGGAGTATCCATTATGCTGTTTGGGGTGCTCTCACAGAAGACTGTAGTTTGTAGTCTGTTTAGGAGACTCACCCCAAGGAACAGCCATCACTCCTAAGTGATGCACTTTCCATTAGCACAGTGTAGAGCCGCGCCCCTAGTCATCTGCCTTTGCTTTCCATAAGCCTGTGCATTTATTCACAACAGTAGCCAGGACTCAGCCAGGACTAATAATAGTTGTGTTGTTAGCAATGCAGCTACTATTATTACTACAGTGTCTCGCATGTCCAGCCTGACTCAGTATGATCTGAGGATGACCTTGATCTGCTGACCCTACTGCCTCCATATTCTGAGTGTCCTGCTACATCTACTTTGGGTGAGGCAAGCTCTTTACCTCCAGCCTATTAATCTATTGTAGACTTTTAGTGTACAAACGTTTAAAGTTTCTTTGTATAATAATGAAAATATTTTAAGTATTAAAAATAATGTATTGACCAAACAGAATTATTTTATAATTATAATGATATTTTTGTAGATAGGTAAACTTCATGAGATAGTGAACATCAAAAGTAACATTAAACTCTGACTTGTCAAATGGAAAGTTTGCCTTAATATACTCTCGGAAATTCTGTGAGTCGTCTTTATTTAGCATGAAGCTGGTGATCAGAAGAAAAACTCCTTTCTCCTAGTTGGTGTGTAGCAAAGTATGACTATGAAGTTAGTTTTTTAGATTCCATTCTACAAGTCTTCAAGAATGTCAATGAAGTGATAATGTCTGTACAAAATATAGCTCATAAATTCAATAACACCAGTTTCCTATATTATTTATAAAACAGTATATGATACACACACACACACACACACACACACACACACACACACACAGAGGATTCCCCAGAATTTTTAGTAGAAACTCAAATGGTTCAGTAACATCAAACAGCTAAATATATATCTATGGCATCTCAAATTAAATATATATAATTCAAATGTCCAGGAGACTCATGTATACTTATAATACCATTCCCTAGATTTTTCAGTATAAATTCAAACTAGTACAATATGACCAAACATTTCTACTCTATGTGTATAACATTTGAAATTAAATAAACACTGTTCAGAAATTAGTGAAACCGTTAAGTATAAATATCATGTTACGATCATGTGCAACACTGTGAATATTTCTCCTCTTTCTGCCTCCTTTGTCCTCTCTCCGAGAACTCACTAACCTTTTATCCTTCAGACCTCTGCCACTGCAATGTGAAGGAGTATTGCACTCCCAGATATTAGGATGAAAGCCTTGACTGGGTCAGGCCCAATCCAGGGAAATACATATTTCTAAGTCTAAGTCAATTGTGTATAAGAAAATTTCAACTGGCTTTTCTACAACAGAGATCTTCCCTCTTCCTCATTTTTGATAAAGTAAGGATCAGCAATAGCCACTGTGCTCTTTCCAAGGAGATGAGCCAGAGAATAGTTGTTCTACTAACAATGAGGGCATCTGTTGAGTTGTTCACAATGTAGTCATAAATAAAACATTCTATAAACTGATTAAGATCCCTAGGGAAGAGTGACATCACCAGAATGAGTAGGGTGATGGCAAAATAAGAGATCCAAAGGGCACACTCAGACTGCTGTGTGAACAGTATCAATTCAGATCAGCTGTACTTGTGCGGCAGGGAGAAGGTGCTAAATGCACAGCAGTGAGGCAGGAAAACTAAGGAAAGCAATGAGATATAGGACAAGCACCAGGGCAGCTGGCAAAAGAGTGATCTGCAGATGTAGGAGATGCTCAAGCTGGAGTGCTCAGTAGAGATGGGGATGGACAACTTTATAATGAAGCAATTTGCATGAATTCTTTATTTAGAACATTCAGAAGCAAAACAACGTTATATACATGTGTAGGACCTGAGCATCAGCAGTGTAAAGCACCCAGGAGGATTCTAATGAGCTATTAAGGCTGAGAATTCTTGGTGTGCAGGGAGCATCCTGCCACTGTAAGGAGCCTGTATGCCCACCACATAGCTGCAAAGGAGACAAAGAGAGCTTATAGTCATTCTACATTAGTTTATATATAAAAAGGGAATAGAAATGATAGAATTTAAATTTAGAATATAGAATTACAAATCTTTGAATTTCTTGTATATGCATGGATCACAAAAGTAGTTAGCAAAAGTGAAATGTGTGTCTCAGATAATATATCAGTAATAGCCATGTAAGAACCAGACCTTTAAAAAACATTATGCTCTGTCTTGAACCATACTCCTGCCCTGGAAGCCATCATTCTCATTCATACTGAGTCAGTCTCTACATGAATCCAGCAGGGATCTTTCCAACCTAAGTCCTGTCCTCAGAGTTTACAGCCCTCTATAGGAGGCACAGTCCATGAGGTTAGGAAATGGCCTGAGGGAAAACAAGAAGAGCAGCTAGAATCCTGGGAGGAGGTGAGAGTAGAAGAAAAATGGGGCAATTTTCAGAAGGAGGGGCCAACTGCATTATGAAAGATTAAACAGACTGTGTCAACAGAACCTTCCAGAATAGGCAGTGGTGCACATTCAGATGTGGAAGATGTTGAGTATGAAGGAAAGACATAATTTGGCAAGGGAGGCAATAGAAGACAGGAGGTAAGAAGCTCCCAGTAGGGCCAGAGACATGGCTCAGTGGTTAAGAGTGTATGCTGCTGCTGCAGAGGACCCAAGTTTGGTTTCCAGTCACCATGTGTTAGCTCACAAACATATCATGCCTTTAAG
The DNA here is from genome assembly GCA_030674055.1 of Rhabdomys pumilio. Classification (NCBI taxonomy): domain Eukaryota; kingdom Metazoa; phylum Chordata; class Mammalia; order Rodentia; family Muridae; genus Rhabdomys; species Rhabdomys pumilio. The sequence continues at coordinate 32,026,862 of JANHMN010000006.1, read as the reverse complement.
GGGGGCTCTGATTCCCTCTTGTAGCCTCAACATGCTCCCGCAAATGCATGGTGCATATAAACTCATACAGGTACATACACATAAACAAGAAGTATAATTTTTTCTTATAATTTTAAAAAAGAAGCTACTAGCTACAGAGAGCCTTAGGGTACCTTGCTGGGGCTTTGTTCTGGAAATGACCCAGGGCCAGGAGGTCTGTTGTAATGGGGTCAAACAAGGTCTAGACAAGACAGTAGGTCACAAGTCTCTGCCTAGCAATGTAGTGGAATCATGGGTTGGGTTTGGAAATGGAAATACTAGTGTGAAAGAGAAGAAGAAGCTCACATGAATACTGTCAAAGATTGGCACAAAGGTAATGGTCACAGAGAGGATGAGGTCACGTCTGGGAAAGAGAAAAGCTCAGACTGGTTTTCTGCTTGTGGCTGAGAAGCTGGGTAGCTGTGTAGCTCTTTGGAAAGGTGGCACACAGCACACATGTGAGCCTGTGTTACAGGGAAGGTAGGGAGGCCCTGAGAAGCTCAGGCACAGCCCTGGGCAGAGGCACCATTTAAGGAGAGATGCTGTGAAGTCTGTTGTATGTATGTTGGGATGTATGGTAGCCAACATGGCTGCTAATGGCCAGCAGCATCTGAGGGAGACTCCAATGAAGAGAAATCTAAAGAGAAGGGAGAAAATGGAAGGAATTCTGGTGGTTATGTGTTAGGAATATATCTTCTGAATGCCAGGAAACTTACAGACTTAGGTAAGTATTCTGCCACCTTGAGAGAAGTTTTAAGGACAAGTCTCTTATAGATTCAGACATCATTATGAAAACACAGGTCGGAAAAGATCTTTCATTCAAGAATAAAGAGCATTTGGCTGTATATGAAAATGAATACATTTGAATTTCAACTGCTGAATTTAGGTTCAAACTTCTCCAGTACTGAAAAAGGAAAAAGTAAATTAATAGCCATCCTGAGAGCTAGATCTCCTGTACCTCGAGTGCGAGTGGCTACTGACCTCTGGGGCACTCACTTGGTGACACATGAGGAACAATTTTAATCTGCTGCCCTATGCCTCACTGCAGAGTCTTGTGCTGTTTTAACAAGAGTCTCTAGCTTCACCTCAACTTTTCAGAGCAAACTTTCAGGTTTTGACCTTTTTGATCTTTTCAAGAAAGTAAAAAGTGATTGTAAAGTCAGATACACACTGGCAAATGGATCTGTGGTAAAAGTAGTCTGTCTGTGATGCACCCAGTGAACTCTAGCCATGTTCAGCGCTCATGACAAGGGAGAGGATTGGCGGGGAGGTCTTCCCATAAAGACCTGAGAGAAGACAGGCTGTGCTAGTATGGACAGGTTCAGACAACTCTGGTACCTTCGACTACGCTTAAGGCAGTGATACTGGGTTTAAATCTGAGCATACTCTAAGCAGTTGAGAATTTTACCATCACTGACAAGGTGGGGAAATAATACCAGCCAGACGACATGAGCTTTCATGAGAGCTGAGTTAGAACAGCTAGTTCTCTCATTAGCTGAGTTCATGTTGCCTTTAGCATGCTACTATATTATGTACATCCACACATCTGCCAATCTTCTCTCATGTAGTCCTACTTACTAATGTTTATAAAAATACTCCACATTTTCATTCCATGTCTCCTCTTCTTAAAGTAACTATATCAGCTACTTTATAAAATTTCAAAAAGATTGAAAAAAAGAGGGACCTGTGTCACATGGAAATACTGAAATACATGTCATCAAGTTAAATGAAGACTAAGGCAGATGGCAGTGAGAGAATATGCAATTCAAACACAGCTTAAAGGGGCAGAGCCCATGCTGTAAAGAACATGCTCTTTAGGTCACATCCTGCCAGCCGGGAAGAAGATGACAACTCCACAAAAGTCTAAGTACAAGTAGACAATTCACGGCAAACAACAACAACAATAACAACAACAACAACAACAACCAACAAAAACCCCACCTTTCTTCCTCTAGTCTCCCCATAGTGGAAATATACTCAACAACAGTTCAAGAACACATATATTGTAAAAATTACAATAAAAATGTAAATACCCAAAGGTAGGGTGTATATGAATTCTGTTCAATTCTTAGTAGGATCCCACACATAGAATACATTGGGACCTTTGGAAAAATTTTCTTATAAACTATATTTTTATGAACCCTTTCAGTGTAAGGTTTTTTTGGTTTTGTGAGTAAAGATTCTTAAGTGTTTAACCTTGGCTCCAGAGGACTTGTTCATTGTTAAAAATGAAATCAAGCATTTTGTGGCAAGGTCAACAAGGTTTTGTATGTAGAAGAGGAGGGTAGAGTGGGATAAGACCACAGAGCCTCAAACTCTATGGGTACAACACTGGAGCACTCTGCTCAAGTTCTGGAGGAGAAACAGATTCCTTCAGTCAGTTCATATTCACATGGCACAGCACTTCCCATTTGCCACCATGTTACATGAGGAATGAGGAGGGATACAATCACTGCTCACGTTCTGTTAACTATAATATTACACTAGCGATCATATTTATTGACAGTGCATACTTATTGACAATGTACTGTGTGGTAAATGTCAGTGGTGGGTAAGCATCCTGGCAACTGTATGTTCACTGTAGGAATAGCTGTTTGCTGAGTAGCTGTCATATACTGGGCACTATTGCATTCTATCCTCTCGACAATCCTATAAACAGGTAAACTTCATGGACTCATTGTCTTAGTTACTTGGCAATTGCTGTAATTAAGACATGACTAACACCAAGAAAACTTATAAAAGAAAATGTTTATCAGAGCTCAAAGCTCCAGATGCTTCGAGTCTCTGACCATCATGGCAGGGATCATAGCAGCAGGCAGGCAGACATGGCTTTCGAGCAGTAGCCGAAAGCTTCCATCCTGATCCACAGGCACGAAGCAGAGAGAGAGAGCTGACTGGGAATAACACAGGCTTTTGAAAACCCAAAGTCTACTCTCAGAGACACACTGTCTCCAAGACCACATCTACTGGATCTTTCCAAACTGTTCCACCAACTGGGGACTAAGCATTCAAACCATGAAACCCAAAGATAAGTTTTTCCCTATATGTGTTAGAATCTCATTTTTACGTGCACCACTCTAATGAGCAGTGTCTTTTTCTTTCACAGCATTATATAAATTAATGGTGACGTTGAAATAGATAGCATGGTAGTGTGATTTTATAGAGGAAGAAACTTAGGTAAAGCACACACCTCTTGCCAATATCACATAGCTGGTATGTGCAAAAATCAGAGGCTTGAACTGTGGAAGTTGCTATTTACGAAGACTAAATAATATTTTTAGAGTTTTTTATAATAATTGAGAAAATACACTCACATGAAAACTTTAAAACACTAAGGCATATATTTTCTCTTTTACAAAAAGATTTGAAAAGTTAGTTGAGACAGTATGTTGAGTGTGGAGAAAGTACTGTCCGAGAGCACTGCTGGAGATGTGTGATAATGTGGACCCCGAAGACACCAGCAATGACTTAAAACACATAGGCCTAACAGCCAGACAATCTTCTAGAGCTTTCTTACAGGTAATGGCTGAACCAGCACTCAATGGCATATTTATAAGATTATATGGTACAACACTTTAAGATCAAAAGACCAGAGACCACTCCACGATCTGGAGATAAGAATCCACTTAAACAAATATGGTCAACACCTGTTCTGGGGTATTTTGAAAAAGAAATGTGGCAGCTCTTTAGGTAATGATTGAAGCAATCTCCAAGATACACTGTAAAGTAAAAAGAAAGAAATAGAAGAATGCACAGTGCTTTAGTGTTTGAATTTGAAAAAGCATGTACCAATATGTGTAAAATAACTCTAAAAGCATGCATACAAAACCAGAAACAACTGTTGCCTTTGGAGAGGGGCCTAGGAGTCTGCAGGACAGGGCCAGCAGGAAGACTTTCTTTGAATATGGTGTCGAGAAATTACCTGTTTCATAATTGAAAATGAAAAACTATCTTAGTATGCTCTCCACAGCTGGAGAGTATGCACTATGACTCGTACTCCGGGCTATTACCACATCCGTGCTATGTCCTCCCACACAAAGCATCAAACTAGAATGAGAAGACTCAATTCCAGCCCTGCATCTGCTGTGGGATGATGAGGAACCACCCTACCTTGCTAAGATATGAATAAATACATTCCATAGGAAGAAATAAAATATCAAAGCTTTACCCTCAATTCAATGTCTTCCATGGTGAAAGGGGAGGAAAGGCAAGCTTCGGTCCCTATCGTCAAGATGTTCCCAGTAGAGTAAGGTAAACTATGACATCAGCAAGTGAGTAAGTGACAAAGCACAATAAATACAAAGTGATGCTTGCTACCATCTCCCCCCATGTCCCACTGGATTGCAAGCATCACATCTGGTCTCTAAAGATAACAAAGGTACATACAAGTTACAGTTCTAGAAGAAAACCTTCTATGTTTATTAGACAGGTGAATGGGGTAGAATTAAGCTGGGTCTTGAAGGATGAGTAAGAATTTAGCAGGCTGAGAATACCCATTCTTTCCTAAACAGCAGATGTATGAATCCAATGGCCTCATCAGACTGCTCTCACCAGTGAAAATGGACACATGTACTGCTTGAATGCTCGTGGTACCCTCTCCAGTAGAGCAGAAATCAAGGCTACAATGCACTGTGCTGCAGAGCTCACAAATGACACCCCCAGCAGGAATACAAAGGAAAGCAATAAGCCAGACCATCTAAGCAACTGTGTGGGGAAATACTAATAAAACAGGAATCTGAGTTATGGACAGGGAAAGAGAAGCAGCCTGCAGGGCAAAAGAACATGAGACAACAGAAAACAGAAGGAGACTGGAGTTACTAATGGGAAAAAAAGGGTGGGCAGCATGGACTCCAAACCTCTGCTGCCTCACTTAAAATTCTCATTTTATATTACATTATAATGACAAATACAATAATAAAGACAAATAAGTAGCTTTAAAAGCCCAAATTAGAGAATTTTATTTCCTACAAAATCACTAGATTATGCTACTCTCCAATTATTAAAATGGAATACACTCATACACAAAGAACTTGAGTCTTTACAGTTCTTGCACTTTTATTTGCACTTAAGATACATCTAGAGGCTTGATCAAAGCATTTTGCATGAAAATGTTTTTAATAAAAATATTTTTAAAAAGAGATACATTTAAGCCTTAAAAGGCACCTTAAGACCAAATGTTGAACTCGAACACTTTTACCATCATGAGCAGCAGTTTGGAATGTATATTCTTCTCAGATGTTGAAACTCTAGTTTTCCAATTTCAAGAGAAGACAATGGAAGCTGTGAATAGTGTAAGCCCAGTACCTGTGAGGTTAAGGCAGGAGGATTGCCAGGAGTTCCAGGCCATGCTGGGCTACAGAGTGAGACTCTGTTTACACTTCTCCTATACGTTCCAAAAGAGGATTAACATACACATTTTCAAAAGTGCCAGAAAGGCATTCTATAATTATATCTTCCTAATATTGTAAAACAAACAAAGCCCAAAGGGACCAGGTGATTGGCCCAGGGAAATACTTTTTAGTCACTATTATCTCTAGTCAGAATTTTGGCAATTGCTTCATGCAACTCAGAATCTAACCTCAAAAAGGTGGCAATCATTTAAAGATTGGGGCCTTTCAGTTACTTAATAATTTGCTGAGAAAGAGGAACTAGGCCTGGGGAGTCCCTCCCCAAAGAGTATCAACCCAGACACCAGAAATTACAGGACTCTCAGCAGCCTCAGAATGGCAGCAGAAGAGTGGAAGCCAAGGCATCAGCAGGAGCCCTGACTTGTCCAGTACACGCCTGTGACATGTCACTAAAGGCACTGGCAAGAGCCCTAACTTACTTACTTTCTTCCCTTCTTCCTTCCTTCCCTCCCTCCTTCCTTTCTTTCTTTCTTTCTTTCTTTCTTTCTTTCTTTCTTTCTTTCTTTCTTTCTTTCTTTCTTTCACTTTTTATATATTCTGACTCTAGGTCATTTGTTTTTCTTTAGATGGGAATTGAGGGAGTGAATTAATCTTTTCTCAAAGTTTCACATTCCTGTATTCTGAGGCTACAACTGGAGTGTAACTTGTATAAGGATGTGTGTCAATGTAACAGTAAGGAAATGCCATCAACTAGACATTTACTCAAAATCTCCTGATATTTAGCAACAGCCTTAAAATTACTTTAAAAGCATTTTTCGTCTTTGCCAAAAATGGAAAATAAAGTCACATGCACAAATGACTTTGGGCAATCTGCTACAGAACTGTTTTAAGCATGGCATCAACACGCCAGATCAATAACTTGTTTCTTTATCTGCACATGCCATGAGAAATCTGGCTACCACAGAGTGCCGGATCAATTAAAAACTGAATTTGCTATTTCCAGACAGCAGATAGCTCAAGGCTCTGTAGGGCCAGCAGGCAGGGATCCAAATCCCATCTCTCTCTCTCTCTCTCTCTCTCTCTCTCTCTCTCTCTCTCTCTCTCTCTCTCTCAAAGCATAGCTCATAGTACTCTGATGCTGTGTTATGTGGGAGTGTGGGGCAGGGGGTTGAGGGCTTGATAACACAGTGGCAGCCTCCAGATTGAAGGTGGCAGCCATCATTATTCAAACAGTAGGAGCTGTGTACCACAGCTAGGTAAAAGAACTTTTGCTGCTTTGTATCTCTACACAGTCTGATTAATGGACATCAATATATTGCTTCTGAGATGAGACTGTACATTTTGCTTATAAATATGATGCAAGTATTTATGAAACTGGTGTTACCAAAATACCTAACATCTTGGGTAAGAAAGGACAGTAGCATAGCCCATGCCGACCAAAGCGGAGCTGATGAGATTTCACCTCACATGTTTTTACTGTACACAACTTCACTGACCACTGCTAGATAAGGTTCCCAGACATGTCTGTGTAAGTAGTTCTTCAGGTAGTCTTAGGAAGTGTGGCTACTGAAAGAAACTCTTTTTGTATGTCTGGCATTATAATGAAAAACTAGAGTGTACTGAGAAATTGCTCAGTGGTTAAGAGCTCTAGTTGATCTCCTGGGTTGAATTCCCAGGACCCACATGGTGGCTCACAACTGTCTGTAACTCTAGTTCCCAGGGAATTACTTGTCCTCTTCTGGATTCCCTAGTCATTGTGAGCATACCATATACAAACATACATTCAGGAAAAACATATGTACACATAAAGTAAAATAATAAAATGAAGCTGTGCCTGTGCTAGGTGCAGTAAATAAAGTGCTTGCCATACAAGTGTGAGGGCTGGAGGAATCCCTAGAACCCACATAAAGGTCGGGAGATGTGGTGACATGACACCCTGAAATACAGACATCATGGGTCCCCAGGTGAGCTGACTAGCCAGACTAACAGGAATTGGCCAGCTTTGTTCAGTGAGAGATCCACTGAGGGAGTCAATGCATAAAATGGAGAGGAAGATGCCGTTAACTTTGCTTGAACACACATGTGCATGCATGTTTGAACATTGCTACATGTGCCCATACACATGAAAACATGTATACACAGACACACAGCTAAAATATACTAATACATCATAACAATTATGTCATGTTAGGTCCACAGTAATCTTTTGGTTTTGGGGAGTGGGGAGAAGCAGCCATGATTCCAGGAACAAGATAATGGCCTTATGCACACTGGGAAAGAACCGTACCACTGAGCTAGCTACCGAGCCACTGAAACAATCTTCCAATATGTATATATGTGTGTACACAGACCCATGTTTGTATGCGTGCACCTGTGGGTAGGAGCTGTGCACATGGGTGCCTGTGCCTGTGGAAGCCCGAGGTCATCTTTAGCTGCCAGAGATGTCTACCTTTATTGATTTATGAGATTAGTCTCTCACTGGCCTAGAGGTCACCAAATATGCTAGCTGATGGGCTACTGAGCCCAAGATTTGAGATTAAAAGTGTGTGCTAAATACCAGGTATAGTTTTTTTTCCTCTGGATTTTTGGGATTGAACTCAGATTCTTGTGCTTTCATGGCATGTATGAAAATATACATGTATGAAAACATGTATACACAGACACACAGCTAAAATATACTAATACATCATAACAATTATGTTTCATGGCAACTGTTTTAGCAGCTGAGTTATCTATCTATCACCCCTCAAACTAACTTTAAGATAAAAACATCATAATTTAAAAAAAGCATATACTTCACAGTACCTGATTTATAAATACTTAGTGTGGGCCACGCTGGCCGACATGCTTCAGCTCGTACGTTCACTCACCTTTGCTGTCCCTGCACCTGACCATTCACACATGTTCCAACTCTACGGTAATACTTCATCTACTCAAACCTCTTCCAGAAATGAGCTGGTCCCAAACACTTTTAAGACAAGTACATTTTCCCCCTAGAACACCAATGTTTCCAAAGATAGAATACATACATCTTTACTGTTTTCAAACATGTGTTTCATGTTGTAAACTAATCCTAATGATTAGCCCTGGGGTTCTCAAAATGCATTAGGGTATCTGGGTCTTGGGGTCTAAATTAAGTGGCCCTGGCAGCGGCACTTCAGGGGCTCTCTCTTTATAGCCAGTTCTTCTTTCCTTTGTAAAGCTGCCACTTCTTCCCAGAGCTCTGGACTCTTAAAGCAGTTAACTACCTGATTCTAAATTGCAACTGGGGTTGACTATGTGGTTTGGGCAAGCAGATAGGTATAATGGCATAAGAGTGGATTTAAATAAAAGACTAGACTGTTGGTGGATGAGGTGGGGGGAGGGATTTACACAGTCCTCTGAGGACTCTGGGCCAGGTTGGCTCTCTGGACAATTCTGAGTTATATTTTGAGTTAACCAGATCACTGCATAAGTAAGATCACGTGCTGAGGCAAGCACTGGTGTTCACTTTCTTTCTACTTAGAGGTGAAGTTGTCAAGTGCATTCATACACTGCTACTTTCTGAGACATGAATGTTTGCAATTTGATGAAATATATACTAAATAGTAGTCATCATCAAAAGACAAAGCCCACTTCAACAAATGCAGAAGACATATACTGACTTTTTGCTTGAAGCATGTCCACTAGCTTATATCAATGTATAGAGAAAAATTCTTAATACAGCTGACTGCTATTGGAAACATGAAGCAGGTCTCACAAAACCTAGAGAGTGTGACAGTGACAGCCCACTAGGGATGCCCTTGGTGGGGAAATAGGTTCATTCATTTAAATTAACTGGTTTAGAACTTACTCAGCTTTGCAGATATTAAAAGCTGCTGCAGACCTGCAGTTTCTAACTTTTTCCTTTCAAAGCGGTTTCATATTTCATAACGATTTTTTTACATTAGCAGATTATAAACATCTATGTTCAGCTAATAAACCTAGATTTCCCCTGAGCACATAAGTTCTGATAAAATCTAACAAGAAAAAGAAAGGCAAAGAGAAAGACAAAGAGAGATGCATCTTTTATGTGCATAATATTTCCTTCAGGATAAAGATACATCGCACAACATGTTAGTTGGCATGCCTTTAATATGGCTATTCTAATTATATCCTACCCTGACTTACCTGTGACTTACAGAAAGGAAAACTCAGTTCTGGATTGACACCATGTGCCCTGGAAGACCTGCAGGTAGGTAACCTCTCCTGACAGTTACTGTGCTATTTTCAGAAATTATAAGTTTTAAATATTAAAATAGCAAAGAGCAAAACTGGATAAAATATAACCAGATTCCCTGCTATTTTGGGCTGCATCTCCTGATGTTCCCTTCAATTAGAATGGATAAAAGAAAACATGCGTTGGTCAAATAAATTTATATGGCCTTTAAAAAAGTTATTATTGTAAAAATTCTTGGCAACATTTCTTTTAATGGAAAGACAACCATCCAAAACAAAGCTCTTCATTTTGAAGTATCCCCAGTCCCACTTTCAAGCTAAGCAATGTTTCCCAGCACCTGTTCAGGTGCACACTTTGCTGTTCAGTTTTGCTTGCTTTTTCCTATAGTGTTTAAGAGAAAAGCAAGTGACCATTTGCTACCTACACAAAAGCTTTAGGATGTGATTACAAAATGAACCAGTCTCACTGGAGCAGCATGTTTGTTTAACCTGGTGACTTTCCTAGTCTGAGCTTAGGCAGGAACTGGCCTGGCCCAGTGGTGAAGGGGGTGGGTGACAGAGGGAACACACCTGACCTGTGAGACTAGGAACATTCACTACCTCTGGAATGACAAGCATTTTAGCAGTTAGCAGTGCGTGTGTCTATCATTTCACTGACCACTGCAAACTGGGATGAAATCGCAGGAATCTGCGCCAGCTGAAGCACAGCAGTTCCATTTCTGAGCTCACGCGGCATCCTGAACACACCACTGAAATGCTGAGTTTTCCTTCTTCAAGAACATCAAGGGAAAAATTCACACTACAAGCATATCCAGGGAGAGATGAATATGAGGGCATTCACTCAAGCCCAGGCCTACGTTTATTTTAGTCTCCCGTCCCTGGTATTATGGAAAATTTCAATCATATAGTAAAATACACAGAAGAACAAACCCCCACAAAGCTGTCATTCAAGTTCTATAATTGTCAACACATGGCCCAGCTTACTTCATGTACCGTATCTACTCTTTCTTGGAATTTTTTTTAAAGTAGTTTCCAGACAAGTGATGTTTTATTTTATGTAAGCTTTCATTTACAATACACATGTATATTTTTCTAAAGATCACTCCAGAGATCTTACTGCACATGAGATGTTTGAATCAACTTTAACCACATCTTGTAAAACATTTTATACTCAAACTCATCTATCTGGAAAACTGTTTTGCCTGACTGTAATTGGATAATTAAAATGACAAAGTAGTGTGAAATACACACTATTACTCTATTTATGGTAAGGGGAAAAACACACCATAAATGGGGAAGACAGTACATGCTCATGTCTTCCTATGGCTCTAGTCTTTGTGAACATTACAATCAACGATGAAGTAAAAGTAGCTTGGTTAAGACTTGCATGCACGGAGCTTAGAAAAATGGGAGGAGGTTACTAAGGGACCCTGGAGTTGCCTACACCCGCCTTCCCTTTCTCTACAAACATATAGAATAAAAGACAGACCAACTTTTATAGGCTCAAATTCACTCATGTAGCAGGCTAGCTCCTCATAATAATTTACTACCGATCTGAGCACAGAGATCAAAAGGAATGCCATCTAATGTTTCTACTCATTTCTTCACTGCCAAAGACTAATTTGTAGGGGAACAAAGTCCTCACAAGACGAAGCCAAAATCTTCTGGGTGACTTTGATACAATGCCATAAAGGATATGAAGAGGAAGCCAGTAGGAGCTACAGATGTGTAGGCTCCATTAAGAGTTCTAGTAAAAGGATAAAGGAATTTCCCTCATCTGTGAATTTTAAAAATGATAAAAGTAGAAAAAATTCAGACAACTCAAGCAAAACATTTGCTTTGTCAAAGCTTTTGAAAATTTGTTGTTAAATGCTAACCTTATTTGTTAGCGGACTTATGCTAATTAAATGGTCTCATGCAGAGCAGATAACACTCCTCACAGCAGTTTGGCCAGTCTTTGCCAGTCTTGGGCCAATGATGTCACATGACTATTATGTCACTGGTTCCCAGTCTTTTTCAAATGAATCCCTCCTTTCAGCAAAGTAACTGACTGAGGTTGGAAAAAAATTACCATGAAATGATAGTTTTTAGTATCACACATCTCCACAAAGCATAAACACTTCTGTTAAAAATTTCTGGAAATAAAGTCAATTAGTCCCATGTTACACACTAGAAACTCTTAAGTTCTTTGAAGTTCCATCAACTATTGGCATATTCATTTTGTCTCTTGAATCTAGATATGCTCAATGAGGAATGGGATTTTCACATTACTTTTTTTTGCTGGTTGAAAACTTCCCACCATGTCTGCCAGCAAGTTCATAGGTAAAGACTAACATTTATAGTAGAATTTTAACTGTGTAATGTTTTTTGTTTGTTTGCTTCTGAAATCACCCCAAATTAACAAATTTATTGGAACATTTCATACAAACCTCATAAAACCTGTGATGTGTTTCACCATGTGTAGTGTTAGGAGTTCTAATACTGGCCTCCAGCACATGATTTTTTGAGCTTAAAAAGTATATTTATTTTAGGTGTATAGGCATTTTGCCTGCATGCATGTTTGCATATCACCCATTGGCAGTGTCTGTGGAGGCGAGATGAGGACTCTGGATGTCCTGGGATAGGAGAAATAGATGGTTGTGAGTCACTATGTGTGCACAGGGAATTGGACCAGAGTCTTCTAGAAGAGGAACCAATACTCTTAACATCTGAGACATCTCTCCAATCCCTGATTTCTGAACTTTTTAAAGGAGTCCTTGTCCTTGACAAATATGTGAGGGAATGCTTATAGGTAAGTATACATGGAAGTTCTACAAATGCATGGGGTAGAAAGTTTGGGCATAAACCATATGGGAAGGGCTGTGGGCTTTACTGAGCAGTAGGAGGGAGCACAGGGGGCCTTACATCTTGGTCTTCCACCTTGTTAGTCTTGGTAAGGGCATTTCAGATGTCAGGCTGTATGCTGCTTCTTGTACATATTATTTGTCTATTGTAAGCATCAGAAGAACAGAGACTCAAGATTTGATAGTAAAAGTTTCACTTGTCTCTACCAATTGCAAAGCCTAGTTAACTCATCATAGTCTTTCAAAAGAAAACATTGATCAACTAAAATAGTAATCACCACCTCCATCAAGAGAACACCCACATTTCAACACTTTACGAATAATGTATAGGTAAACTTGGTTTGGTTTGGGGCAGAGCTGGGGAGTGAGCCAGGGGCTTCTGCATGTTGGGTAAGAGCTTCCACAGAACAACAGTTCCAGCCCCCCTGAAACTACATTCCAACATGAAAAAACTGCAAGCTATTCAGTTCAAAACCAGAAATTTTCTGTTCAATTTATAAGACGTTTCAAAAAAAGAAATACAAGTATGATTGGTAATATATTTAAAAATCTTGACATATTCATGAAACCTGTGGTATCTATTTAGGAAGATCTAGGCCTGGGAGGCACCACAGCTAAGCACTCCCACTACATGTTTAGAACAGGGATTGCGATTGAACATTCTAATCGCAAACATACTAATCACATGCTTCTCTTACCTTGTGATCATATGGATTGTAGGAATGAAACACCTGAGAAAGATCTTTTGTCCTTTGTTTTTTCTGTAGAAGAAAAATCACAAAAATTTTAGTTGATGGGCAGCAAAAAATATATATGTCTATATATTTTTCTATCTGCCTATAGATAAGACTATAGCTTGGTGCAAGCAGACACCAATCAACTGATGGTTATGTAGCTCAACTGTCATGTAGCAGGCAGGCTACCTCTTCCTAAAACAAAGGTTTGCAACCTTCCTAATGCTGCAACCCTTCAATACAGTTCCTCATGTTGCAGTGACCCCAACCATAAAGTTATTTCATTGTTACCTCACAAATATAATTTTGCTACTGTTATGCATCATAATGTAAGTAGTTTTGAAGATAGAGTTTTGCCAAAGGGGTCACAGCCAATAGGTTGACAACTGTGGTCATAGAAGGTTTTGTAATTAAAACTCACTACCATCTCAAACTGTTTCTGAGAACACACCTAGAAACTAACTACAGTGAAGAAAAAGGAACCTCAGCTCAATTTTATGGGATGTTTTCATCTCCGTTTTAATGCCACCAACTGATCCTCAAGCATTACCATTGACTCGAGTGACACTGCTGCACCAGGTTGCCTGGAACATCTTGAGTTTGTCTGCTTGAGCCTGCAGCTGGGGGTGGGAGGGCACCTTCATTACCATACTATTCTACAGCCTGGTACCCAGCATGACGTATCCTATACACAGTATGTACTTAACAAATAATGGCTTAATGAATCAATGACATACTTGAGGCAGAGAAGCATGTAACTATCATAAGCCTCACAGGCAGCTATGATGAGACAAGGCCCTTCATTTCTAATGATGTGCTCTTCTCAAGCTAAACCTGGACTCTACGCAAGACTTCTCAAGCTTGCTCCCCAGGCTGTGACAAGGATAAATACGAGGTTCTTTTATCACAGTCAACTTGAAAAGAGGCTTATTTGCTTGCCACTATATGCTTATATGAGTCCATATCAATTTTGTTTACAAGCATGTGTACATGGAACTCACATACACAGATGGGGTTATTACTGTCAGAGGTAGAAGGCTGTCTGACACTAGTGACATCTGCTTTCTAGTTCATACTTCCTCATCGCCAAACTTACTTGCATGTGTTCACAGACTCTCATTCGCTCATAGGTGCTCTGAGCCTCTAAAGCTTTAGAAATCCAAATCTTTCTAGCAAATCATTTTTTTTTGTTTGCTTATTTTATGAGACAAGGCATCACTACACACCCAAGGGTAGCATGTAACTTACTATGCTACTGTTCCAGCCTCGTGAGTGCTGGGATTGAAGGTGTACTCCACTACACCAGGCTAACACATCAAGTTTTGATACAAGGGCAATCTTTGCATAAACATTTCTATAAGCCTGAAAGTTTATATCATTTTAAAAAATAAATTGTGCATGTCTAGTTTCAGGATCAAATTGTATGCATGCGTACAACCCCAACATGGCTAAACTGCATGCCCCCAGTGCTGTTCCCGACATGGCTAAACTGCATGCCCCCAGTGCTGTTCCTTTTAATTTGTCTTTGCACCAAGATTGAAGGAGGGATCACAACTTGAGATGGGCACTCTGCAGGTGTTTTCTTCCCCATTTAGGTTAGATTTGTTTCTAAACTTACTTAACTATGTATGTGTCTTGTAGAACAGACACACAATACTTTCTCTGCTTACTGAAGATTCATGATATTTATCTCTTTTCATCATGGAATCAACCTCTGCTATATCTTAAAATTCTGTCATGCAAGTGACCCATAATGTCTGTGATACCCAACTAACAAGCAACAGGAGTGCTTCCCTTTGAATGAACCCTTGCTGATTATCCAGGAGGCCTAGGGAGATATTTGCTACCTGCTCCAGAGTTTTCATGTTATATATTCACCACACACCTCCTGACTGCCAGGATCTGACTTGGGTCTGACCATAATTATGGTTGCATATGAAAGTCATTTATACACTCTCAAAGTTGTGAAATGAAACAGCTCTGTAGGAAAATTATCTTGAGAGGAAGAATTCCATAGGCATCATTTCTAATCAGTCGGTCTTGTTTGTCACATTCTGATGCCCACTGATAAACATCTTTCCCTGCTGAAGTTCCTGCCTCTTCTGTCCCCTCTCAAGCAATGCTTCCAATACAACCCCCATTTTCTTTCTGCCTGCACAGCAGAGATATGTCTTTAAGGAAATAGAAAACAGTTCCCCTGGTTAATGAAATGTTTGTCCTATGAGCCTCAGAGTCTATTTTGAACTGTCACTTGTCCACCAAAGTTTTCATTAGCTTATGATTTTCTCTTTCCTTCCTTTACACCTACTTACTTCGTGGAATGGTTCTTGGCTGCACTTCAGTCAAAAGAAAAAAGAGGGAGAGAGAAAGAGAAATACCAACACTTCCTTTAGTGGGAGACTTGATCTAACACATTGAGGCATTTTTTTCCCTTGAAAGGAAATTATGCTGGTGAAGATAAGATGGGAAACACACCAACAATCAACTTAGGAAGTGCCTGAAGGCTGAGCAGCCTCACAAACGGCCTCTTACCAGCAGGAGCTGCCAGGCGGGTAAGAAATGGCAAGGGTTGTTTTGTGGGGCTTTTTAAATGTGAGTCTGGATAGCCCAAACCCACATGCGCCTTTTAACTTGATTTTTACTTCTTTATATTTTACTGTGGGGAAGACTAGGATTTAATGCAAGTTAAACCTAAGTTCTTCCACTGAGTTGCACCCTCCTCCCAAGCCCAGCCTACACATACCTTCTGTCATAAACTAATTCAAGTGATTTGGGAAAGAAAGGAGATAAAGGTAATTAAATAATGGTATTTAGATTCCCTAAAAGAGGGGGAAAACCCAGGAAAGAAATAGAACTCTACTTCTGACAGCCAACTAATTTTGCATACATTTAGTAGTGTCCTGGCTATGGACATAAAAATAAATGCATCAACAGTGCTATCTGCATGTCAGAAGTGAGTTATATAGCCAATGGTACACTTCTGAAATGCATAGCAAAGAGTGGTAAGTTATGGTCATGGGCCAATCTAGGCTAACTCCTGTTCTCATAAGTGAGTTTTGTTGAGGCCTGGGGAGATAGTTCAGTTGGTAAAGTGCTTGCCATGAAAGCCCGAGGACCTCAGTCCAGTTCCTAGAAATTAGGTAAAAGGCCAACATAATGGCACATGCTTGTAATGCTGGCTCTGTTGAGGTGTGAATAAGCACATTCTTGAAGTTTTCTGACCAAATAGACTAGCCTAATCCTCAAGCTCCAAGCCAATGAGAGAGAAGGTCTCAAAATATAAGATGACTCCTAAGGAATGGTTCCCGAGGTTTGCCTGTGGCCTACACACACACATAACCCCACATATGCAGTCAGATTCTCTCACACATACAGTCAAATAAATAAAGTTTTATTGAAACATAGCCACACTCATTCATTTGTTAGTACTTTCATGCTCCCAAAGCAGAGCTGAGTGGTCCCAGCAGAGAATGTGAGTCCTACAAACCATAAGGTATTTACTATCTGGCTCTTTGCAGAAAAAAGTCAGTCACTCGGGTTTAGTGTCTCTGTCCCTAACATACCAGCTAGGCATCTGCTGGACTGAAAACCAAGTAAACAGCTTTCCAGAAAGATGCCCTGCTCCTTCTACCTGTTGTCTGAAGATGGATGACAGCAATCATAGCCTGTATCCTGATGCATAACAATGAACCAGTGAGGGACAACAACCAGCTGTCTCTCTCTCTCTCTTTTTTTTTATGACTTGATCTTCTAGAGCATTCTAGAGGAAGTTAGAGAATACTGCCAATCAGGTTCTGGAGCAGGCTGAAATAGATCTGGGGTTTTCATAACCTTTCTAGATGTAACCTGTGACTTTATATCACAGAAACTTCAAGAAGAAATCTTTTACTAAGTGTTGGGCCTGAAGCCTCAAGTGATGTACATATGAATGATGAAGATGTGGCTGTCATCGGTAGTGAGCGCGCTTCTCAAACAGGCAAGAATTACTGAGCTATGCTCTCAGCAGCTTTAATCCAGACCAAAAGCTGAGCTCCAAGTGGAATAATTGGGCATTTTCCTATTGCATCAGAGCACAGGTCTAAACGACCTCCCACTTTTCAGCCTGTTCAAATAAACATCTCAGTCCTGCAGCCACCTGTGAATCCCCCAAGCATTTAAAAAGTAAACACATAGAACATGCCACGAGATAGACTTGTAAGCAGGGTGGCCTGGCAAACGTTTCTCTCAGAATCTTGCAAGGTACTATCAAGGTATCTTCATCATCGATCCCCGTGCATGGACGGCAGAGCTCGAGAATGCTGAGCTCAGCTGTCTACCCGGCTGTGGCTGGCTTTCAAAACAAGGCAGTGTGCAAGCCTGTCAGAACAGCTACACTGGATTCATTTTCCTCCACTTCTTTTCATTAAAGTTTGTTTAATTTACTAAATAATGGTTTATTTTTTACAAAGGAGCTGTGTATCCACATCTTCCCTTCTACCTCCCTTCACAAATTGAATTAATATTCTCTCCCTAAGGTCAGAAACACCTCTATATTTATGCACAACTCTTTTTTTTTTTTTTAGAAAAAACAAACAAACAAACAAATCAACAAACAAACCTTAAGCCCTGCTTTTGAACAGAGCAGGTTGTCAATGTTGTAACAGTTTCAACTTCTATCAAGAGTATGTGACTGGGTAGTGACGTAGCACACATCCAGTCCCAGCACTCAGGAGGCAGAGGCCGGTGACCTCTGTGAGTTCAAGAGGCCAGCCTACCCTGGTCTACAGTGCTTGTTCCAGGACAGCCAAAGCTACACAAAGAAACTCTGTCTTGAAAATGCAAAAGAAAAAAAAAAAAAGAGTACGTAACAAAACATACATTGTGAAGCTCCCAGTGGGCAGGGGACATGCTTCAAGTGAGTGGGGCAATGTCCAATGCTCTTGCTTCTCTTCTCTACTGTTAAGTCAAATTGTCTCAGTACCTTACTCTACATGCGAACTTCTTGAATAAACCTGCTATAAGAACACAGGACTTCACTTCTACCTATGGATACTCAGGAATGATAAGGGATTGCAGAGTACTGCCTCTTAACACAGCATGCTGTGTGGCACGGAGCTGAAAGAGGCAAGCTTGAGTTTCAACACACTCTTTTTTTTTTCCTGGCTCCTTTATTGGTAGGGAGTCTAAGAAGTAGTTAACTGAGCAATTGGAAGACCACAGCAGAAAGACAAGAGAGGATGATACGGGGCCTAGATACTACAAACTAGATTACTGCGTTCTGAGTAGCACGTTCTGACTTCTAGGCCACATAGGGACACTGAGGGAACATGACAGTTACAGCCTGCTGAGCACTAAGAGACCTATCTATGTCTGAAAATAATGTCACAGGAGAATAAAGGAGAATCAGGGGTAAGGGATAGGGACAGACCCTCAGGAGGAAAGTCAGAAGCACATTCTAAGTTAACAGGGCCATAATAACCAAGATGTTTCAGATGAAAACAACAGACGGGAACCAGAAAGATGGCTCAGTGGGTAGAGGTGTTTTCTAGGTAGCCTAATGATCTAGACCTATCTGAAGAACCCACGTAAGGGTGGAAGGAGAGAACTAAAATGCAAGGTCATTCTCTAGCCTGTGTGTATGCGCTCGTGCATGTGCGCACACACACACACACACAGACACATCTCATACTGCTTCTCAACCTTTCTGATGCTTTGACCCTTTAATACAGTTCTTCATGTTGTGCTGACCCCCAACCTTAAATTAGTTTATTGTTACTTCACAACTGTAATTTTGCTATGGTTATGAATTATAATGTAAATATGTGATATGCAGCCCCCAACGGGGTTGTGTCTCACAGATTGAGAACCACTGTCTTAGAAGAAATGGCCTCCAAGTGAAGGACAAGGTAGGAGGCAATCAGGGTATAGTATGAGAGACATACCTGAGGTTTCACGTATGAGGTGATCTTCTAGCTTACTTCTTCTACGGAAAGGCTAATTCTTACTCTTTACTGCTAGGATACAGACAACAGTGGGGCCATTAAGTTCCCTCTGCAATGTGACAGTATTGGGTTGAAGGAACTAGAGTACCGCTTGCTTGGCAGCTTATGCCTCCACAAAACTGAGTTGACAGCCAGTGGTGTCATTTACAGATAGTGAAGAAACAGACTGAGTATAGGCACACATACAAAATAGAGTTGGTTGTAGCAGGATACTTATTCAGCTAGTAACTAACTCGCAGTATATCAGAGAAGAAACAACAGAGATTCCAAGAGGTTGGCTTCAGCTCTTTTATGGAATGAAGAGTAGGCATGAACAAGCAGGCTGGAGGAGGGAAAAGAATTAGCTGGGAGCCATCTGGAAAGTAATGAGAAGAAGCTGGTGCTCAGCAGAGAGCATGTGGGCCACAGGCTTGGGGGTTCTGAGCACGATGGTGCCATTTGAAGCAGGACTGGCATGAAATCACATATGAAGATAATGGAGCGGGGTAGGAGAGATGTGTCTACTGACCCTGGCTAGCTGTCTGCTCAGAGCTTCCTAAGGCCAAGAGGTGGGTGGAATATGCCACTGGTATCCACCCCTTGCTACAGGCGAGAATGTCTGATGCTTTTGCCCTCCCTGGTGTCTCAGATTTAATTAGTCTTGTGGGACTCTAGAAAGCTGACTGTTTTCAAGGCATGGTTAAATTTGAGATCCAGGATGCTCCTTAAGCTGGCTTCTGACTTCTATGCTACTGGGCCAGTTCCCTAACATCCTTCAGTTCTTGCCATCATCAGGAACTTTTCATCTTCAGCTCTACACTATGCCTTCAGCTTTGCCTTGCTTCCTAACCTCTTCCCTTACTTACGACATACTTCTCTCTCCAGGAATCCCTCTGGGCCACACTGAGCTTGGGCTGCAGAGCAGGCTGATGCTACATACCTAAGTTGGTGAATGCTTTGGAAAAGAAAGGGAAAACTCATTTAATAAGCCTAGAATGTTTCTTTGCCATGTGTGGAAAGCATTAGAAGCTTAATTAAAAGCATTGATAATACCAGGGGTCAGTCAACAATCTCATGCTCCTATTGCCAGTCTATCAGTGGTGGTCCTGAGACAGAAATCCTCCATGAAAGCCCAGGAAGGAAGAAGAAAAAAGGTCCCTGGAATATAAATTGCAAACCTCAAAATTTCAGAAACCAGTTGGAAAACTGATGTGGAATGGCTGGCGTGCACCCTCTAGTACATGAGAAAACACGAAAGGCCTTCTAATCTTATCTGCTAACATTATTATTATTCACATTGCTGAGGACGGAACTCGGGGCCTTACACAAGCAAGCAAGCAAGCAAGCAAGCAGCAAACAAATAACTACAAATAAAATAATAAAATAAAATAAAATAAAATATATTCTGCTATTGAGCCACATCCCTAGCCAGTCCCTCTGCTTTTTCTGAGGCATAGGAATGTTTTGTTACTGTTCTGTGAGAGGTCTCTTCTGTGACAATAGGAAAAACAAGACACACTTGTTAAGCCCCAGGAAGACTTTACTTGTTGGTCTCTAGTAAGAGCTGAAAAATAACAAAGGTAATTCTTCCTATCACTGAGTGGCTAGGTGGACAGTGTAAGCATTTCCTGCAGGACGAGATGGCAGTGCTAAGGGCAGAATTAGGGAGTTGCCAAGTCTGATCATCCCAGCATAACAGTACACACATCAAATTGGGCAGCTGACTGGAAAGCATAGAGAGCATCAGAGGGAAACACCTCAGATAATAAGGAACTGTACTGACCAACCACTGGGTCCTCAATGGGCAGTAACCAGGAAAGCCTGCCCAGCAGGGAGATGGTGACAGTGCTGAAGTGGAAGGGAGCAGCCATGCCTAAGTACCACACACTCTTTTCTACAGAGAACATTTATGTACATGGAAAAGTCATTCTATGACAACAAAGGCATGTTGAGAATAGAAGACTCATTTTTTTGTCACAATTTCTGCCCAAATGAGCAGCCGTGACCAGCAATAGGACAAAGTCTATGTATACCGAGTAGCAGATTCTTTACAACGGTTTATTTAAACATCCTCTGTGTGGTCACTTCTGGGCACTGAGAATGAGCAAGATCACAGGGGGCTCTACCTAGCCACACAGTATCGTCAGTCTTCCCCCTGCCATCCTGACTGGTGACCACAGAGGGGAAGGTCCACTCCTATTTACACGGTCATCTCACTGTTTCCTTTCTTCACTCTGTAAGTTCAGTCTCCCATTACATGACCTGTGAGCCAAATGGATGGATGGACGCCCGTTTTTATACTGTGAAGCTTGTCTTTACAGTTTCAAATGTCTTGGACATCACACAAAATGTAACTTGTGCATAGGAGACACTGGGATCTAGGTAGCTTTACTCCCTCTGTAGGTAGCACCTGTCTCTCCTAATTCACACCTCCTTAGCCATTCCTGCTGCCTGGAAGGGCCCAGCTGCCATCTTCAGGTATTGGATTCATCCCACAAGTTTCATTCAAAATACTCTCTTCTGGGCTGGAGAGATGATTCAGCAATTATGAGCTTCCTTTCTGGTTTGATTTCTCAGCATCCACAGGGTGGCTTACAACCATCTGTAACTCTAGTCTCAAGTGACTGGACCTGATGTCCACTTCTGGCCACTGTGGGTACCAGGCATGCACCTGGTACATACACATACATGCAGGCAAATTAAAATCATCTTTTCCAAGCTGTCACTGTCCAACCCAACAGAAATCCTCTCTGTACAGAGCTCCTTCCTAATTACTGTCATTGTGTCAACGCCTCTTTGAGGAAAAAGTCATGATCTGGTCACTATGTAACACGTCTTCCCTAACACTACCGTAAAGACTGCATAAGGGAGATGTTCAGAAGGTTCACCCATTCTCTTCCCCAGCTCCTACAATGTTACTTTACCTTTACTGAGCCTTCTGGGTCCCCTAACTACCTGGGCATCTTTTCTTCTAACACTTCAACTTATGACACCACACTCCAGCCTATTTCTTTTGTCCTTTATTCCCTTTCAGAGTCAGATTAATCCCCCAACCACATACCCGTTCAATTCTTTGAAGGAGCCTTCTATCATGTGGATGTTCTTCTCTTTCTCTTTTTCCTACGAGCCTCCTAACCCATTGTCCTGCTTCCATGATCACCTCCTTCACATACAATCTATTCTCTGAGCTCTGACTCCAATCATCCATTTTCTACATAACCATCATTCTGCAGGCACCATACTAGTGCATCTGAAAGCAACATTATTGACTTAGCAGGGCTCATGAACTCACGAGGAGGAAAAGCCAAGACTTGTACATGCCTAAGTAGCATCTAAGCACACAGTAAGTGCTGACATGTTGGCAAAATGAATTCCAAATGTTCGGATGGCAATGTCTGGTATGACTACTGCTTAATAAGAGTGTCTCCACAGAATGGATTTCCAATTCATGACTCTTAAGCAGATTGTTAAATCCCATGCCAATCACCAGTCTGGATGGCACTGTTATAGCTACAAATGATGCTTCAGGACTTTAGAACTATCATGGTAAACAAGTCAAAGTTTCAAATTTGTCTCCCATGAATTTTCCTATGATTCAATTTATACTCAAGGAAAACATTTTAAATTGTGTTTGCTTGTATCAAGCTTCTTTCTCTAATGACAAATCTTATGTAGGATACAGGAACAACAATGTTTAGGAGCTTCTGTGGGACTGAAGAATACCATGATACACAAAACCAACCGGTATACCGCTGCTGCTTCTTACATAAAGACTAAGGGAAACAATCAATAACCATTCAGGATATGGCCAGACATTTACATGGTCTACGATACCAGGTTTCACAGCACAGAATACAAGAATGCTGCATCGCACTGTCTCAATTTGGTTTCTATGGCTGTGATAAACACCATGACCAAAAGCAACAAAGGGGAGGAAAGGGTTTACTCCAGCTTATAGTCTACAGTGCATCAGCTAGAGAAATCAGAGGAGGAACTCAAGGCAGGAACCCAGAGGCAGGAACTGTATAGGAAAGGCCATGGAAGAATGTGGGCTACTGGACTGTTCCTCATAGCTTGCTCAGACTGTCTTTTTATAGCACCTGGGACCACCAGCCCAGGACTGGCACCCCCACACCCTACAGTCAACTAGGCCTCCCACATCAATTACCAATCAAGAAAATACAGCACAAGCTTGCCTATAAGCCAATCTGGTGTGGTTGTCAGTTGAGGTTCCCTCTTTACAAATGATTCTAGCCTGTGTCTAGTTGACATAAAACTAGCCAGCACACCCACCAAGGCTCCCAGGTCCTTCATCACTTAGAAACTAATTTGCTAGACAAAGTAAAGGAAATAGGGCTTCTTTTCAGTGCCACTTATCGCTGGCTCAGCATCTTAATCCAAGCACCTGATATCCTTAGAAGTGTTTCAAGTCTTAGAGTCTTGGGTAAAGATGTTCACTTGGTCAAGTCTATATAAACAATACCCCATCAAAAAATCCTCCGAAACGTGAAACTCTTCTGGTAAAATATTTCAGGGAAGGGAAATAACCCATGGACAGAAGCTTCACTGTCAGGAAGATGATCCTATTATTTCTAGACTTTAAAACAGTCCTTTAGTACACAATACTTTTCTCCCAGAGACATCTGAAAACAGTCTGTAGTGACAGTGAAAAAACTCTGATATCTATCTACACCATGTTAACAACCCGACAGGTAACATGGAACAACTAAACTAGTGTGCAGCCTGTATACTACACTGTTGTTATCTTTGTCTTTATAAACTTCTAATATTTTTTAATAGTTAAAGAAGGACAATTGGATTTATTCAACTTTTCCCTACTTGCTTAATAACAACGCTTGGTGGCCATGAATTGTTTTAAAAAGAATTATTTACAACTAAGCCAAAAAGGACAGGAGTCCAGCTGGAGACGTAAGTGTAAGGTAACGCTCTGGAAGTCGACAACAACAGTGCGGGTAAGTTTTGCTCATTAGCACCCTGGCGTTATGTGCATTTTCTTTTATGGCTATTGTACTTATGTTTCCATTTGCTGATGTCCTGTCCCTGCACTGAATGTAGCACCAGCAAGGCTTGGAGTCAATGTTGTAGACATGGGATCTGGATCTGCCCAAGCCCTGTTTACATCTGCAGCCTTGTACCAGCTTCCAGAGGCCAATCTGCACAGAGCCTAAGAGGAGTGGGGGTGGGGTGAAAAAAGAATGAAGAAAACTAAATTTCTCTGACCCATGGATAAGCTGCTCTATGGTTCTAAAACTGATCAAAACCATTGCACCTCCTCCGTGACCCCAAATAAGCTCTGGTGTCATCCTATTTGTGGAGAAGCTTGAAAACTGTTCTGAGCCAGTTATTGCTGCCTTTCTCGATAAGCCCAAGACTCATTTTTATTATGATCCCACGGCTGCGACCTAGAGGGTCAGACATGACCACGGAGGCTTGATAACTCTCCTACTTTCTACATCTAATTTAGCACCTACTGTAAAAAATCCTTTCTATCAGTAATGCAGCCATCACTGATCTCTCCCTCAGACCTATCACACCAATAATATGGAGTCTAAAATTCATTTCAGAGGTTGCTAGGCTTTTTGACCCATCTTCTCTTCAAGTACTATGTCAAAAAATAGAGTTATTTTTGTTCTATATATTAAACACACATTTTCTTTTATCTTTGGCCTTTATGACAAAGGGGTCTTTATTTGATAACCAGAGGACAATTTAATAGACAGCTCAGCCTGCTCCATTGTCTTGTTTTTATGTCAATTCAGAAGTCAGTTGATGCTTTTTCATGTTGTGGAGCAGGGCTCCTACATAAAGGTTCACTGGATGTAAATTCTAAGGCTGACCTTTGCCATGCAGACCTGCAGCTACCAGAAGTAAGGGCTCAGGTATATGTGTGTGTGGTGAGGGTAGGGAAAGGAAGTTAAAGACCAACGAGTCCCATAGAACTATGAAAGCTCACTGTTAAGAGTACTAGCTGTTGGGTCCTGGTAAGGTAGTCTAGAGCACTGTGCCTTGACCTCTGGTTCTCAAGACATAGGATTATAAGCCTTGGAATCTAGAAGCTCAGTTCTTAAGTCTGAGTTGCTCCTTGCCCATCTGTGATTTCTACTTGGAGCAGAAGAATGTAGAGAGCCATTTGTAACCAAGCCATTAATAGTAGAGAAGCTAGGTGTTCCACAGCATACTCAACCTAGCATCTTTCCAGTTTGTTATCCTCATGTCCATTATCCCTTACTATAATAAAATGCCTGAAGATCGTGAATTTTAATCAGAGTTTTTGGGGGATTGAGGGCATAAGACTGAGAAGGCTTCACCACACAGACAGGAAGACAGGTTGGAAGGGGTGAGGCTAGGAGCTCCCACTAGGTCACACCTCTTCCTGTTGCTGAGATTGAGCCTAGGGTCTAACACATGCTCAACAAGCACTTCACTTTCGAATCTACCCTACTGGGCTCATCTTTTAATAGCTCTACCACTTCAGCACCACCAAACTAAATGCCAAGTCACCAGTACAGGGATCCTTAGAGGGCATGTTCAAACTACCACTAAACCACAGCCGAGTCTAACCCAACACTTCAGGTTGAAGAGGCTACTTCAGCACTATTTTGTATATATTATTTAGTTTCAGGAACTACTTACCTTAATAGTTAGAAAACATTTGATTATTTTCTGACTTTGTGTGTCACTGTTTAAAATCTCTTTATATTATCATTTAAATGTTATATGAAATCTGTTCCAACTTTAGCTGTCAATCTGTTCTCGGACGTAAGTTTTACATGTTGCCCAGTGTAGCTATCATTATGTTGATGATTCCTCTGGCTGTACAGACCATATTGTTCAGAAATGCCCTATTTCTTTTTAGTTTTGAAGCCCAAGTTTCCATGTGATATTAAAAAAATGTCAAGATTTTATGAGGAAGCCTCTGCTCTCTGGTTCATCTGGAGCTTGTGGCTGAAGCCTTACCACCTCACTCTTCGCCGGTACTTGGGGTTAGGTGATATATGGTTTCAGTCAGATCCCTTTTCATGTGGAAATCTAGTTTTCTTACAGCTACTTATTAGACAGATTACCCTTTTCCCATTTTGTCCTCTGGTGCCAAGGTTGAAAAGAAGTTCACCATATGCATGGAATTATCTTTCAACTCTCTTCTGTCTGATTCATCTATGAATCAGCTTTTAAGCCAACATGAGAGTGTTGCTATTAATAAAACTTCATAATACAATTTTAAAACAGACTATGTGGTGCCTCTTTCTTTCTCAGAATTGCTTTGGCTATTCAGGGTCTTCGTGATTCCACATAAATTATTTAATGAGTTTTTCCATTTTTGTAAAGAATACCATGAGGGTTTTAACAAGGGCTGTGCTGAATTTGTGTCTGATAGTTTTGAACCTTTGGAGAATATTGTCATTTTAATAATATTAATTATTTTGGCTTATGAACTTTGGATTCTTGTATCTTCTTCAGTTTTTTCTATTGAAGTTTTAAATAGTTCTGTCCTACCAACATCTTTCACTTTGTTGTCTAACTTTATTTCTGACTGTTTCTGATACTATTATAAAAAGAGACTTATCTTGATTATTTTTTCCAACTTGGTCAGCATTTTCATATGGCACTGCAAGTGGGTTATCGACCTGAGTGAATTCATTTTGTGGATTTATAACTGCATTCCATACAGAGGGTCACATCCTTAAACAAAGACTTGTTTTGTGTCTTCTTTTATGTCTTTATTTTTCTTGTCTGATCATTCATTAGCATTTTCAATAACATAGAAGCAGATATTGAGGAAAAGGCTTTTAGTTTTTTTCTGTTATAATACCTGACCCCTTTTTAGGTGGGTTTTGTTGTTTGTTTTTGATAAGTAACCTTCATTATATTGAGGATTTTCTTTGAACTCCTAAACTGCTGGTAGTTTGTAGTAGCTCTTGTTAATCAAGAAAAAACCATGAACTTGTACAATGCCTTTTGTCATCTGAGATGATCATGATTTTTCTGTATTTTTTCCACTGCTGCATGTATCATAATCACTAAGTTACAAATATTAATTCAGCTTTGCATGCCCAGGACAGGTTCCACTGGGTCATGATGTACAGTATTTGTAATAGGCTTTGAATTTGGCTTGGTGATATTTAACTAAAGATTCTCAGAACAATGCTAACAGACCATGGTTTTCTTTTCATGATTTAGATAGCAATATAATGTTAGACTTGTGAAATACAATTTTTCTAAATGGAGTTGGAGCTGGATATGGTCTCCTAGACCTTGGACATGCTGGGCAAGCACATTACAAGTGAGCTACAACCCCAGCCCTTCCTTTTTATCTTTTGGAAGAAGATTCTTTCAAAGCTCTCTGGCTTGTTTTATTTGATCTGTCTGCTCTTAAGGTCTGGCACACAGCTGTCTCCTTTAGCATACTGGAGGTCTGCTCACCTCTTATCTGTGCTAAGCCGGATGCTTCCTTTCTCCTGTGTCCTCTTCCTTCACCCACTCTCTTATTTGATGATGCCCAGGCTGTCTTTAAAAGCTTTCTGATAACTATACAGAATCATAGACTGGGAAGCATTTTTCTTTAGCATTGGTCATTGAATGTTCTTTGGGTGCTGTCCAGAAGTCTGAGCCACTCTGATCCATGAGCCTTCCAGCATGAACTGGTTCTTCTCCCTTATTGTGGTTTAAGTCTGCTACGGATTCATGATTCATGCAGGCCTGTGGTGGCCACTTTCAGTCATTAGAATTACTTTTGATCATTTCATTATTTTTCACTTCAGTCTGTTTAGAATTCCTGTTATTTGAATGTTGAATATTGTAACAATACTTTCTACCTAATTTTATTTTATTCCATCTTCTAGATACATGCTCTACTTTGCCTCAACTCCATGGAATTTTCCCCTTTTGTTACCATGTTTGCAATTTTTAAGAGTTCCCCATTATCTTCTGGAGCATTATTTAAATGGTGCCCTGATCTTGTTTCGTGAGTTTAATATTGATGGTAGTTCTTGAGTTTTTCCTTCACTCCAAGTCCCATTTGTTTTCTCTTCCTAACCACTTGGTCTGTTGACACGCGTCTTTTGCTTCATATCAGCTCTTAAGTTTTCTGACAGCCTTTTCTGATGTCTGACAGTCCACCAATGGTATGCATGCTCAAAAGCAAGGGACAGAAAAAGGTGAATGGCATTTCCAAGGCCACACTTGAGCTTGGTGTAAAGGTCTCTATACAGTGGTCTACCTAGATGATTTAAATCTAGAACTTCTGTAGACAATGTTTCTTAGGACTGGGCTGGCCAGCTTTCCCAAAGAGACACGTTTAAACTCTTCACAGGAAGGCAACGTTATACGTTACTGAAAGTGTTCTACTTGCTTAACAAAACCAGCATTCTAGGTTTAGATGCCGACTGGAATTGGCTTGCTCTCAACCATATCTAGTGTCCCTCTACCCATAGAATTTCTACTGTCACCTCCCGTGAATGCACAAGCCACCAGGTTTCATCTGGGACAGGGGGAGGAATGTCACCTAGAATCCAGAGATGGATGTAAGAGGAAAGAAGAATCTAACTCCTTTATAGTTTATACAGTTTTTCTTACCATAGTATTTTCTCTTCCTGCCTCATTTTCTCTTACAGAAAAGCTAGATAATTCCCTAACCACTTGAATAGTCTCCAGCACTGGTGATGAATTGGTATCTTAGTTTCTCTGGGCCAGTCCACTCTGCGGTCAAGTGCTCATCTTTCCAGCTATCACAGTGCTCCTGACTCTAACTATCTTTATGGGTTAATAATATACGCAATAAACCTTACTCTGTAGTTCTGATAAATTTTTATAAAAGCATAAAATCAGATCTCTTTTTATTCATTGAAGAATCCTTAGATGTTTTAAAGTAGTTCATATATACACAACAAACTTAGGAATTCCTTTAAACATATACAATATAAAACAAAATGAGAAATCAGCACTCTATGTCACAACCAGGAAAAATAACAACAACAGCCTGAGGAAACTTAGGATGAGGCTAAAAGTCCACTTGTTTGTATACTTTAGTCTGCAGACTGCAGAAGAACCAAGCTCAGAACCCACAAGGAACGCTGTCTATCAGGAAAAGCGCACCCTGACAGCAGAATATCGTTTTATTCTTGATTCCAGAACTAGCTGGATCTTATATGAGAATGTTCCTTCCATTTCTTTATATTACTTTTCCCTAAAATAACAAGTTCAAAGCACTACAAAGTCACTTGAGAGGATACTTTGTGATTGCACAGATACCAGAGGTTGAGAGGAAGGGCAGGAAAGAAATTAAAGATGGAAGAGAAGTATTTCTGACTCCAGCAGCTTGCAGCTGACACCATTTCCATGCAGCCAGAGTTAGTGGAGAGTCTCACTGAACATGAGGAGAAACGCTTCAGACATGACCTGTAAATTCTCCTTCAAGCGGACATTTTTATCATCCATAAATCTACCCAGCCTCTCTCAGCCCACATACGCTTTTGATCTGCACAGTTTTGAGGAGGAAGGTTCTACATGTATTATCCACTGCCAAGGAAATGAACAGGCACTTCAGTGAGGTGCACTCTGCCTTTTCTGATTTTAGCCTCCTTCTCTGCCCCTAAGGCTAAATTTGAGACATTTTATTTATTTATTTTTTTAAAGATAGGCTCAGGCTTAAGATCTGTTAAAAATAATATAGAAGTTTGGAATGGATAAAAATTAAAGTGAAAAACATCTTAAATTCCATGACTGTAGCCATTTCAGTAGCCAGAAATCGGGAATGGGAGCTAGGTCATTGAGATAATTTGGTTTTTGGAGCCTTATCACTGTCTTCTGTGACATACTTAGAATTGAAAGCTTTTATCCAAACACAGCAGATGTGAGGCAGAGAATCCAGACAGTGCAGGTGTCCAATTTCAAGTCACTAACGAGGGGCAGAAGCACATGACAGCCTCCAGAGGTACCAGTGTGAGGGTAGATCTTTCCCTTTACTTGGTCAAGCCCAAGCATATAAAACACATAAGCATAAAAGCCTAGAAGCTGAGAACCTCTAACCTTAGCCTAATGGTGAAGGGAACTCAGGATCAAACTGAGAAAGAAAAAGCTTAGGAAGGACCCAGGTTGAGGGAGACAACAAGTTGTAACCATGCATAATACACGGCCAGGAGACACTGCTGCAGACACTGTTGAGATTTGTGATGGAACCAGAGAATAAACTGTTGATTAGATAAAATGATCACAGTCAGTGCTAAAGTTCCCCAATTCTATTAAAATGTAATTACCTAAGGTTCCCCACCTTAGGAAATATACACTAATTATTACAGAATAGAGTTCTCTGTTGTCTACACAGATTGTACAGGGAAAAAGTAAGGCTGTGTCTCTTGCGGATTGTCCTCTCTTAGGAGGGAAGGACATGTGAAAGTTTCAGAAGAAAGATGTTTGTGTGCAAACACATGCAAAAGTGGACATGTGAGAACAGGCATAGCAGAATGTTGAAATAGCAAAACTGATGAATCTTGAGAAAGTGACTGGAGTCCATATACCTAAGTCTTTTCTGAACATCTAAAAATATTTCAGGCAGTTAAAAATGGGGCCGGAGAACAGTGCTCGCCTCCAAGCCCAACAGCCTGGGCTCTGTCTCTGGAACCCATGTAGTAGATGGACAGAACACCTTGTGAGTTGTCCTCGGACCCTCATCTTCATGCTCACACATATGTGTGCACATACACAGATACCCATGCACACCAAAGAAAATCACAAAGTGTTAAAAAAATAAGTTGAAAGCATTTTTAAAAATACACGTGCAATTGCCCTAGGAGGACATAATTTAAACGTCAGCATTTTGTTGTCTAAAATTTTTGTAAATTTCTGGAATGAATATTTCACTTGGTTTTTATAACAGCACGTAACAAGACAGCAGAAAGAATACAGCTGTGGTCCCAGCTTTCCACCTCACTGTGAGGCAAATCAACTTGGTGACACTGAGTCCATCTAGCTGCTCTGCCAAGCAGAAATGTAAAGTTTCTGCAAAGATGATGAGAGGCAGGACACACATGAAGCAGAGCTCATGGCTGGATGTCACACACTGATAATCTCACAGTGCACACTTCTCCTCATTCCTCCTGACTTGCTGTTAGAGAATGCACTATTCTAGGGCGCACTGCTGTGAAGAGCAAAACTAAGGAGTCAGGACACATAGCCAAGGTGAGACGACTCAGATGGAACAGAATCACAAAATATGCTTTTATCCATTTGAACGCTTACCACTTGGCTTGATTCCTTACCACTTGGCTTGATTCCCTTGCCTTTAATTATGAAATAAACACAATTCTAAGGAGCGAGTTAGAAATGAGCTTCATGATACATTACCAAATCGATTCTGTTGCCCTGAATGTACATTTAACATCAGCTCTAATTCTTGAAACTACACTTCTAATTCCCCGAAAGAGAAGAAATACAGAATTATTATTGAACCATACTTATCACAGGGAAAAAAAAATACAAGATCAAAACCATAAGACAGCACCATAAGCTCCTTTTCCTTAGAAGTTAGTCCAGAGTCTCATCTCTTGTAAAGCCATTATTGAAGCAATAAAAATGAGTTCAAATTGAATATTATAATTTTAATAAATCAGGTTCATAAAAGACACAGAAGAATTATATAGACCCTTGTAATTTTTCTGGAACTTATACAAAACAAGGCACATAATCAAACTGAAAGAAAAAACTCAAAAACTCTAGACTAAAATATGATAAAAATGACTTTTGAAAGGACAGAATTTATATTCTCCATATAAATCCAGTCAGTCTTTCTCAGTTATAACACCTTCCACCACGCTGCCTAACATACAAAACACACATGTAATCACATATTTTATCAAAGACATGGTAATTAAAAATTCCTAAAAGCAAGATAAAAGTTAATGCTAAAATAAAAACAAAGTTTGAAGAAACAAATTGAGCATATAATGTAGGTTTTCTTTGTTTTGAATGGTTTTCTTTAAGATCCTTACCAATCAAAGTGGCTGGATATAAAATTAACTCAAACAAATCAGTAGTTTTCCTTTATACAAATGATAAATGGGGTGAGAAAGAAAGTAGGGAAACAACACCCTTCACAATAGTCACAAATAATATAAAATATCTTGGTGTAACTCTAACCAAACAAGTGAGAACTGTATGATAAAAACTTGAAGTCTCTCAAGAAAGAAATCAAAGACCTCAGAAGATGGAGAGATCTCCTGCGCTCATGGATCCTTAGGATTAACACAGTAAAAATGGCCATCCTTCCAAAAGCAGTCTACAGATTCAACACAATTCCAATCAAAATACCAACACAATTCCTCAAAGACATGGAAAGAGCAATTCTCAATATCACATGAAAAAACAAAAAATCCCAAATAGCAAAAACAATTCTTAACAATAAAAGAACTTCTCGGGGAATCACTATTCCCGGACCTCAAGCTGCACTATGGAGTTTTACAATAGTGGTAAAAAACTGCACGGTATTGGTACAGAGACAGTCAGGTCAATCAGTGGAATAGAGCTGAAGACCCAGAAATAAACCCACACACACTTATGGTCACTTGATCTTTGACAAAGAAGCCAAAAATATACAATGGAGAAAAAATTATCTTCAATAAATGGTGCTGGTTTCATTGACAGTCTGTATGTAGAAAAATGAAAATAGATCCATATTTGTCACCCTGCACAAAGCTCAAGTCCAAATGGATCAAGGACTTCAACATAAAACCAGATACACTGAATCTAATAGAAGAGAACGTGGGAAAGAGCCTCAAACTCATTGGCACAAGGGGAGGGGAGTGAGGGTGGGAGATTTCATAAACAGAACACCAATGGCTCAGGTTCTAAGACCAAGAATTGATAAATGAGACCTCATGAAACTGAAAAGCTTCTATAAGGCAAAAGGACACAGTTAATTGGACAAAATTGCAACCTACATATTGTGGAAAAAAACTTCACTAATGCCACATCTGATAGACAGCCAATATCCAAAATATATAAAGAACTCAAGAAGCTAATCTCCAAAAAATCAAACAACCCAATAAAAAAAAAAGAGAGTTTAGAAATAAACAGAGAATTCACAACAGAGGAATCTTGAATGGCCCAGAAGCACTAAAGAAATGTTCAAAGTCCTTAGTGATCAGAGAAATGCAAATCAAGACGACCCTGAGATCCCACTTTACACCAATCAGAATGGCTAAGATCAAAAACTCAGGTGACTGCACATGTTGGCTAGGATGTGGAGAAAGAGGAACACTACTCTGTTGCTGGGTGGATTGCAAGCTGGTACAACGACTCTGGAAATCAATCTGGAGGCTCCTCAGAAAATTGGAAATAGATTTACCTAAAGACCCAGCTATACCACTCTTAGGAATATACTCAAAAGATGCCCCACAATACTACAGGGTAATGTGTTCCACTATATTCATAGTGGCCTTATTTGTAATAGCCAAAGGCTGAAAATAACCCAGATGTCCCATAAACAAAGAATGGATACAGAAAATGTGGTTCATTTACACAATGGAATACTATTCAGCTATCAAGAACAAGGATATCATGAGTTTTGCAGGCAAATGAATGAAACTAGAAAATATCATCTTGAGTGAGGTAACTCAGACTCAAAAGGACATGCATGGTATCTACTCACTGATAAATGGATATCAGCCATCCCCCAAAAGTACAGAATACTTAGGATGCAATCCACTGAACTCAAGAAGGTTAACAAGGATAAAGGCCCAAGTGAGGAGGTTCATCCACTCACATCAGGACCTAATGAAAGTTTGGGAAGATGGGCAAGAGACAAGTACAACAGATGAGGTGGTAACAATGAGCATACTCAGAAGTGTTGGCATTTGGAAAATATGGTTCTGACTGAGAAAAATCAGGAGCTTATGCTTCAAAAAATTACTTTATACATATGAGTTTTTCCCTGCATGTGTGTCTGTGTACCTCATGTGTTCCTATTGCCTATAGAGGCCAGGAGAGAGAGTCAGATCCCCTGAAACTGAAGCTACCATGTGTGTGCTGGGAATGCAATCCAGGTCCTGTGCAAGAGTGCACTTAACTGTGGAGCTATCTCTCCAGCCCCAGGAAGTCACTCTTCAATACAATCATCTCCCAGGTAACACCTCTCTGGTGAGCGCTTGCTGCCTGAGGGGAAATGGTGTGCTGCTCTATCCCAAGTGTCTAGTGGGTCTGCAATACTGGAGATTCCTGGCTTTTACCAGCAGCCCTTTCCTTCATGGGAGCTTTACATACTATAGCCCATCCTAGATGAAGACTCAAATCCAACATGGTAGACAACCCAGTGCCTGTCAGGGCTCTTGAGGCTCCCCTGTGAGCAGTATGAGCAAGCCTTCCTTTCCACAGCTGAGGCTTAACAACAATGTTTGTTATTTTTATATCCTTCAAAGTTCAACATTATTATCTTTTCCTTAGATACAGAAGAATAAAAAGAAGTGCCCAATTTAATAGAGTATTTTTTAAAGGAAAGAAAGAAAAGAAAAGAGAAGAGAAGACAAAAAAAAAAAAGAAAAGAAAAGAAAAGAAAAGAAAAGAAAAACCAAGTCTTTTTCAAATGTGCTCCAGACTGATGTTTCTTCAGATTACAAAACACTGACTTTATAAGTTTATGTGGTATTTAGGATAATAAAAACACAAAGAAGTAATGATGAAAAGTCAGTCCTAGAACTGTAGAGTAGAGATAGTTTAAGCAGAGAAAATCAAGTTGGGGTATGAGGGAAAAGACAGGATGGTGTTTGAAGAGTTGGCATTTCTATTTCAGAGCTGGTCAGGAAAGTCTCAGAACCACTAGGATTTAACCATCATAAGTACCAGACTGAGTCAAGGAGGAAGCAGCCGACATTCTCCTAAAGTTTTTGAAATGTTCAGGCATCCCTAGAAAATGTAGTGGTGGCATCTGAAGTGCACAAAAGGTGAAGATGACCTTTGTAGAACAGTTAGTATTCTCCATCGAACACCAAATAGCTTTGCTGACATGGATCTATGTCTAGGACTTAGAATCATCAAACCTGAAAGAGACTGTGGGATGCCTCAGGAGATAGTCACAGACATGCCTAGACACACTAACTTGTTTCCAAATTCACTCTTGCAAAATCTCCTAATGGGCTTTCTGATGACTCTGTCCCTCTGTACTTCCTCTCTAAGATGAGATTGCTACAGACAAGCACTGCTATTGGAAGCTCCACACCAGTCCCAGGTCAGCAGAAAGCTATTTAACATGTCCTGTAAATATGCCATCAGAACCTAAGCTTTGCCCACAGCTCCTGACTCAGATACTGACAGTAATCTACTCCTGTATGTTACCTGTCACCCAACCCCAAAGAAACAAATCAGGACCTATCTAGCCAGCACCAAGAGAAAGAATTTGAAACTTATTAAATGCTGTATGGTTCCTTTGTGCTTGCTGTAACTGGAAAACGATCTTGATCCCACACAGGCACTGTCTTTTTGTGATGGTGGACAGTAACTCAGTTTTCATGATTCAGTTAATAGTGTTTATGAAGTCTACCTGTGCTGCCTTCCTGCCACTTGCCAGGAATGTGCTGGGGTTGACAGGGATATGAAGGCTGCCTCCAAATTCCTCAAAGCCCAGAAACACAGACAAGGCCCACATGTCCTGACCAAGGTCATGGTGTCAACTGCAGCTCTGTAAGCTCTGCGCTGCTGTAGGCTCACATAACTGAATGGTGTTTGAGAAAAATCCAGCAATGGCAAAAAGATCTCTCAATATACAGTGATAAAAAATTAATTCAAATAATCATGAGGCATCTACTGGGATAACAAGCCTTAGTTAGAAAAAAAATATGAATAATCAATGAACACAGCTTCCACTAGAAGCCAAAGAGTCCCACTCTGTCTGAGTTTCCTATTAGGGCATTATGGTAACATGAATGGAGTCTGTGTGTGTTGTTTAGACAGGCTCTCCTTATGTAGTCCAGGTTGGCTTCAAACTCATGATCATCTAAAGCAGGATGCCTTAGCCTTCCCAATGGTGGGATTACAAGCATGAACCACTATGCCTTGCTTTCCTTTAGCGTTCCAAAACAACCCATTCTCACTTTGCAGCATGTGAACGGTCTTGAGACAAAATGAAGGTTTTCAGATGACCTTCTCAGTGTTCTAAGGAAAAGTGTTCTTGCCCTTTTCCAGCTTAGAGGATGACCCTGGGATTCACCACAGACACCCTCAACCTTCAAAGCACCCTAGTTGCACTGTTGTTTCTAATTTTGTGTCCTCAGATTGATACCCTTTCCTCTCTCTGAGAAGGACTTTGTGGTTACTCTGAGTTGCCCCTGTCCCAGGTAACTCAGCCATCCCCCAATCTGGAGAATTTTAGACACTTTATCAGAGATTCTCTGCTGAGCATGTATCTTCTACTGGAAAGAAAATCAGTAAGTCAGGGAGACAGCTACACACCCAGGTTTACTGTAGCACAATTCAACAGTCACTACAAAAGCAGCCTAA
This sequence comes from Rhabdomys pumilio, assembly GCA_030674055.1. Taxonomy (NCBI): domain Eukaryota; kingdom Metazoa; phylum Chordata; class Mammalia; order Rodentia; family Muridae; genus Rhabdomys; species Rhabdomys pumilio. The sequence continues at coordinate 31,990,260 of JANHMN010000006.1, read as the reverse complement.
GTGTCCTTCAACAGAGCAATGAAGAAAGTGCAGCATATTAGACAGTGGAATATTATGTGGTCATATAAAGAAACTCTACCATGTATATCTGCATGAGTGGCACTGCGAGACACAAGTCACCTATCAAGAGACAAACAGAACATGGGATAGATGATATAAATGGTCACCCAGAAGTTGACAAGTAAGTGCACACCTGAGTGGGAGGAGCAGGAAAGAGAAGGATGGTCGGTGGGTACTGGGTTACATAGAAACAACAACTTCCAAGCCTCTATAGTAATTTGGTAATTGTGGTTGCCACATTTCATTGTTATGTTTCAAAACAGCTATTATAGAAGATTTTAAAGGTCCAGCATTAAGAAATGACAAAGGTTTCAACTGGTGATGGCCATGTTAATAACTATGATCAGATCAGCACAACTGTACATATATGTTAAAAGTTACCTGTACTGGGTAACTTTTTGTATCAAGCAGATAACATCTGCAAAGCCTTAGTCCATGTATAGGCTAACACGTTCCATTTTTAAACATTAGGATGTGGACATTTTTGGGGTCCGTTCTTTCCCCTACCACTAGTCACTGCTGCCATCTGACCCTGAAATAACTATGTTTCAGCAATGCCAGCTTAGATTCAAGAAGAGTCAATCAATTGATTGGACAAACTGTCATATTCATTAAAAAAATAGACGATGAGACAGTATCTGAGATAACAATCAGCTAGGAAAAGCAAACACTCAAACCTTTCCACTATAAGGTGAAAAGGTGAACCTAAAACCATACAACAGAAAATCAAGTGTCACTAAGCATGCCAAGGGGGCCTGGAGATCATCACATTCTACCTTCCTCTTCTTAAGAGGGCATCAACTGCATACTCAGATAGCAGGAGCCAAACATCTCAGATCCTATGGCCATCATAATTCCCCACTATTACCATATGGTCACCCTGAAAAACTCAGCTACTAATCTGCTGAAACAGAGATTCAACAAAATGATGGGCAGGCCAGACATCTGATTAACACCAAGTACAAGAAAAATTGTATCCGGAAAAGAGAAGATACTGCCCCTACCCCAGGGTTACTTTCTGAAAGCTTCAAATGTTAGGCAAGGATTTAAACCCTAAGCTATATTCATCCCTAACTCCTCCTCTCTTCCCTCCTTCCATTCCTCCTTCCTTTCTATCTTCCAATTTTGAGACAGGGTCTTGCGAAACTGTCTAGGCTAGTCCTGAGCCTGTGTTCTATCTGTCTCTGTCTTCCAAGTAGCTGGGATCACAGGAATCCACAATCACTTCTGTTCAGGACAAGGATAACCAGAAGGGGTCACATACAACTGGCAAGAATGCCGAGATAGATGGGTATCCACGAGGTTGTGCTTGGGAATTAATTCTGAATTAAATGTTCTGAATGATCTAGAATATGAATTCCCCTGTTCCTCTGCTCCACAGAAAAGCACTTGATGTGAACACTTGAGACTGTGTATATAAATGCACTGGTGTTATGATGTTGGGAACTAGGCTGAAAGTATCAAGATTCATTGAACTATGGTACCTTTTAATCTAATCCTTAGATCATATTCAGAAATGAAGGTTTTTTTTTTTTTTTTTGTTGGGGGAGGGTTGTTTTTTAAACATGTGGACAGAACATTAGAAGTCTTTCAGACATGTGTACATGTAGAGATAGGAGAAGCATATATTTTAAAATACAATATCTCCTGACCCAGTAGGCAGTAAGATCTGGGAGAGCCATGATAATGGATTTAACAACCTTCTGTATTCTACATTTAAGCAGCCAGGTCACCTTGATGTAAACATGTATGGTAAGGATGGACTCACCAACATGAAAACTAGGAAACCTGCCTCTGTCTATCTAGAGGGCATCCCTCCAGACCTCCTCCTCTTGTCTCACAACACACAGCCCTTGGGGCTCAGGCAAGAAGTGTCCACAGTGGCTTCCTTAGGCTAAGGGGAAAACAGTCTAGAAACTTCTGATAAGTGAACAATGATTCTTTTTTACTAATATATTTAAAGACATCACTTTTACCTTAGGGTTAAGCTGGGTTTAATATCATAACTGACAGTGTCATCTAGTATAAATGACCCCACAGCCATTCTTGCTAGCTAAGGGATATTCCTACAAGTGACATAGATATTCAAGTAAAGACCACGGCACAATTTCATTAGTTTTCATTAAATGTTTCTCAGAAGTCAGTCTAGAAGTGATAGCTAAGGATCAAAAGTTTTTTCTTTAAAAAACCTAAATGACCTTTTCCAGGCAGCCTGAGAAGCACAGCCACAATTAAAAATATTGCTAGAATTAAAATAAATAAAGACTAAGGAAGAAAGATAGAATGAAGTAGAGAAAATAAACATGTAAATTTGACCTTTCACAGGTACTCCAAGGTCACTGTCATTTGGTTGTAAATCTTCTGCATAAGTATCCTTGTAATAGCTAATGCATAAATTTTAGTTTAGCTTTTCATGACAATATATCATCTGATTTTCATTATAAACTCTAAACCGTTCTGTTTCTTTTTAATAGCCATAGTAAAGAATTTACCCTTTGCCTTTGCAAACTTGACCATCCAGTAGTGTGACCATCTGTGATTTGCATGGTTAAGAAACAGACATAATTCAGATCATTTATCAGAGCATTAACATAACCCACTAAACCATCAAGATTTGCTTATACTAACATTATTGTAGAAATAAAAATGCTTAGGAAAAGGGGAAACTGAAGTTCATTTGATATCATTTGTGAGGGAAGACCATGTGTGGAGTGTGCAAGAGAAATGAAATACAGGTCCAAAAGAAGCCTTTCTTAGAGAGAGTAAATTCTACAGCAGAAGAGAAAGCCATTATTGGAGAAGAACTGGAAGGTGCTAGTCCTTCACTAGATTCACTTTCGTTATTGATTTGTCTTGGCAAGGGAATGAGGAAAAATATTTATTGCTCATATCCAACATTCTTGTATTGTAGTGACTGTTGCAATAAGCTTTTTCATAAACTACCTGCAACAGGCAGGGTAAACAATTATTAATTTGTAGTAAATGTTGGAGATAAAAGAAGGCACAATGTATACTATGAATCTATTCTCTGCCAGTAAATCTCTAAGGTTTCAACATTAATGTCTAATTCTCTGGATTTATGATTCTGCAGTATATAAAGCTAGAACTTCATGAAATGGTTCTTGTACAGAGCATAATTACTAAAATGTAAGAGACATCAGATTGTGTCACCAAAACTTTTATTTTGAAGTCCTAATCACCTTGAAATGTTAGAAATCATGCTGCAGATGAAAGCAGTTAAGATGAGGGTGGGAGGAACTCTCCAGGAGAGGGTCACACACAGAGGTATATGGTGACAATGAAGGCAGAGACTTAAGCAACACGATGGCAAAGGAGACCTCAGCTAGTCAGCAATCCCCAGAAGCTAGAAAGAGGCCAGGAAAGGCTCCTGCACACGTGAGTTGGCAGGGCCTGCCTCTCCACCCCAGCTTTCAGAAATGTGCAGACACATATTCCTGCTGTCCACATCACTGCGTCCTGCTTGTTGTGGCAGCCAAGGTAGAAACACATGAGGAAGTTTAATAAAGACATGGTGAAAAGTGATTGTAACTCGTCAAGACTCAGAGAAAATCTCTGTGAGACCCACTATCTGAAGGACTATCATCCCAAAATGACATTCTAAAAACTTGGCATTAAGAAAGCCAGGCGGTGGTGGCGCATGCCTTTAGTCCCAGCACTTGGGAGGCAGAGGCAGGTGGATTTCTGAGTTCGAGGCCAGCCTGGTCTACAGAGTGAGTTCCAGGACAGCCAGGGCTACACAGAGAAACCCTGTCTCGGGAAGAAAAAAATTCGAAAAAAAAAAAAACCAAAAAAACAAAAATAAAAACAACAACAACAACAACAAAAAATTGTTACAAAGAAAGCAAATAACATATTCCAAATAGGCAAAAGCAAACGCCCCGCCCAAGGGAACGCATGTGAGGAGGGGGAGCAAGTGAGGAGATACTCACCACCAGATGTCTTTAGTGAACTGCAAATTAAACCCACAGCAAGCTAGTACCGCACAATAAGCAGACAGTTGAACACTACTCATTTCCAAGGAGATATAAAGCCACAGTGAGATTACAATACACGGGTAATATACAAGCATTATAAGAACACAGCTTCGAGCTGGCAAGCAGATGGTCTGATAGCTTTCTTATACACAGCTACAGCGATTTTACATTTATTCAACTACTTAGGAAGGTGTTCTGTCTGTACCTAGCCATTTGCATTTCCCATGGAAACACAACTAGACTCTATTAGATACAGCAGTAAAGCTTACACACGAAGGAAACAAAAGATAAAAACAAGATTGGTGATGACTATATTGATGGCAGTTCTCATGTTAAGAAGCTCAAAGTGCCCACATCACTGCTACTAGGATGATAACTTACAAGGAACATTATACAGCCGAGAACATGCATGGCCTAGAGCCACTCTGCAAAACATTTACTAATACAATGAAAAAGAAATGCATAAAACCCAAATTCAAACACTGAGGAAGTCTCTTGTTAAATGAGAAAAAGCAGCTTCCTCTGGGAAGGGAGAGGACCAGGATCCCTTTCTGTGTAGCCATGTCAGAGACCTGTGTACTTGAAGAATGTTCTTAAACTGATTGACTGCACACATGACAGATAGATTATATGACACATTAGAAGATAATGTACATAGACTACCATGAACGATATAGAAACCAGGCCAGTAGATATGCTTTAGTCCAAAAACAATTTTGAAAAGGCTAGGAAAATGGACTGAATTATGACAGGAAAGATAGAGGAAAAATAGCAACAGCTGATGTCTGCTCATAAGAAGCAGAAGACCACAGAAGGGGAGAAGGCATCTGGGTGGCAGATAGAACTGTCCTACACCTGACTGTGATATGGGGTGCGCTACACAAGCACTGCCAGTTCACAGACCCCCCAACACCAAAAAAAAAAATCAGACCTCAATAAAGAATAACTTAATAGAAAAGGTAATGAATTAGCTTATTTTCATGTCTATGTAAAGTTAATTATTCTGTGGCATTAAAGTTTGGCTTTTTTTTTGGTCAATGAAGAAGAGAATTGAACAGTCTACATATCTGCACTAAGAGTACAGGCATATTTGTCTGGAGGGATGAGTTGATGGATAAGTAGAAGATAGATGGGCAGCTAGAGGACAGATGGATAAACAGAAAGAAGACAGATGAGCAGATAGAGATGTTAGCTAGATGGATGGAAGAGTCGACAGGCGATCCATGTTTAGGAATCAAGTAAGAAAAACCACAAAATTTTCAACAAATAAATACTTAAAATGCTCTTTCATCAATAGGAAGGTATGAAGCCTATTCACTTATTTAGTTTTTATTTTATTTACTTGTTTGCTTTGAAGTGTTAAGGATGGAAACGCGAGGCTCACGTATGGTAAGCAGGTGCTCTGCCGCTGGGCCACATCCCAGCCCCTACTCCCATGTACTTAAATGTTGCCCGATTTCAAAACATCCCAAGATTATAATGTACATACAAGTAAATATAAAATGGTAGTTTTAAAAGTTTTTAAAACTTCTATCTTCCTCCTCAATAGAGAAGATAATATGGTTGGCCTCTCATTGTGTAAGGCCACTTAACTCGATCCCTGTGCCGAGCTTAGAAATGTTCTCATAGTTTGCAACATAAGGGTTAGGGATAAGCCAGTGGCATTGGGAAGACAACACAGGTTTGTCTGTGTCACTACTGGCACAAGCTAAGGCTCCTATAAACAGACTCTTACCACGTGTGCTGGAACCTGTTCGGCTTTTGCGGCGGGAGTTCCGGGTCTTGGATAGAACTGGTTGATGAAAAGGCTTGGAAATTTGTACTCTTCAACAAGTTTCACTGTTTCTTGAAAATCCTGATCGGTTTCTCCAGGAAAACCACAGATAATATCCGTAGCAATCGTTATTCCAGGAACCCTGGAGAAGAAAAACAGACAAAAATGTTTAAAAAAAAAAAGTTGACTGCAAGCCAGAATTATTATTTCCTTGATATGTTATAAGACATTAAAAAAAATATTTTTTTTTTAGGACAAAGTATTTGCAGATTGTTTTGAAAAGTCCTCAATACTAAGAAATACAATGAATAGTGGCCCCTGGTCATTGTCAGATGTACACAGTTTTAATGCTTTTAGACAGTTTGTGTTTTATTTTCTCCTCAGTATCTTCTGAATGTGTTGGGGTTTTGTTTTCTTTTTTTGTTGTTGTTGTTTTTGGTTTTTTTAATGGTTTTTTTTTTTTTTTTAAGTATTTAGGACTTTTATACTGTGGTAAAATGAACTAGCTGTAAACGTACTCCAACCCTATGGTCCTTAATGTTGTATTCATAGTACTTCCGTGCTGCAAAGACAACTGGTAGACCTAGCTGTTTCTCAACAATATTTAGTTTTTAGGGTAGGAAGTGCCTCTTTGAAAAGTTTGGTTAATATTTTTATGTTTCTAAGCTTATATTTTCTTAAGGCTCCATCAGA
>JANHMN010000006.1:31971340-31983638 GCA_030674055.1 Rhabdomys pumilio | reverse complement strand
GTTTCCAAATGGTCGATATGATAGATTGTTCTACAATCATGTCTCTTGTTTTTGAAAAGGCCACAGCTACTTTCTTACAGCATGTGCTGCTCTTGCAATGAACGGATGGTTACTACCCTTGACTGCAGTTCTGTGCTCTCATTTCCCTCAGCTTTGTTTTATGAGCTAAATGAGTTTTCTCATTGCTAATTCTCAATGATTTCCTTCAGCCTGTATTACATGACACTGTGGTTAGGTCTCTGGATGTCTGAACACACAACTGATTGGCTGTATAGTAGTATATAACACTCCAAGTTAAAAAAGATTATCCACCAGAATTTTACACTGTTCCTTTCTAAAAAACGCTGATAGATGCTGACGGCATTGGGTGCACTCCGGTGTATGCTCACACCTTTCCAGTGCTAGATAGTAACCCTGGGGCCTCTGTCAGCCAGGTCAAGTGCTCTAGGACTTACCCACACTCCAACCATACATATTCCTTTACACATATCACTGTCTTTTATAGGGTGTTACATTATTTTTGATCATTTTAAATTTCATGCTGATAAGCTTTTTATTATATTTTAAAAATCTTTATACAAGGCACAATCTATAGACTAACAGTGTTTCAGTCCAGGAATCTGATTTGCTGATATTATTCCCTTAATAATTTCTCTAGGAAATTGTCTTGCATTATTTCTTTAGTAATTCCTCTAGGAAATGTCATATATATGCAAGTATGTATAACACTTTCTCTTAGGGACTCTTCTTTTGAATGTTGAAACTAACAACTTAATCTTTATTTTTTTCTGTCTCATTTTCTATATGTGTTTTATTCTATCTTCCAGAAAACTGACATGAGCATGTTTTTCCAGTCTTTAATTTTTTATATATATAAAAAGGCAGTAATTTGATATGTTTCAGTTTCTCAGAGCTCTTTCTCCATCTTCAGTTATCTATTACAGGACACCATGATTTCAGTTTTAGAGACACAACATCTTTTCAAATGTTAAATCCATCTTGCTTTCCCTGCTCATGGCCTTTGTCCCTGTTTCCTTTTGTATGAGAATTTTCATTGACAACAGTCATTTTCACTGTCCTTTTGGTATTAAAGAACAAAGCACTGCAAATATTTTTAGGACATTTTATTTTGTTTTATGTGCACGAGTATTTTCCATTCATGTACGTCTATGTACTACATCCCAGGTGCCCACAGAGGTCAGAAGAGGCATCAGATACCCCTGGGACTCAAGTTACAGACAGTCTGGGAATTAAACTGAAGTGTTCTGCAATACCAGCCAGTGTTCCTGACTGCTGAACAATCTCTCCAGACCTCCAGAACCCGAAGACTTTTAATCATAGAGTGATTAGAAAGCGAACTGCCTTTGTGTTCAGTAGGCTGAAATGCTGGATGTGGTACCATTTTTTCTAAGGCCTTCCAGTTTCTATCAGGTTGGCTACAAAGTTCTCCTATACTTCAACTATGTAATGGTAAGAGAATGACATTAACATTATTCCAAAATAGTGAAGGACTCCATGAACATTAGGGAGCAAAATCCATATCATACCACCCCAATGTTCCTATCACACGTTGTTCTTCATGGATGAGCACAGCAGTCTGATGTTATAAGAAAAAGAGATGTGGCTCAAGATGTGGACTCCTAACAAATTCTCGAAAACCGAAGCTTTCCAAACCCCCCTTGCACAGTATTTTATGTCTATTTAAAGGAAACATGACACATCTATTGCAAAAAACATTCTCTTCCCATTTCTACTTTGCCTCATATAGTCATTAATTTGGATGGATTATAACTTGCAAAGTAATTCAAGGATTTTTTTTTTAAATAATGATAAACATGAGGGACAATTCTCATACAGAACAAAAGAAATGGTCTAATGTGACATAAATCCATTTCTTCATCTTTAAGGACAATCAAAATCACATTTGAAAAAACCATAGAAAGATCCACTTCCATAGCAAGATGCAGATAGAAACATTTCTAGACCAAGCACATGAACAGAAAGAAGTGTGTAAATAGTTTTCAATCAGCTAGTTTTACACTCACCTTCTAACTACTCATGATCAAAAGAAATACACAGCTAAAAATAGAGGCAAAAGATAACAGATGACAGAGAGTCCATTTCTCTCAGGAAATTAAAAATATCTTAGAAACTGCCTGTGAAACATGGCAAGAGACGAAGACAATTGGTCATTGTCCTAATTTCTGAATGAGAATGAATGTGGCAATAGCTGTCGGGTATTCCCAAAGGAAAGTCCCTTTCTGATTGCCCCCCTTCTTCATCCATCAGCTCTGCTCAGTACTGGCCAATACCTGCTTACTTTGGCTTTCTTGGTGGTGGTGGTAGGGTTGTGACCACATTTAAAGAAAGGAGCCACTATAAATGTTAAAAGACTGAGATGTTCAAATGTGAATGTAAATAGACAATCAACTAAATAACTGGACTGGTAATGCTGAAGACAGGCTACTATGAATTGATGGCATTTCAATTTAGAGACAGAAGCAGTTTAATTGTCTCAAAGTATGCGAGAGTATAAGTTGACTATTTATATCATAAATGTGGTGTCTGTACCTTACTATCAGGCAAGGCTCATCTATACATTAATTTAAAATATGCAAATGTTGCCACTTACATTCTTGAAAATAATTTGATCCTTTAGGTGAACCAACTAAAATCTCATTTACATTGTTAATTTGCCCAGGAAATAATTCTCAGTATGTGAAAATCAAAGAAGTTTGAAGTGAAGCAAATTCTAATTTTGTATCTTGTGATTTAAGTAAGAGGAAATGATGAGGGTGTGAAATAGAATATTATTACAAATATTTAAATGCTAATCCTGGGCAAACACTGCCTTTGATACACTGTTTTCAAAATTCTAATTTTTTAAAAAAAATTTCATTTTCACCAATTTATTGAAGTTGTGAGTACAAGATACGCAATCACTAACTACTATGTTCTTGAATTTTAAAACTTTTTAATATTTACGTTTTCCTAGTAGTTTTAGGAAGTAATTCTAAAAGGATGAAATAAAAATATTTGAAGAGCTGCGATAAGAGAAAACTTTTGAGTCATCATTTTCTCTCTTACATTTACTGCCAAGGTAAAAGCAGGTTTGGTAAATAACTTGGGAACAGAATAAGGGGCATCCTAATTGCACACCTGACATGTCAGGAACAGCTATGTTCATTACAAAAGTCTATCAGGAACTTGTAATGACTATATAGGATCTTCTAGTGCTAGGTTGAGGCTTATGAGATTTGGGGAGGTTGGGGAGGTAGCTCAGTTGACAGAATGCTTACCTAGCATGTATGCCATGGGTTTGCTCTCTGGCACCACATAAACTAGTTTTGTGGTACAAAGAACAACACCAGACAAGATTTTGCCTTAAATAAAAAAATACGCATATACTCTCCACATTTTGATTTCCTAAGAAGAGTTTTATACAATCTAGGCTAGCCTTAAAAATAGTCATTTAGCTAAAACCTGGCCTCAAATTCCTCCAACCCTCGTCTCTCTCTTTTCAAGTGCTGGGGTTGTGAGTACATATCACCAACCTGGCTCTGATCATTTGAAATTTTACTTAAAATGCATACTTTAATCTTCAGATTTTCATTTGCTATTAGGTGGCTTATTGCTAAGGGTATGAACTACTGCAGCAGGCCCAGGGTAAGTTATTTGGCCTTTGATGCCTTTGCTTTGTTCCTAGTAAAAACATCCTCTGATAAGTTTACTCAAGTGGATAGGGTGCTCAAAAGGGCACCTGCTGAACAAGGTCCATATGCATTACCCACCCTTACTGCAACCTTGTCAGAGAATTATAAGAACTGAGCGCCAGGCAATGTGCTAAAATTTATATTTTGCTTAAGGCAATTTCTTGTAAGCCTCCATGACAAATGGGGAAAATATCATTAGTGGAGTAAGATTCAGGGAGGTGAATTACACACAGCTACACAATTAGGGCATATCAAATGAGGGCCCTGATCTGCAGTTTTTAATCACTACTGAAGGCTGTCTTCCTTCTGACCTGTGTCCACAAGTGTTCATTGCATGACTGTGCTAGAAGCACTAGGAGATCGTAAGTTCACTGGGAACAAAACTTATTAATAATAATAGTTTTTCTACATTAATTTACTGCAATGTTAAAACCTGCTTGTATTTTTGCAGTGTATTTTAGAGCAAAGATATCTATACTCTGTCTATAGGTTAAGAGATTTGCCGAAGGTCACCAGGCTATTGCTGGTACAATCAGAATTTAAACCTGAATCTTCCAACCCTCTCAGTGCCCTTTCCACTACTCACACAGAATGGAGAGGCAATTTAAAACTAAATGGCTCCAGGCTACATTTATTCTTTCTAAGACCTTATTGTTGCCTTTATTATTATCATTATTCTTCCAGAAACGAATGTGATTATTCCTCTATACAGATGGCTCAGGGAGAAACAGTAGCAACAGTGTCAGAGGAAAGAAATTGTAACTTAGGCTCTTCATTAACAGCCTTGCTACCAAAAGTTATTTGAAACATCCCTGCTTTAGCCCTGTCTTCCACATGACGGGATCACAACACAACCCTTCCTGGGTAGCATTGAGTATTAGGCATTTCAAATGGCAGCTGGTATACAATGGGTACTTAATTGATACACACTTCCTTTTAATCTCCATAAGAAACTAAGGCAGGGAGCACACTTGCACCCCAAATTTCCTTTCTATCACTTCCACAGACTGCTACTGTTTATGGTTCTTGTCAGATGGTCCCAGGTAAGTTTTAGGAAACTATGAGAGAACAGGGTCAGAACATAAAGGCCATCTAAAAAGACTTTATATAACACAAGCCATTTCAGTTTTCTTTATCACACATTATATTAATTTAGATTGGTAAACATGAAAATTTGTTGAGCTGCTTTATGAGTACATTTTAAGAAAATTTAAAACACTAGATCTGAACAACATTCTGGCTGTAGTGACAAGAGCCTTAAAATGTCTACTGAAGGGATTTCATCATCATGACACTGTCTCTGAATGTTTGTGATGTTCACAGTGATTGCAAACAAAAACAAGTCTATAATGTTTGAAAACTAAAAAACAATCTTAACTAAGTCAAAGGTTTTTTTTGTTGTTGTTGTTGTTGTTGTTGTTGTTACGAGCTTAGGGGGATGGAGAGATGGCTTAGCAGGTTAATAGTACTTATTGCACTAGCCCAAGACCCAGACTGTATGTGTTATGTCACAGCCATCAGTTACTAGTTGCTGGGGATGACTCCCTCTTCAGTGGTCCTTAAGCACCAGGCACACAAATGGTGCACAAATATATACGTGCAGACAAAACATTCAGACACGAAAAGAGATAAATCCTCTTTTAAAAGATAGAAAAATCAAAATAGTATGGCTCCAAAAACGTTTTGATTTTGAAAAATCTGTTCAAATGGATAGTTATCTTTCGGACAGTCTGTAGATTCATCTAAGGTTCTCATCAATTGCAGCATTCATGGTTTAGAGTCTATGTATGCATGTGACTGTCTACCCATCTACCCAACTAGTTTCTATATTAAGTACCTTCAGTTCAACATATGAACATGAATTTTTTCCTAGCACAATCCAGACCAGACCATGGAATGCACAAGGATCCAATCCTGCTACTTAATAAGACTATGTGTGGAGCCATACTGTTTCAGGATCAGATAACAATTGCTCATAAAAAAGAAAGACACCAAACCCCTCCTGCCTGAAAACTCAATACAATAAGCAAGAACACAATTATATTGCTAGAGGCAAGCCTGGGTTGCACACTCGGGCCTTGTGCCAAATGCAAGCACAGAATTCTATAAATCAACAAATAGAAACTTTTCACAAAAGAAATAGCCATTAAAATGTGTAATACCTGAAGAGCATTTTAAACCTTTGTGTGTGATGACATTTTCAACATTTCAGCATCAAAGATGCCTCAAACAGGAGGTGGAATGTGATGTTGACATGATAGGAACTATTAAGCCTCTCTTTGGGGGAATGGTTTACTAATTAGTTCTTGTTTGTTGGTTTTGCAAAAATAATTTACAATGGCCAAGATTGACATCAGGCCACAGGAGTGAGTGCAGATACACAAGGACCACAAGTACTGGGGTTTTTAAAAGTCTTAGTTTTAGTATGATGGATAAGCTTGATGTAAAACACATATATGTATGGAAATGTTCTTTGAGAGCCTAGTTCCGGATGTAATGAATACAGAAAATGAGCAAAATTAAAATATTTATTTTGAAATAAGTCTTTGATATACATATTACTTGATTATTTATTAAACATAGAAGAACATTTATTGATGCAGGGTATTAATCTCTACTGAAAGTAGTAAAACTTTCAATGAACTAGAAAAATCTAAAGTCATTTAGTTAAATTTGATAATTTTGTTATTAAGTTAAAAAGTAATCTATCTGACACAGGCAAGGGAAAGATGCAAATCACTGAGAACATATTGAAGCTATGTCGGGATATCAGAATTTACAACTGCAAAACAAATGTCTTTAATATCAGTATATAGATAGATAGATAGATAGATAGATAGATAGATAGAGGAAGTATACAAATGGGGGAGAAAATGGAGAGGGTTGTTTTTGCAACCTAGAAAGAAGAATGGTTATAAAACAGACAAGGTGTAGAGGCGGGGGTGGGGATGGGGGAAGCATGGAGACAATCTTAGTTGACGACACTGAAGAATTTACTGGCATTTATTAGAGTTCCAAATCTGGTACAAACCTAAAAGACGCTGTTTTGCTTCAAGAAAAAAGCAAAATAAAACATGACTGTTAAGTAAAAATTAAATAAACACCATGCTAAGTGAGATTTTTATCCTATGACACAGTTCTTGCATGGCACTGCAAATATTTTGGAAGAAGCACAAAGCCATACATAAGGCCACAGATATTGCTTTAAAAATTAAAAGTAAGCATACTGAATAATACTGTTATAATATTTAAAAGGAACCATATTAAATTTCACAAGATTCTCACACATCTGTTATTAAAATCATTTTATGACACTGCGGGTTGGAGTGAAGGTATTTACTATCTATCGTACTGTTAACATGATTCTTATATGAGTTTTTCTGTTTCTATGGTAACATGAATTATAAGGCTCAATGAAGCCGGATTTGGTGATGTGTATTTTTCTGTTATTCAAGGTGAAAGGGAAATGAAACAGTCCTAACATTCATAAACTGCAGCGAATGTCTGAATTCCATTTAGAGATAAGACGATAATTACTAAAGTAATTAGAATTCTTCCTGGATGGAATTATTTTGCACACAGTAGAAATTGAGATTTGGAAAGGAAAGCATGGCTGAGTACGTTCAGCATCGCTAATTAATTACAGCCCAAACCACTCTGCCATTCTGATACCTTGGAAGTGACTGTACCTTCGCCTGTCGGCTGCTAACTACAATGGAGAAAAAGCTAGCCCCCACCCCCATCCCTTAAGTCAGAAAGATAAAGTAGGTGAAATCATTTTATTCAAGAGAAAATCCAATTACAGAAATAATCAACTTTTCCCTCTTGCTTTATTTTTTCATATTTGAAAGGGCATTCACATTAGCAGAACCAATTAAACGAATATCAAGACAGGGTGCAAACTACAAAGTTGGGCAAGTTCTTAAACCTTTTAAAATTAGACTATGAGAAAAAAAAACACTTATTGAAATTTTAGAAACTCAACCCTGGATCACAGGATTCTCTAATGGAAAGCATTATTAGAAGGGTAATAAATGCTGAATCTTGAAAATAATTTATAAATTTATATGGTCATAATACAATATTTCTAATATGTAGTCCAGTATCAACAACCAATCAGGCTAATAGATCTTCTTCATGGATATGTCATTATTAAAAATTGGTATCCGGAGGTTAGGAGTTGTAGATTCAGTGAACAGATGACTTACCAAGCATGTAAGAAACACTGGGTTCAATTCAGTACCGTATAAGCTGGGCCTGATGGTGCACCAGTTTACCAGATAGGTAAAGGTGGGCGTACCAAGGTCATCCTTGGCTACATGACAATCAAAAGAAAGAGAAAAAAAAAGGTGGAGAGAGGAAGGAAGGGACAGAGAGAGAGAGGAAGGGAAGAAGGGAAGGATGGAAGTAGGCAGACAAGAAGATATACTTGCATTACAGAAATCAAGCGATCCACCAAATCAAAGCAGATTTGCAATTATTTCATTCCTAAATAGTTGAAGTGATTTTACTGCTGCCTTTACTGACTTCATCCTGATCAGCTCCGGGTTGGCAGACTACAACCAAGTGCCAAATCTTCTGGTTCCTTATTTATCAATAAAGTTTTGTTGAGCCCTGGAATATTCATGCACCTACATGTTGTTTAGAGCAGCTTACTCTGCAGGAGTTGAGCTGAGATCATGGCCTCTCCAACACAGAACACAGGGGCTATAGAGCTACAACCAGTTACCATCTCTCTGGTGTTTGCTAAGTGCTTTGAGGGACACTGTTGAGGAACTGAAGACAATGCTCTCTGCAAGTTCATGTGTGAGCAAACCCACAGCTCAATCCTGGCCCTAGTTCTCCTCTGTGACCTACAATTTTGGGAACATTTTTATGTTTGTTTGTTTTAAATCACAGCTATAGGGTCTAACATGCTTTTATCTCCTAATGGGCCATGAGCAGCCTAGAGTCTAAATGAGGCAGAAGCCTCACAGATTATGGGGGATGAGGTGCTTTTTGGAGCCCCAGACCCTATGTGAAGTGCTCAGGAAAGTTGGGGAACAGATAAGGAGATCAATCAGTGGATTCAATACAGTAACAAACAGACTTGTCTATCAATGGTTAATCCCTGTATCGACTAAAACTAATCTTAGTATTTTAAAGTCAGAATGTAACCATGGCAGGGAGGGGGAAGTGGAGATTCACAGGACTCTGTAAATGACTTACTTCTCTTGGGGGAAATATACACTTTACTGCATTGTGGATGATGATGGCATCCTGTCTCAAGTGAGCACTTTGTTTAAAAGTGCATGGTTAACTGAGAGCCCTCTCATTCTCAATTGCTACATCTAGAAATGACTGCCAGGGTAAGGCTGGGTCAACGCTCATGGTATTATATACATGTACATCATATTATGTACAAATTTTCATCAAAATTTGGGGGTAGAGGGTGCACCACAGAGTCCTGGAAACAAAGACAAGTGTTCAGGCATATGCAGAGGCCTCCAGATACTGACTCCAGGTAACAGGAGCCCCCTTTTGTGACCTGAAAGGGACAAGTCCTATCACTGTAGTATTATTTCTTCACTGACAGTACCTCTCCACAGGCTCCCTCTGTACATCTGACAGGGCCCAGAGACAGCAAGGGACCACTAGCCTGTCCCAGGTGACATTCAAATGGAAGCGATAGTTTAGATACTGAGCCTGTGTCTTGTGGCACGACCTCATGGATACTCACTTGGCCTGAAGTTTTACCTTGGAAGCTCTAGTCTGTTTCGTCCCCAGCCGAGTTGGGCTGGCCTTTTACTGTGATGAGTGTTCAACTTCCAGAGCCACATGACCTTCTGCGGACAGGCTTCCCAGTCCATATTACCCCACAGGGTTCAGCCATTTTAGCTGCTAGAGAAGCAGTCTTACACATCTGACATCACGTCCAAAATCCTCCATGGTCTAGACAACAGCACCAGTGACATCACTGTTAGTAACAGAGTTGAAGAACCTTGTGGTGAGTACTATAGCTTGCGACACTCTGCCTTGCAGTTTGAAGCCCAGTACACAAACAAAGGTACTTTGTGCTATGCTTTGACCTAGTCTCTCCTCCAAAATTCACTAGGAAACATAACCTCGATGCTTCAGTCCTTTGATGGTGACAGAGTCCATAGGGACTAGCACTCTCTCCATATGGTCAGATGTGAAAGAGTATCCTGTCTTTTGTTTTGTCTTTTGTGTGGGAACTCCAAGGCGGCTCCATCTATGAAGAATGAGACCCCACTAGGCACTGAACCTACAGGAGCCCGAGCTGTGGATCTTCAGCCTCTGGATTTGTATAAATTGCCTAGTTATAGTTATTGTCTTTAAGCAGGGGAATCATCTAAGAAACTAAGACATAAAAACAACATTCTGAGACACAAACAGGTGAAAGCAGGCAGGAAGATGACTCAGTCAGCAGTGTGTTGCTATACCAGGATCTGAGTGTGAATTTACAGTACCCACGTAAAAACCTGGTTGTGGTGATGGATCATGCATCCCAGTGGTAGGGAGGCAGAAATAAGAAGATACCTTGGCTTTGATGGCCAGGCAGTCCACCCAATTGGTAAGTTCCAGGTTCAGACAGAAACCCTGTCTCAAAACTGTAAGGTGGAGAACAACAGGGAAAGCCACCTAATGGTGACCTCTGGCCTCCACGTGTGCATGAACCCCCTGCCCCACAGACATACATCAAAAAGTGACTGACATGCATAGAAAAGTGAGAAGTTGATAACTCTTTTCTTAACCACCTGATGGAATCCTTGTGAATTATGTTGAATAATAACTGATACTTTTATTAACCATAAAGGTTTATGATAAATTATAATATAATGATGTTAGGCAATTATGAAAATGAATTTCTATGTGTGAAGTGCTGATGTGTAGCAGTGTGCCCAGCAAGTGTACAAGTGTTCCAGACTGCCAGCTAGGTTTCAGAATGGAAAGGTGTGCCAGGAGGAAGCTCTAATTTAAATAAGACTGGCTTCAGTCTAACTAAGGACACTGGACTCCCTACAAGGAGGAGCAAGGATGCTGAAACCAAGTACAAGAGAGCAGCGCAGTCTTTTCCACCAACAACAAAGAGAAGGGTGATGTGACCAGCAGTCCCAGAAATAAAACAAGGTAAGGGAGAAGATGGAACATAAAGGCACAGAGAACACATGCAGTCAGGGGCCTTAGACATTGACACTGAATAAAGTAAAGACACAGGAAAAGCTGCAGAGATTGGTGGTTGGGCCACCTCCCAGTGTAGGAAGTTCTCCAACTAACTTCAAGTGTGACTCTCCAACTAACTGCAAGGGTCTCCATTGTACCTCCATCTACAGCAAGTGCCAAGGATTTCTGACCAAATATGTGTGTGTGTGTGTGTGTGTGTGTGTGTGCGTGTGTGTGTATACACACCTTAAGTAGTAAAATACACCTAGTTTGTTTCACAGAGCATACCATCTTTTCTCAAGGACAAGGTCACATGTCCCACTTAGCATTCTAGGAAAGCTATTCTTAATGTATGATGATACTTTTATAAGATGGCTACATAAACAAGCTGAATAAAACAGAAATCACAAATAAATGGCTGAACAAACTGCTGAGGCATGAACTGTCCCTAGAAGAGAGAAGAATGAAATACTCTTTGATGGCCCAAGAGTGAAGACACATCTTCCTAAGTGACTCAAAGAGGCTTCACGTAGGAGCCTGGAAATAATGGAATGAAGCAGCAAAATCACATATTGGGTCAGGAGGGACAGAAGCATCATGTAGGTCCTCTACACCAGGGTCAGCTTCTTAAAATGTGGGCAGAAGAGCTAATTAGGGCTCTGATAACCTCTCTAGGAAAAACCACCTTAGTCAATGCTAGCAATTGAACGAATAATTGATTTAATCAGTATCAAAGGAGGAGGATATTTATGCCCTAACACTGAGCCATGTGCTGAGCCAGATGCTACAGCTTCTGGGAAAAACCCAGATGCCAGGTGCTCACCAAAAGTGGTTGCAATAGCTACAACCTTAGCAATGACAGCATTGAAGGCAAACAGACATGGTATGCACTGAGTTTATTACACTTGATTCTCTAATACTCACACAGAATATTATAATATTCTAAATTCTCTTTAAGTTGTAAAAGTATTATGTGAATACTCAAAGAGATCACTTGGCTTCTTCCAGGTTAGAAATTAAGTAAAGGTAAGAGCTGTGATCTTGGTCCTTTTGGTTTTGTTACAAAGCCTAAGCTCTTCGAAGGGTAACTTTAGTATCTCCTGGCCAAACAACAGAACTCAGGAGTAATAAACACATTTGTATAATGAACATTATAAAACAAATCCTCAAATACAAATCACAGATATGATAGGGGTGTAGGAAGCCTTCATGAAGTGATGTGTGAGCACAGACTTAACCAGGAGATGGACAGAATAAGGCAGGAGAAACTGGGGGGTTGGGGGGGGTGTAGGTAGGGGTGGGGGAGCCCAGCACATCTAGTCACTACACAATGTAAAAAGTCATCTGACAATAAAATGAACAAAAACTACAGTGGTGTGTGTGTGTGTGTGTGTGTGTGTGTGTGTGTGTGTGTGTGTGTG
>JANHMN010000006.1:31909314-31971330 GCA_030674055.1 Rhabdomys pumilio | reverse complement strand
TGTGTGTGTGTGTGTGTGTGTGTGTGTGTGTGTGTGTGTGTGTGTGTAAGATTTGTTATTGGTGACCTTTTACCAAGCAGAAATTGTCATTTCAATTAGCTGTCAGAATAAAATCTAATAAAAGATATCACACTCACTGTTTTCAGTACTAAGACAGAATTTTAGCATGTGCTTCCTACTCATAGAACAATTCAACTTGCCACATTCCACATGTTCAAAACCCAGGTGGCCATGGCACCTGTTAGCACAGGTAGAGAGAAAATGGAATGCATACTCAAGTGGAGGGACAGGGAGAACATGCGCACTCATGTACAAAGCAGCAAGCATGATGGGATGTGGGGCAAAGCAACGGCTGAGCAGGCATTTCAGCTGCAGAGTCAGGACCGGTGTGAAGGTGTTTGCAGAAAGCATCAGCCAAAAGCTTTGTGGGGAGTGGCGCCTTCACAGTGTGCCAGTGGTGCCGGTGCTTCTGTACGTGTGAGAAGGACATGATGCTGGAACAGAGTGATGGCTTCAGCTATGGCAGTAGCAGGGGAAACGAGCCAGAATGAGAGGTCCTCACAAGTACCAGAAAACCCAAAGCCACCAGAGAAGTGACAGTCACAGAAGAGATGAGATATAGTGCAGTAAGGCTGGAGACCAGGCACATCAAGTTTCCTTTCCTGGCCTGCAATGCACTGTAAATGTCTAAAGTATGTCTGGAAGGGACACACAAGGAACATGAAGCTGAAAGACAAGCTAGATGACAGATAAATGGAATCAATTCATTGAACTTATCAGAGATGATGGGACAGAAGCTGCAGCCGACGTGCAGTAGATTAAGATTGAGAACTCTGATACAATTTCCTATTTAAAATGGAGAGAAAATGGAAATAGCATGGCAGAATAAAGGACTTCATTGGAAAGTGTGTGACATTCTGGACCATTTCCCCAGATTCAGAACACACATCAAACTCCACTAAGGCTGCAAAGAGAGCACAGCAAGTCAAAGTGCTTACCACCAAGCCTGCTTACTTAAGTTCAAACCCCAGGACCCGCACAGGAGAAGGAAAGTACTGATTCACAGATGTTGTCCTCTGACCTCCACATAGGACACTGTGTGCATATGCACATGCACACACAAACATGCACACACACACACACACACACACACACACACATTTGTACACAAATAAATAAATAGAAATGTAAAAATTCCTCTAATTTTAGAGCATGTCCTTAACAATTAAGGCCTTTGGTTTGAGGTTTGGTGGTAGAGAGCTTGCCAAACATGCAAAATTCTCTGGATTTGATCTCCAGCACTTTAAAAGATTTGAAAACAAACAAAACAAAAACAAACCAAGACAATTAACCAACCAACTAAATAAAACGTCCAAAACAAAAACCAAACAGCTAAAACTACATGCTGTCATCCAATCAAAAAAAAAAAAAATCAACTTCAATAGTGGAAACATTTCTGTACTCTGACTGCAATAATGCAGTTTGGCAAATTGTAGACTGCTATCCATACACTGTAGCCTTGGGGTTAGGCTAAACATTAAGTCCATATTCACTAAAACATAAAACCTCTACCAAAAAAATCTGTTAGATTATCTAATATCAAATGTGATGGCCAAATACTGTATATTGTGTACATTAAGAATGATATGAAAATATATTTTTATAGTAACAATGACAACAAATCTAAGTTAAAAAGGAAATTGATATTAAAACTATATATTATTCAATTGGAAATTCAGTTTAAAAGCGTAACATGATTTTAAACCTGAAACTTTTTAAATGAAAACCTTCTGTTTTCATGACTTTTTTGCAAATTTAAACCTGGTGATGGTGTGCATATTTCCAATAAATACAACAGCATGAGATTCCATGCTAGCAGGACACCCGCTAACATCTTTTATTCCTGTACGTGCTCCCACTGCAAAGCAATTATATTATTTCAAATATTTTAAAATGTTTTCTCTGACTACCTAACACAACCACAGGTTATCTCATAATCACTGCTTTCCCTTTGCACTGTGTCTACATCGACAAGGGAAAGATACGTCTGTGGTGCTGGGCATGCGAGTAACAGCTCATAGGTCCTCAGTCTTGTGCAGTTGTACCGAATCCAGACGGGAGAACACAGTTCCAAACGAAATGAAAGAAAGGTAAGCCTAGGTAGACTCTGTATCCTGCCTGGGATCAGCCTGCCCCTTGGGACCAGATACATCAACTGTCACAAATTCTGGAGAGGAAAAAAACCAATACCAAAAGCTGGTTACTATAACTCTACAGACTCTGTTGACTCTGTTACCTTCCTGGTCTCTAGGCAAGATAAACCATGACTTGAAGACAATAGTGTTTCTGCTTCAGATATGAGCACAGAGGACAGAGAGAATGCTGTGCCTGAAATTGAGGCAGTGCGAGGATCCAGGGAAAGTGGCATAAACATTTATGTCATTTTTTCTTTATTTATTGACACAACAGTTATGTACATTCAGCTTTTGATTGAAGCTGGTAAATGTGACAGGCAATGAATTTCTGTGTATTAATTCCAGATCCACATATGATATGTAATACGTCATCTATTTCTATTTGAGGGAGTGGAAGGTAGCATTGAAGATTAATATGCTTATTTTAGATGCTGAAATAATAATCTTAAAATATAATATTTTTATAAATTTGAAGCTGTTCACTGACATTTGCCAAGTAAATGAAGATTTAGTGAAGTTATTCAATTTATTTAAATCCATAAATTAGGCAATATGAAGTATTGGTTGTAGCTACTGACTATTATCAGGCTATTACTTATTTTCTAGATCTCTGTCACCTAGCTTTTCTCAGTAACATTGACTACTCAGAAAAAAACATACATTTAATCTCAACTTGGCTGACACCGAACTCAGATTGCATATTTCACACAAAGCCTCATCACAGCGACACAGGACTTCAGACGGTTATTGTTTTATGACTAAAAAATGAGTGACTTAAGACAAAAAGCTCAACATCCTTAAACTTCATTTCTATTCATTCTCTAATAAATACCATCTGCTGTGTACTTTAGGGATATAATACCCGTCAAAAACTCCATCATATTATGAGAAGCGGCACTGCGTTGATCTGAAATGCATATTTGAACAGATGTGTTTAAATTACATCTCCGTCTATCCACAAGCATTAATTCAGAGCAAGTGTGTGTTGATTTAAAATGCATAAAAAGGAGGATTTGGAGATGCATCAAAAGTGAACAGCATCTCCAAGGATCAAGGCTTGAATTACAAAAGGTCATTGCTAAAAATAAAGTTTGTTTCTTAAGGGTTGGACTTGGGAGCTGTTCATTGGAACCGACTTCATGTTTGCTACACAAAGTCAGAAACTATACTAAGTTTGTTTGTTTATTTGCTTTTGTTTTTAAATAATTCTTCCACATAAAACATTCAAATTGGCATGTATGGGAAGAAAAAGGGAGAGTAGTCATGAAAGTACAGAAAACTACACGTTGTGTCTGCTGACTGACACCTATTTATAAGGGTCAGTCCTTCATTTTTAACCATATTTGGAGGACCTCTAAAAATTTTGCCTGTGGGTTCTCCAGACATTGTAATGTCATGATTTTATATCTTGTAGATAAGCTAAAAGTTAAAAAAAAAAAAACTATCACATAAAAAAAGCAACTATAAAGTTCATCATTAATCAGCGAGGAATTAAACCTGTGGGAATGTGGCATAAGAGCAGATGGTTTATACCCATTCTCTTGTCACTGTCAGGAATGGCCGAGCTAGTGGGGAGCCACTGTTACCTGCACATTCTCAACTAGGTTAAGGGGAAAGAACAAGAAAACAAGTGGCTGAATGAATCTCCTGGTAAGAGCATCACCTACTAAACCCATCACTCCATCCACAAGCGTACATCTGTTGACTCAGATCTAAGCAGAGAAGCAGACTTTGAGAATACAAGTTACTGATTCTGGATTATTTATTCCCAGATTATGCTACTACCCAAACCCTGACTGGGCCTACCGGACATTTTCTTTACTCACCGATTAAAACAAGTTTAAACAAAAGGCTGAGGAGACACTTTCTATGGCGCCTGTCTTCTCAATTCACTCGTTGTTTTGTTGGAGCAATGTAAGAAAGTGGAGATGACCACATCAAAAAGAATTTTAGGTAGATTCAGGACAGAGGGCTCCGAAAGGCAGAAGGAAACAGCTATTCTAGAGGACACCCAGTCCCTGAAAAACATCAACTGACTTTGCATTTTACTGATGATAGAAAGTTCTCTGAAGTTTGAGCTACTTAACCAAGGAATAGTAATAAAGGCCCAGTAACAGGATTGCAAGATTTTAAATTTGTATTAGAACTTCATCTGTCATCTAGAAAATTACATGATTATTTTGTACCCAGCTGTAGTCACTGCCACCTGCTCTGCCACAGGCTAGCCCTCTACACACAGCTCCACCTATCTCATGGGAGTCCAGCTCAATGAAAGCCCATCCCCTTCACGTGGCCATCCTGTTCAGAGAGTGTCACATACATCTGATTGCTCCTCCCTCCTCTAGCACTGAGAGAGCTAAGTTCTTCACCTGACACTCAAGGGTGTTACTCTTGGAACTGACATCATCTCTCAGTGTGTCTTTCACGTTGTTGAGCCCAGTGTCTTTGCTACTTTTCTACCTGTTCCTTGTCTGTTTTGCCACTCAGAGGAGTAAGTTCTTTAAAGACAGTGTGTCCATGTCTGCCTGGCATGGTGTAACGTTCCTAGGGTCCTGAGCTCAGTGCCTGGATAAAAGAGGTGCTGAATCGTGTTATGAGTCTGTTAAAGACTTAACAGTTTCCCTTCGAAGGAGGAAAAATTGATCTCACACATAGCATTCATCTAGACTTGACTCTTAACTTTAGGTAAAATTGAATTTAGTGCAATGCATTTAAGAAAACTTCTAAGATAAATATACATTGAATAATATTCATTTAAGGCAAGAGACACCCAGAGTAAGGCAGAATGGTTGGACAGTGAACTAGTCTGAGCAAAAATGCACCTAGAAATGAGCTCCTACAGTAGGAGCAAGCTACTCGTGACTATTTAGAGTAAAATAAACCAAAAGCAAATAGCACGAAGAGTAAGGTTACCAGTGCATGGGCTGCCTTTCGAGTCTTTGACTGCCAAGTGTGGTCGGTCAGTTGCTGCCATGTCTGACAGCACAGGTTCAGAACATGTACACCACAGAACTAGATCTGATGGAGGCTCTGCTTTCTCTCTGAGAGAAATGCACTGAAGTGATTGAAGCTGAATCCATGAGCACAAAGTCATTCTTCATTCAAGAGCACAGTACATGAGCACGAAGTTAGTCCTCCCTCAGGAGCACAGTACATGAACACGAAGTTAGTTCTCCCTCAGGAGCACAGTGCAGGAGTATGAAATAGTCCTCCCTCAGGAGCACAGCCTCCTGCTCAAATATGAATAAGGCTCCAAACAAAACTTATATATTGGTACTAGGCATGACGGTGCATGCTTATTTTTAATTCTAGGAGGCAGACATAGGAAGATTGTGGGTTGAAAACCTGATTGAGCAACCAACAAGAAGTTATCCCAAAACAAAACACTAAGGGGACACATAAGGTACTAGGCCTTGTTTCAGCAATTGTCTGTGGTCTATTTTGAACAACTGTATAAAGAAAATATGAATTTTCCTGTTTTGAGAATTCCCTACATGACAATGTGTCTGAACGGACTGTAACTGGTCCTAGACTCCAGTCATGGGATGCAGAATTTACTGGTAATTGAGAAGCTAAAGATTTAACTTAGGGAGCTGAAGAGATGGCACAGCAGTGAAGAGCACTACCTGCCCTTCCAGAGGACCCAGGTTTGAATTCTAGCATCCACATGGCAACTCACACCCTCTGTAACTCACAGACACCAATGCACATAAAATAAAAATAAATAAAAATTTTAAAAGATTTAACTTAGTATTAAAAATAAAATCTTTAATGGTAGGATCTGTCTATGCAACACAAGATGATCTTGAATTAACCATACAGCTTGTACTGGCCTTGGATTCTCAATCCTCTGTCCCTACCACCCAAGCACCACAATTACAGACTTGTACCACCTGCTCAGCTGAGAAATTATGGGATAGCCAACAATACGTTCTCATGTACTGCTTGAGATGGCTGCTGATACGAGGAGCGATGCCAAAATAAAATCTATAGTGAACTTCAGTTACAAATATTAACACACCTAAACACTCACAGAGTGAGCATTTCAATAGGAAAGGTTCCTGACCTGCTGCTTCAGGTTTGTTCTACTGCATCAGAACAACCCCCACTAGGCATCATCTCTTTGTATGTGATGTGTGGACAATCTGCCACACTGTAAAATTTACAGATTAAAAGATTTAAAAAGTAATTGAGTTTACAATTCACAAATAAGCATCCTAAAATGAATTTCTGTACCCTCGTGGCCTTTTTTCTAGATAGTGAAAATGTCATACGTGAACTGCTCATATTTGATTTCTCTGGGTTTATCAACTTGAACCGAGATTGGTTATTTTTTTTAATAACAGCAGCAACAATATTTTTTTTCAGATTAGGTTTTCCCTTTTTTTCTTGGATGAATGAACAGCTGTCCCAAACCAATCGTATGTTCATATGAATGAGTCTTTCATGTACTGAACTTGTAGGCAGTTTGTGTTGGCCTGATAACAAAACAGGTGTTTTCCTAGGTGACTTGGCTAGCTTCATTAGGTAGGACTACTCTTGATATCGGGCTGCATGTGTCCCTATAAAATAAAACCTTTCTGGTTAGCTCAGCGATGAACTGCTTTAGTTGGACACTGACTTGAACCTAAACAAATATAATTCTGAATACTGACTTTTATTTTATGCAAATCTTTTATTAGTACTTAAGTTAAAAGATGCCAAACTCTCTCATGATAGAACAATGAAGGCTCTGAGATAAGGAGAAACTTGGGCCAATAAAAGGACGCCAGAGAGCATTTACTAGAAACACCATCAGCTTCGTAACTAGAAAGAGAGGAACTGTCTGGCCATGCCACCATTTTATCTTCAGGCACAAATCTTTGACTTACTTTTGTGTATTTTCTCTCCCAGATGCTCTGAAATATATTTTCTACCTTTTACTGTTTTGCGTAGGTGGGCCCCAGTCTCACGGTGGACATTTTCCTTGCCTTGCTCCTCTCTGCAGCATCCTCAGACTCTGCTCCCTAACCTAAGCTTTCCCTTTTGCTGTAAGCACTTTCCCCTTGCAATGAAACACTCCTGGAGTCTCCCTTGCAATCGTTGGCACTCTGCTCTTGCAATTATGAAACAAATCAACTCTGTACGTGTTGCCTAACTCCTTCATCCCATTTCCCTAATCAGTTCCAAGCACTCACCTTCCAGACGTCTGCACGAACAGACTACACCCTGCTTTTACTCCCCACCACTCACTCACTGGTAAATCCTCTGCATTGTGGCTCCTGCCCCAAAGTGCTGATGAAATTCTGACCTCAAAACAGGCAACTCCTTAAATGTTATTTTCTGTTCTAGCTCTACTTGACATATATATTGCACTTGATATGACTGACTGTCTATTTCTATTTGCGTGACAAGCGCATGCCCATGCTTGGGTTCTAGAGCTAGGAAACTTGCCTTTATAGGACCTACAGTCCACAGGTAAACTTGGTTGGCAGGGTGAGGGGGTAAAGCAGATTCAGCAGGTATCCTGGGCACTAGGTTCTTCCTGCAAAAGACTTTCCTTAGTTCAGTCCCTTGGTGAATGGTAAACTGTTCCAGGTGTTTTCTTCCTAAACCTTGCATGCCTCAGCAGATGCCTTTGATGTCCCTCCCACCTCTAAGCCTTTTCTTTTCTCCTTTATCTTTTTCCCCCAAAACATGAGTGGTTTCTGGTCACCCACACAGAAATTTCCTGGATCAACTTTAAGTCCAGTTTTTTATTCTTTATACCTAGTCAAGCTCCAGTGAAGAGATAAAAGGCTCAGGAATTAGCTCAGAGGTAGAGCTCTGATATGTGAATTACAGGTTCAATCCCCAACCCTGCAAACTAGCAGCAACAAACAAGAACAAGACAAAAGGCAAGGAGGTGTTATCGTATGTATGAAAATACTTCAAGTCTATGACCTATGTGACAGTCTGATCATCCTGTCACCATGCTCTGAGCCACCGTCCTCTGGGAAGAACACATCAGCAGAGTACTCCTTTGCTAACCATTAGTTACTCTCCCTGCTCTTTCACAGGCTCTCAGCTATATTTTCTTCTAAGTCTAACTAGTTTATAAGTCACCAGCAAATGTACCTGCTGTCCACTATCTAGTAGAGGTGTGAGTAGAGGTGTAGCAGAGCCTCATTTGAACTGTGGCTTTTTCCTCCTCTAGCCAAATTCAAAGGGCATTGTCTATACAGAGATCTTCTTCTAAAAAGGCAGCTTATAAATACAGAAAGTGACTACTACAGCTTACCATACTTAACCTTTGAAAGAAAGACTCCACCTAAGACTTTTGATAACAGCCAAAAATTTCCTAATAATATTCAAGTTCATGTAAACAATACACTACAAGACATCGGGTTACTATAAACACAAAAAGCAAAGAAGCTGAATATGTTGTTGATATCTAAACTAAAGAACGGATACACAAATTAATTACATCTAGGAAAACCTCAACTCCATCTAGTTCCACTTCCCACAAGTCTTGACTTCCAGTCTTTAAGATGTTATTTCTACCTTATATTTGAGGTTAGTCAAGCCCTCATAGTCCAAGACAGAGCATTCCAGACAGAACTCAAAGATAGTTCCCAAACCAATCCCTATTGAAAAGACAGTTTCCCCCAGTCAATACAAATCTAGGAGATGATGATGAGGGATCCTACAAATGTAATTAAGAACCCAGATCTGTGAGCATCACAATGAAAACCAATGTTTCCATGGGCCTGGAACAATAGCGGGAGCCTGTAGGTAAAACACAGCATATTTCCAATGATTGCTAGCAGAAGGGAGTCCAAGAACATGCCAAGGCTGGCCTGAAAGACAACAAATGTTCATGTTGTAGTCTCTGTGGGGCAGTGGTGAGGAGCTGTGAGTAACCTCTAGGATCTGAGATTGGTCCTAGCCAATAAGCCAGCAGGAACAATTAAGAAACCACAAGATACTGAACTATATCCATCCTCAGACGTTGTGTAAGGGGATCCAAAGGTCCTGCTGAGAACTCAGCCCTGGCCATATTGATCTTACACTCACGAAGAGCTGAAAAGAAGAATGTTCTGTCTAGTTTTATGTCAACTCTGAACAAACTACAATCATCAGGGAGGAGAGCCTCAACTGAGAAAATGTCTCTGTAGGGAAGCCTGTAGGTCATTTTCTTCATTGGTGATTGAAGTGGGAAGACCCAGCCCATTGTGGGTAGTACTGCCCTGGGCTGGTGGTCCTAGTTTCTATAAGAAACCAAGCTAAGCAAAACACGAGGAGCAAGCCAGTAAGCAGCACTCCTCCATGGCCTCTGTATCAGCTCCTGCCTCCAGGTTCCTGCCCTGTTTGAGTTCTTGCCCTGACGTCCTTCAGTGATGGTCTACTATGTCTAAAAATAAGCCAAATAACCCTTTCCTCACCAACTTGCTTTTGGCCATGCTGTTTTCATCACAGCAATAGTAACTGTAACCAGGACAAGAAGTAACTGACAAATTTCTATCTATAGAAATGTAGAGAATATATTTATGTCAGTTCAAGTCACTAAATTTGAGGTCATTTGTTATATATAGCAAGGGCAAACAAATTCTCAGAGTGAAATGGGGCAGCCCTGTCAGGTTCAATGGACAGAAAATGGGTCACAAGGGTAACTAAATCAGTCCTCCAGCAAGCTTCCCCAGAGACAGACAGACTGGAAGACTTACTTTGTTGGAAAAAAAAAAAAAAAAAAAAACCAGAGAGCAACTCCATCTCGTTTGTTTTTGTGGCAGGAGCTTACTTAGCTAAGGCTGACCTCACAATTGCTATGTAAATGGAGTTGGCCCTGAAATTGCCTCACTACCTCCCAAGTGCTGACAAGTACTACCAAGCTGGGCGAGAGGCTTACTTATGAAAATACCTCTTAAAAACAACAACAACAACAACAACAATAACAACAACACTTTTTTTTCCAATGAAAATAAGACTCCCTTGTATAAAATAAGGATAGATCTTCTGTGACAGTTTTACATTTACACAGCTTTATACTTTACTCTTTTTTGCTGCCCTCTCTCCTCTCTCCTCCCTCCTCCCTCCTCCCTCCTCCCTCCCTTTGTCTCTTGGGTCCCCTTCCAATCCTCAAACCAGCCCCTTCCTTCCTAACACACACATTAACTGCATCCATCTTTCATGCTTGCTCCATCTCCTTCCTTCTCCTAGGACGTCTTCCTAGTCTTTGTTTGCTGACCAAAACATTAATGAAAACAAAAAATTATTTTTTCTTAAAAAGGAAATAATGTTACTGAAAATAAATTTCATCATAAAACAAAAGAGCAGGTGAATTAAAAAAAAATCAAAAGAAGGTAAATGATAGAAAACTGTTTATTTTCACATGACTTTGACTTTAGGGAAAGTAACAAGTATCTTACTCTCCCCAACATGAAGGCCAAGCCCTTCAAGAGGGAAACTCTATAGAATCCCTCCCTCCTCTTTCCCCCCCCTAATTTGGATAGTGATTAATACTTCAGGATAAAGAACCCATGAGATTAGTTAGATGATGGTTACAAGAACAAGCAGAACCACAGGCAGCATCCAGCTCAGCACCTGGACCACAGGAGATCCTGTTAACTCGATTTGGGATTCTGAGCTCTTTACGTTTCTGTTCTTAATGTACATATGAAGGATAATCCCTAACCAGTTGTTATATAATGAAATGGACCCCCATCCCCTGATATTATAGGTGGTGCCTTGCCCATAATTGGAATACCTGTGGTAAATAAAGCCCTGAAGGGCTGCTGACCTCAGAGTGAGGCAGTCAGCAAGCTCTCTCTCTGGTCTCATATACATAGATGTGGAGAGAAGGCAACCATCTGCAAGTTAGGGCAAGAGCCCTCACCAGAGACAGAATCTACTGACACCTTGTTCTTCTACTTTCAGCCATTAGAACTTTAAGAAAACAAATTTTTGTGGTTTAAGCCACTCAGTGTGTGGTACTTTGTTATGACAACGGGAAGCCGGTTAATAAATGCCTCTTGAATGCTGGGAAGATCAAAAGAGATAATGCCTACTCAGTTCTAAAACCTGGCCTGGCATAGAATGGACCCTGACATGGTACGAATTATTACTGCTGAGGTTGGAAAAGATGACCCACAGGAGGTTGTTTCAACAGTCTAGAAAGGATGCTTCCTTCACCAGGGTGACTATACTCTGTCCGCTGGCCCTACTGTATCACAGCTTCCTTCAGCTTCCTAGCTCCTGCTCTGGCCTGTTGCATTCCTGGACCTATCCTTATTTCTCCCTCTCCATTTCTGCTTAGTACCCTGTGAGTATGCAGCAGGTTCTAAATCAGACTCGTAGGCCAAAACCCTCTGCAGCTCCACGCAGGTCCTCCCTCATAGATGCTACTTTCATGAACAAGAACATGAGAGTCTCCAGATCAGTCATTATCATTCCTCTCCCCAGGTGCCCATCAAGATCTACTTGATTGTGTCCTAACACTTGGGGTGGGAAGGACAATGAAAGGCTAATAATGTTTAAGTGAGAGCCATGGGAGGAGGGTGGACAAAGCGGCCCTTTCTGGGAAGTTGCATCTTGTTGCTGAGGATTTTGCTTTGGTACTTAGAGAGTTATACATACACTGCATGGAAAAGATTTGATGTGGCTAATGTGAAGATGTAGGAATATCATCAAAAGGAAAGAGACTTAGGAACAATGAAGACAGTTCTAGGAGGATCAAAGTGTTCAACATCTTCAGCAAGTTTCAGCCATAGAGGAAATGCAGGTGGCATAGGGCCATTGGAGGACAAATGGACAAGAAACACACCTGTTGTAGGAGGTACCACTGAGTCCCCTAGTAAGTAAGTGGTCCAGGCTGCATGGGAGCTGAAGACCAGAGAGTGAAGGGTCAGGAAAAGGATGAACAGGAAGGAACAGGAGAGAGCTGATGCATGCCAAGAAGGTTCTGAGCACCACCGGGATTAGTAACTATCGTAAATGGACAACATAATTCATGAGGTCATGTCCAATAACAGATAAAGACACCCAAACAACCTGGAGTGTCTGGAAAGGAAACAATTTTCTCTGATAACATCTTCGTTAAGACTGCGTATGTGTCTGGTTTTATACACCGGCTGTCTCAGTTTTTCTCCACAATGAATTCCTGGAAAATGCATCATGAAAGTCTGCCTTTTCTCACAGGAATAATAAAAACATGGACTGCTGCTCCCCTGTCTGTGACTCAGCATGGAATAAATTGTGATAAGACCACAACTATACCATAAAAGCAAAGATAAAACAATAACCCACACAATCATGGGGAACAGAAACAGCAGCGTCCAAGTCACTAAGGGGAGCGTGTTAGAATGAAGGGGAGCTCTGAGTTTGTTCAAGTCCTGTCACTCAAAATGCAAGGCTCATATTGAGGCTAGAGAAATTAGTTTATCTGAGATCAAATCTAACAGTTAGTCTTATTTCTTGCCTTTAACTGGAAAGCTGTCACAGCCTACTTCAAAGGAATTAACCCCACGTGGGCTAAAACTGCTGTATTTTAACCAAATAGAGATGTACAGTGAATCCACAAAACAGTAAAATACAAAAATACAAATATACCCAATCATTGTTTTATATTATCCAACATTTATATATTAGCTATAATAATAGCATACACACACTTCTATTTAATTATAAACTGTAACCTGTGGCTATGGACTCCACCTCAAAAGGAGAAAAAAACAAAAAAACAAAAACAAAAACCAACTCATGCAGAACCCTTACAAGCTGCTAGCAAACTGGAAAGAATCCAAGTGTTTCCTCATGAGGAGTGACTAAGCAAAGGAGAGAACGGATACAGTGTTATATAACTTGTAAACAGTGCTCACTGTATGAAAAAGCCCCACCGAGCCATAAGACAGCATTCTAAAGAGGACAGGTCACTTTTGGTGACACAGATGTCCCTGAGTCATAAATGCTCTCATAATTAACTCCTTTCCCACACTCAGAACTCAGAAACTACTGACCTAACTAAATATTGAAGATATACTCCTATAGCTCACACTTTTCTGGAAACTGCCTCAATTATTAAGTGAGTCTGACAGAACTGTGCAGTCTAATGCCACCTCTCAGGCTGTTTTAGAGTCTGTCCCAGACAAGAAAATTGCTTCATATGTTTAGATGTTTTATTGACTTCTTTCCAATGTTATTCTGCATCACATAATTGTGAAGTATACACTAGCAATAAAAATATAGAAAAATTTATTTATTTCCTTAGTTAAAATATAACTGCCAAACTTGTGATTTTATTACCTTTATCACCTTCGTTTAGCAATCAGTAAGAAAGAGAAGTCACATATTAATATTCTTAAGCCTTTCTTTCATTGCTGATGGCTCCCTCATGTGAGGACTCTATACAAACATCTCCCCATGTGACAAATCACACACCTCATAGAATGGCGGCTGTGAAAAGTGATGAGACCAAAGTGGATGTGCTGCCATTTATGCCACACAGAAGTTAAGCAGGTGTGATCAATGCTACATCAAACACCAAGTGCCACCCTGTGTATGGTTTCTACTCTGTGTGAAAATCTACACACCACTGTAGCATAAATGAAAGCCTAACTACAAAGTAAAACATAAGTCAAGAATATTTTGGGCAAATACTACTTGGAGAACAAAATTTTGGTTAGCAGAAATAGAGGTATGTACAAATAAGGAGCTAATTAGACAGAAGCTTTAGAGACTACAGTTCACAAGACAAGAAGAGATGAATTTGATATGAGTATGGAAAAAAGAGAATCATCTGATTTATGTGCTTCAGGTCTTTGGCAATCTGGCTTTCAAATATACATTCATTTACAGAAAAAACACAATGGCTATTCCTAACAAAACACTGCTGCTAAGTTCTGGAGAGGGTAAGTTGATCACCCTGCATCACTTTCCCCTTGTGACTTGGTCCTTACCAGGAAGGACATCTTTTTGTTTGATGAACTGAGCAAATGTACTTTACAAAGACTTTATAGCGCCTAAGAGTAAAGTATAGACATCACTTCCAGAAACCTAACAAGTTTTCATCAGTGTGTGCATGTACAATTGATAATATTTGCTATTACTAATGTTCAAAGGCCAATGGCAGAAACAAATTAAATCATAATTTATCTCCAGACTTTAAAAAGAAAACTTCCTTAAAACAAACTGCTGTTTTCCTTGTATTTTTCCTCATGCTTTCAGCCTTAGATAACTCTTCCAGTCAGTATTTACACTGAATGATCTAATCAGAATGTAATCAAAGATGATTAATGATGAAGGGAATGTAATCTTGCCTTACCTAAGCCTAAACAATACCGGACAGTTTCCTAATGAAACTATCAGGAGCTAAGCATATAGACATAGGCCATGAAACCAACCAGTCAAGTATTTCTTACTAACCATCACCAAACAAGCTAGAAATGAGTAGGTTTGACACCAAGCCACAGTCCATGAGCAGTCCCGGCACGGATGAGAGGCTAGATGAACAGCATGGACCTGAGGGCTCTGCAGAGGCTGAACTCTGTCTGCCCCAGCAAGTTATGAAGGGCCCTGGAGTGAGGCAGCAATGTGTTTAGTGAGACAAGGGTTGAGCTGGATAGGGGCCACGCCTTATGTACTCACACACAGAGTGGCTGGGTTTACTGGTAATGGGTTACAGCTCAGCCAGCTGACCCAAACTGGTATCAGGTCTGAGTATTCGTCAAACTCCTTTGACAACTTCAATCAACAGTGTGGGAGCTGTCACCTGAAGCTTAGCCAGGTTCCTGCCACAATCTGTTGTTTGGAATTAACTGAAACTGATTACATCTCTTAGGGCTCTGGACAACAGCCAAGCCATGAGTGTCCTGAAGATAATTCACCAGCAGCAAATTTTGCTCAAAATTCACTCTGGAACTTGGCATGAACCTCTAGAACACTGTTTTACTTTTGTTTATTTCTATACTAACAGGAGGGCCAGATAACGGTAGACACGATCTACAGATTAGTATTCCCAGAGTGCCACCAGAGAGAAGGCAATGTTACCTGGGTCACCACCATTCCATAGCTTAGTAGCTTTCCTACAACTTACTGAGTCCACTCCAAAAACATTCATCCACTCAGGGACCACAGGTGCAGAAATTTCTGAACGAATCTATCTTGTTAAATGAGATCTGTTTCTTTTGCTGCAACAAAATACTAGAAGTTGACATATTAAGTTGAGGTTTACTCGGCTCATGGCTTTGGTGGCTGGAAACAGCATGGCATTGGCATCCCAGCAGGGGACCACTGGCTACATCACACCATGATGGAGAAAGGGAAAGCAAGTGGACAACACCAGAGGAAGGACACCCAAGGGAGACTTCAGGCTTCCAGAGGCATGCATGCATGCACACATGCCATACGTACATATAGATGCCAAATATGTATCCACTCATGCACATGTATGAGCACACACAGATATAGAGGAAAAAAATGAAAATCAATAGACTTCCCTAGTCAAAAGGAGATCAGAAGAAAAGAAGAAAGGAGAAAGCAGGGTGTGAAGTGCTCAGGAAGACAGAAGAGAATACAAGAATATATGAATGTTGGTCCCTTGTTCTGGAGGGTGTCCCACGACGATCTTCTGACTGGGGACAGGGTGAAAGCAGGGAAGGCTCGCTACTATCTCTGCGCTGCCTCCAGCTTGCGTCTCCACTGTCTGTAGGTCTCCGGCCCGGCCTGATTCGGGAGGTTGAGGCCAAAGGACATAGAGTGCGAGCAGGAGGGGAGATTGCCTGCCCCCGCTGCTGCTTCTGCCTGCTCACCATTGCTGTCACTGACCGGTCTCTCCCAGGTGCTGCACCTGTCTCTTTGCGCTGAGTCAGTTCCGGCCCGGGCTGGGCGGATAAGGAGCCGGCTAGCTGGCAAGCAGGCAGCTTGGTGTCCCAGGCAGGTTCCCGGAGAGCAGGGCTCTCACAAAGTGTTACAGCTCTTGTGACAAAAACTCTAGAACACAAGGATGATTCTCGAGTGAGCGCCTTTACTTCCCCTAAATAGAGCCTTTATATACAGTTTTGGGGTGGGTTAGGGTCTGACAGCAGATAATGTCTATTGGCTTGACCTGAGTGCTTGGAGATACCTCATCTGCATGTGGGAGAGCCTGAGGGACTGTTCCTTGGTGACTGATGGTCATAAACCTCTCTGTGGGAGGGGTTGTTGGAGGACTGAAGCTAAGTGAAAAGAACCAGGGCTTGGGAGCAGAGCTGAACTCCTGCCATCAGATAAAGGTTCCGGGGTTTGAAACTCATGCTCAACCAAATACCCAGCTGCTTCTCACAGCCCACTGCCCTACATATGAACGTTAGAATCAATTCATGGGGCCTTCAGTTGAACACACATGGGGACATCGAAAGCACCTTCCAATGTCACATGCTCATGATCATGTTAATTACACTGCCCCAAACCATGCACTCCTTAGGGTTTTTTCTTTACATTTCTATTCAAAAGCAGGAGTTCTCAACCTTCCTAATGCTGCAACCTTTTAATATAGTTCCTCATGTTGTGGTGACCCAAACTATAAAGTTATTTTTATTGCTATTTCATAAATATAATTTTGCTACTGAGCAGTGTCTCAGTTCCTAAGGCCATCAGGAATATGTGTTTTCTGATGGTCGTGACCCAGAGGATGAGAACTGCTATTCTGGAGGAACGAGAGAAAGAATAAGAAATGTTTCTAGCACTACAATGTTTACACTAATAAACAGGATCATTGCCTGGATGATGATGAGGGCTGAAATCTCAAAGGTTTTAAGATGCAGGTAGGAGTTTCAGAAGTTCAAGGCTACTCTTACACTACATTAGAACTTGTCTCATAAAAGCACAAACAAATCAATAAACATTTAAGAAATGGTGTTAAGCACACCTCTCTGGACTAAAGTGTTAATTGGTAAAGAATGTGGTCTGGGAAAGATAGTGTTGACCATATTAATATAGTGATCTAAAACAGGAACCAATTTACAAATTAAATTAAGAGCGACTTTTAGCATTCTCTCCCTATGGCCTGACAAAATAAGAAAATTAAATGTTCCTACTTATGACTTAGAATCTCCTGCTGGCCTGTTAGTGGTTCTACACATTCTGAGGGAGGAACCGGAATGAGGAGGTCACATGCTGCCTGTCACTACAGAGATGATGCCTCCTGTACACATCCAATTATTAGGAAATATTCTCAATCACTATAATGCCCAGAAGACAGGCAGTGTGCTTAATTATTGACAGCAGCAGGGCCTGTGGGCCTCTATGACACTGGGGGCTGCCTACAGCTTTTGGCAAAAATAATGATTTGCATTTCATGGACCCAAGGCCCTAGTATGTCTGCTAGATGGCCTCCAGTCTATATTTCATGTTAAACAAAAGTCCTGTAGGAACTCTAATTCTACATCCAGCACCTGACACAACAGTAGGAAGATTGTGGCAGAAATCTAAATTACAAAATATATAGGAAGCTTGCAGTACTGTAACAAATGGGCTCATATAGAAATAAATCCTCATAAAACTAAGGCAGCGATGCCCTAGATGAAAAACAGTAATTTAATGGCTTAGACAACTGAATCCAATTAATTAAACACAAGAAAGAAAAACTATGTTACAAATGAGGATGACAGAACATGCCGCAGATGACACACAAGGCAGACCATGTAAACCTATCACTTCCCTAAAAGGGCTGTAAAGGAAGGACCAGAGTTGCTTCTCATCTTCCCAAGAAAAGTAGGGCAACAATAAGGAAAACAATCACTGGAAGTTCAATTTCAAGCCAGAAAGGGTTTATTCTGGTCTCTCAGAGTTAAGAACCTCAAAGTATCCAACATCACTACAGTTGTTCACAAGGGAAGCCACCAAACAGAGCTTCTGAAACGTAGGCAGGAAGTTCTCCAGGCCTTCATATAGGACACCTCTCCCATGTTTCTGATACAGTCTCACTCTGTGTCTCAAGCTAGTCTTTGTCTCACTGTGATCCTATCATAAACCTGTGCCATTACATCTGGATTTTTGAGACAAAGAATTATTTTCACCAACAATTCAAATATTGTTGATATCACGTGCAAAACCAGGCATGATATCCAAGAATAATTATACAATCATTTCTTTTTAGGGGCATCCTGGATATATAGATGCCTGGAATAAATGATGTATTTTGCAACTTCCTTTGTGCTTAGGCATGACCATGTTCTACTCAAAGAAAATACAAGGACTCGCACATTAACACAACCTTCCATACAGTGTCTTTACATGCTTTCTCTCTCTTGGTGTTTAGAATAAAGACTTGAGGGTTAGCTTTGAATTAGTTACTGTGAGCCTTGAGATAGAGAATCCTGCTAATGATAGCTGAACATCAAAGCTATCCTGGGCCATGGGAGCTAAGGTCTATCCTGTAACCCTGCAGCTCTTCATGCTCCCTCTGCTCAGCTCTGATCTTCATTGATGCTCAAAGATCAGCCTCCACTTTCTTTCTTCTGTCATTTTTATTTCTCTCACTTGGAAATAAGTCAGACTGTAACTTTAACATGCATAATAACGGACACACACACACACACACACACACACACACACACACACACACACACCAGTGTGATCTAGTTAACACCTTTCTCAATCCTGGTGGGATTATGTGCCATTACAAACAAAGTCAAACAAATTATATTTTTCACTAAAGAACGCATTGTAATATAAAACCTGTGTTTAAGTATTTTCTTACTGACAGAAAAACAAACAACACAAAACAAAACAAAAATAACACCAAAACCAACCATTTGTGTCTTTCCTCTTTATGGAATTAACAGATTTCCTTATAGTGAACCTAACATTGTGGCTACAGGCACTTGTATATTACCCACAAGGTACAAGCATCAGCCCTTAAAACACAGCTTTATTTGCATCGCGAAGTTCCACTCCTAACTGGCAAAGACCAGAGCAGAACATAAGCATTTTCTTTCTGTTTAGGTCTTTTTAGCTATGTAGTCAGGCTGACCTCAAACTGGTATATGGCTTGCCTCAATCTCTTCAGTTCTTGGATAACAGATCCATGCTACCACACTCTGCTTGGATTTTTTAAAAATTAACATTAATTCTCAGTGATTTTTGCTTCCCAAATGTAAACACACTGGCCCATGATTCCCCTTCTACTTGCTTCTGGACTAGTTTTTGCATTGGGTTCTTAGCCCTGTACACAAAGAATACACACACACACGCGCGCGCGCGTGCACAGGCACGTGTGTTAATTGCCCTGTGCATATCCTTCTTCACTGCTACACAGCTTCTGGAGAAACCCTGTTACAGAGCAGACCATTTAGATGATGAAGCCCAAGGATGTGAACACAGAATGACGCTAAGCACAAAACTAAAGAAGCAGAGTGGAAGGAACTTGGACCTCACCTGCCTGGCATCTGCATAGAAGGCAGGGTGTCTATGGTTAGGAACCCAGGCTTTGAGCAGCAAAGACTTGTATCTCATGTTCCAAGTTCTTTGCTCTAGGAGCAGGAAGTACATGGGAGGAGAAACTGACTTAATTTAAAATTGTCACTACATAGGTTCTGCAAGAAAACATTGCTAGAAATGTTACAAGGAGAACTTGAACCGCAGAGATGGCTCAGTGGTTAAGACTGAATACCATTCTTGCAGAAGACCAGAGTGCAGTTCCCAGCACCTGCATCGAGTGGCTCACGACTGCCTATAGCTCCAGCACCAGCACATCTAGCACCTCTGTCATCTAAGGACATCTGCAGTCATATGGACATACTTACACTAAGGCACGATAATAAATATGATTTAAAAAATACAATAAAAGACATGAAAACCCTTGGTACTGAACCTTATTTGAAGATATGTACATGCGTAAGTATTTAGGACCACTTTCATTCATTGAACACTCTGGTGCTGACAAAGAGCTTACAGCTTCTCCTTGTGGTCACATTCATACACAGGTCATTATCCTCTAATCACGTGTCCCTCAGCCTGAACTGCAAGTGACCCCCTAAAGGAAGAGATGTTGATGGCAAGAAAAGGTTGTATTTATCTAGTGAAGGCTTGTGCCATTTTAAACATTCTGTTTAATTGCACAGCCTAGTCTTGATTGACAGACTGCCATTCCTAATTGCTCTAATCTGAGCTTAGTCAGGAGCTCTGGAATTGGTCATTTAACCTCCCTATGCCTTCATGTCCTACCCTCTAAAACGGGAAAAGTAACTTCTTTCTAGTATGTGTCATTGTAGAAATTCAATAAACTGATGCATAAACATTCAGGTAAGTAAATTCTACTTGGCTACCACTTCCAGCAACAAGTCGGCCAGTACCTCCAGAGCAGAACCTCTACGAACCTCTACAAAGGCTGAGTATTTGATTCTATGAAAAGGAATCTGTCCATTTTCACAAAAAAGATCAGTAAAAATCTTCCTGTAGGAAGAAAGCTTTAACTACAGCAGACTAAAGATACAGCTCCAAGCCTCCTACTTAAGGGGTTCAAAAGTAAGGTTCCCTCACTTATCAAACACTGGTTATTCCCACTTCCTGACTCTAAGCCTTCACTGCTGTATGCAACAGATGCGCACACACGCATGTGCAGAGTTCTCTCTGAGCACATTCAGAGCACCATGCAGGGACCTGGGACAGTTATCAACATAAGACCATGAAGAGCTTTCTGCTTAGATACTTGTATACGGCAACAGCTTGAACAAATGGAAAACAGATTTGGAAAAGAAAGAAATACAGCAATACTAATTTTTCTCATGAATCCTATAGCAACCAGCTTGTTTATAGGTGGGCACTTGGGCTGACATTTGGCCCTGACCTCCTCCCTTTCCATAACTGCAATAAACCTTGGCTTCTTCAGGGTTAGCTCTTCCTGAATCTCCGTGATGGCTAGTCTTGATTTTCAACTTGGCCACACCCAGAATCAACTAAAAACCAGGCACCAGGGCATGCCTGTAAGGGATTGTTCTTGATTGGATCATTTGAGGTAAGAAGGCCCACCCTAATTCTGGGCCACACCTTTCAGTGGAAGCCCACATAAAAGGACATGGAAGAAAACAGCTTTTCCTTTTTGCCTGGTCACTCTCACTCTCCCTGGCAAGTTCATCTATTCTGCTGCTAAGGCACTCCTTCTCTGGTATTAGAGTTTGAATCTTTAAAATTCCAACATAATTTGAAGATCAGCTGAGACAGCAAGTCTCAAGGACTGAACAACCATCAGATTCTTGGCCTTTCCATCAGGAGACAGCCATTGTTGGGACTAGCCAAATGGTAGTCTGTAAGTCATTCTAATAAACATAATAATAATATTCCTTCTGTAAGTTCTGTTCCTCTAGAGAAACCTGATTAATCCTTCCCTTTCTCTCCGCCCTTCTCTAATACATACTGCACGGTATCTGCAGTTCAAATGCTCCCCTCCAGACCTACGTACCTCATCTCTCATCTACCTCTTGACCCACAGTTCTCACAGCCTGTCACATGGCATCGCCACACCCTGATCCCAGCTCAGGGTGGAGCCAGTCCGCTTTGGCCCACAGCTATATCAGCTTCTATGCACTCACCCTGGGAAATGTCTTCCTGGGCATTGCTTTCTAGAAGCAAGGAACCCCTTTAGCTTGTGCTTTCTTCCATTAAATA
This sequence comes from Rhabdomys pumilio, assembly GCA_030674055.1. Classification (NCBI taxonomy): domain Eukaryota; kingdom Metazoa; phylum Chordata; class Mammalia; order Rodentia; family Muridae; genus Rhabdomys; species Rhabdomys pumilio. Next base: position 31,949,536 of record JANHMN010000006.1, on the reverse strand, counting down.
TATTTGGATCATTACAAAACTGACGATAAGGATTTTGGCCCCAAACACCTTTGCAGTTTCTCAGCACCAGCCTGAACATTTTCCTGTCTTCTAACTTCCTCTGAAAGCAAATCGGTACACAATCCTCATCTTTACTCCTTTTCTCTGTATATGCGCAGAAGGAAGCTACCAGATTCCTGACAAAAATGTAACATGAATGGTACCTAGCCCAGCTCCAAATAGAGTCCTTGTTCCTCTATGAAACTTTCTGAATCTGACCACACAGTCCATGTTTCTTTCAGCATTCATGGCTTCCAAGCTCCCACAAGATCAGCTCTTTAAGCTCTTCTTCCAAGATTAAGACTTTTAAACAAACTCCTCTACATTTGGCCCACAAAACAGTTCTAGTGGCCTAAGAACCACAGTCAAGTTAATCATCCCAGTGGCTCCAGTTCTTGGTACCAATTCCCATCTGGGTGTCTTTTCTGTTGTACTGATATGTTAACGAAAGCAATTTCAGGGAGAAAGAATTTATTCTGGCCCACAGGTCATGGTGCATTTCATTGGTCACACTGCACTTGGAGTCAGCTGCTGCTTCACTCCTTTCTCTATTTAAAATCGAGTCACAGCCAAAAATGGCACTAACCACAGTGAGTAGGTCTTCCCCCCTCAATTAAGGCAATCCAGATGCTCACAGGCCCATGTGCCAGATTCTCGATTGCATCAAGTTGACAACACTAACCATGGTGCAATCCAGCTCACCAGTCTACCTGTGTCTGTGACTTCTGTCATCATCATAGCTGAGTCTAACAAGGGGCAACAGGTGGGAAGATGGGTTTATGGTGGCTCATAGTTTGAGGCCACAGTTCATCACGGTAAGTGAAAGCACTATGACAAGAAAGTGGAGAAGCTGGTCACATTGAGTCCACAGTCAGGAAGCAGAATGCAGGTGAAATTGTGGCAATCATCCTTGCATACACTGAGATTACAGGCATGACTTATATATGCAACCACCACTTTTAGTTCTAGGTCACTAGGAACAACACTAGATGGAACAAGGTGGAAAGAAAACACAGAAGTGTAAACACTTCTTTTTTTTTTCTAGCATGTTCTGGTAATGGACACTTGGGTAACCTGCCCTGATGACAGGAAAGAAATATAATTCAGTATGTGGATGGGTTAGTATGATTCTTACTCAGAGACCGGGACTGAGGGGGGAATCCACCTGACATCCTTTGTAACAGGCCCCAAGGTCAGGGAATCCTAGTAACAGTAACACAGTAACACAGTAAAACAACAACACAACACAACAACAACAAACCGAAATTTCCTCAAATTGGGGAAAGTACTCACAAAATTGTACAGGAAAAAAAAAAAGGGAAGGATTCATATTTTTAATATTTCAAAAACATACTATGAAGTGAAATATAGGTTCACTTACTAAGATATAAAAGCAGACTTTTAAAAAAATTGAGTTTATTGCTTTGTTCAACAGTTCTCTTCCAAGTTCCTACAAGATCCACTACGCGTGTCAAGAAACCGTCAATTCATTTAAATAACAGTGTCGTTGGGTTCATACACCTGAGTAGACTTCAAGTCATATGACTCTCTGCTTGTGGCCAGCTGTTTTAAATGAGTATGTTAAGTAATTTAGACACTTTTTTTTTTTGCAAAGGCTGCATGATTTAATAAATTCCCATATGCCTCAACATGTGCCAAGCCTACCAGGTTATCTTCAGTGCAGCTGCTGTTATGATAATAGCTGCCAACTTTCAAACAACTGAAGAGAATAATGAATAAGCTATGAGCTGGCTCACAGGTAAACTTAGATTGCTCCCAGCTAAAATGTGGGCCATTTTCAACTGTAAAAGAAAATTAATTAAAAAGAGTTTACCTCCTGTCCACTGTGTGAGAAACAGGACTCAATAAAGACTTTTGCATTTGTAGCTTAAAAGCCTGAAGCTTCAGGTAAACTCATTCTATCTGTGTATTCCAAACCTAATGCTATAGGCTGTGGTACGGGCTGGCTTTGTGAGGAGACAGATTGGGAACGCCTCATCCCTCATTCACAGCACAAAGATCTGAGAGCCTCACAACATCGAAGGAAGAAGTAGGTGGCATCCATGCATTAAAGACTCATTACAAAATGCTCCAAAGATGTTAGGAAAATGATATGTATAGGGAAAGAAACACACTTATATACATGCATGGAATTGTCAAATAGTTAACCAATAAATATAAGGGAAAGAAAGCAAGGAAAAGATAAAGCTCCATCAAATAAAGCAGTTTCTATCAGGATGATTTAGTGATCAAATCAGAATGGGTGAACCTTTCTAAAAATGGCAGTGTCACATTAAACATTAATAAATACTGGGCAAAACAATATCATCAGTCTTAAGAGTAACTCTGGGACTTCAGTAGTCCTAGAATAAGTGCAAATTTATCTTCCATGCTAGTTTTTAATGGCGTAACCAATGAAGACTAGTAACCAGTGTACTAGTAAATAGTCCATCTATTTCCAACTGCCCATAATAACTGAGGACTATTGATTGGATGGATGAGGTTCCTCAAAGGGGCTGGACAAATTGCCTTCACAAGACAACAGGGCTCCTATGTGTTGCCTACACGAGTGACTTTATAGGGTACTTAAGGTCTTCTCAGCTGTCCTGTAGGCTTTGATTCAGTTTCCCACTGTATTCTACTATTGCCTAACTGAGAACTTCATTATATAGTTTCACTTCTTCCTTGCTTTATGAGGACAATGCTGAGTGAATTGTAAACTCCCCTGCAGATGCAGATTGGCTACCATCATACTTCTTACTTGTAGCCACAGAAACTGAAATTATGAAATTAAGCACATATGTGGGATGGAGTATATTCTCCAGGCACCTTTAGATTTGCTAAGGATCTCTGGGGTCTGTGATGCTGGAAACACTAAAGGATCCTATTAGAGCTTTTGGTTCTAATATCTCTAGCTATTCAGATTAATCTTGGAAAAGTACGTAAATGCCACAGATACTGAGACTACAAGGAAAAGTCTCAGAATTTCTTCTGTGGAAAATGGCAAGGGATGACTTTCTAACATCTTAATGTGACTCTTATCTGACCTTTATACAGCTCATGGAGGCTACTGAAAAGGTGCAAGATGCCACACATTCAACAGGTCTGTCTTCAGAGCAACACGATAGGCCAGAATTTGCTGTGACACTATTGCCCAGTTTAGTCACCACAGGAAGTCCCCCAAACAACTGGGTCACCACTTACACAACCTAGGTAGAGTAGGGGTGTTGAGACCTTAGTCTCATTCCAGCACAGGAACCCAGAAGCACTTGAAAGGGATTCTGGTCTATTCAGTACCCGGGGAGGTTTGCCTGCACTAACAGAATATTGTATAACACAAACGAAATGCGCATACTCTTTTTTGCCATTGCAACATGAAAGGTAAGAAATTTCACAAGAATAATAATTAACTTGCTACTTTGGAAACCTTCTCCACTGCCATAGTGTTTGGAAGGATTTTACTGCATGAGACAAGTTTACCTACAAAAGCAACCACTAATGCAATGAAAGAATATGCCATACATACGGCATAAAAATCCACATTCTTTAGCTTGGGCCAGTTCTACTCAAGACCCAAGAGTGTAGGAGATAGGAAGGATTTTTAATGACTCTGTGTTACTTTGAAGACTGCATACACTTAATGCTACAATTACACAATCCTGGAGTAAATACACTTCCTATTCCTGATTTGATTATGTGAATAATTAGCCATATTTGTTTGAATCTACCTTAAATGTCTTTATTCTTGCTGATTAAAATAATCAAGGCCTGCCTAAAGGTGGAAAAAACCTGAAAGACATGTTAAGAAAGATGAGAAGAGGAAAGGGGAGAAGATGGGAAATGGTGTGTGCCATAAAAATTAGTGAGCAATTAACAGTGGAAAAAATAATTGCTTACAATTTGTATAAAGCAATCATACCATGTAGGACAGCGATGTGGTGTAAGAACACGTAATTATGAATAACGAGATGGAAACAACAGCAGCGGGGGTAAAACATCAATTACAGACAGCAGAGAGGACCACAGAACAAATGTGCCAAGAGGAACGACACATTCCCAGAGGTGATGATGGTGCCCTAGATTTGAGGAGGGTCTAGGTGACCGTGGCCAGCACCTCTGTTTCCTGCATGTCTAATCACAGAATGCATTTCATGTTTGGAAGACAGAGTCTGAAGAACATAATTACGGACTGCAAGTGTTTTTCTGTGGAAGCAAAATTATCATTCATGTCTGAGATTGTGTAAATATGCCTTAATTTTGGTCAACATCAATCTGAACTCAAGAAAATACAATTCTCCAGCCTTGCTGTAAACCGCAAGGACAAGCTAACTAGAGAGATCCGTGCGTCAGAGCAAAGACATTCCAGAAGCTGCAAAAACCCTAGTCAGGGGAAAATGATCCACTCTGCGGTGACAGACTCGGTCCCTTCCTCCATGTGAGAGCCAGCTCACAACTTACAAAGGCCACATGAAAGGAGATGTAAAGGCTAGAGACGGGAAGGTAGTTCTTAGCCAGCAGGTCAGGTATGAAAATCATCACAATTTGACCTGCCTTAGGAAGGCGGGCAAGCTTACACAAATCACCAGAGTACCGCACACTCATGGAAGGGGAGAGAAGAAACCACATCAAGAGACCCAAGGAAACTGGAGGCTCTGAGAGCTTCCGGAGTCTCGCCCTCTGCCATGGACCTTAACTTCGAGGGTAGGGCAAGTGTTCTGCCGTCACACACCTCAGGAAGAAAGACTGAAAGGGCTATTTTCCTAAGTGTTAGCAGACTTACTTTTCCTTGAGAAAATCCACAACTCTTTTGAAGTCAGCCACGCAGTACTCTCTCTTCATGTCCATGAGCACACTGTCAGAGGCAGACTGTACTGGGATGTGGAGAAAAGCGTAGACTCTGGGGTGGCTGAGGATTTTTGCCATTTCCTGAGAGAGATGATAGGAGAAACGTTCATCATTTTAAAAATCTGAGGCTTTCCTTCAGAACGACACATGTAAGTGCTGGAGAAGAAACACTCCAAAAAATGGCCTACACATTATGACTCTTAAGGCAGCTTCAGCTGGCACTGTTCCAGGGTGATAGTGGGTGTCTGGTATAGCTTTCAGAGGATTCCATGGGAGAATTACCTACTCATTCACTGTCTCTTGCAGGATTTAAAAAAAAAAAAAAAAGTGAAATCAGATAAAGCCAAAGAAAAGGTATTTTTGAGTGCTTCAAATTAACCAGCATTCCTTCCTCCTCACAAAGAAGTTTTGCACTCTACTTGGTGACATTAGTAGCAGAAACCTCAGTGGTTAAGGAGCTAAGATCTCATGATTTTGTCTACTTTAACACAGAAAGTTTCATATTTAAGTTCAAAGTGCACTTTCTCAATACTGAAGAGAAGAGGAGGAGAGTTCTTTCTTTCCTTTAAAAAAGATTTTGCTTTTTTTTAAAAATTCAGTTTAGTTACTGATATGTTTCAAGCATTTACAGTGGGAAAGACACATGGCCAGACAAGAAAGAGAGCCAGTTTCCTGCTGCATGTGTGAGAGTAAAAGGCAGAGTTCAAAAGACAAGAAGAGGTGGAGAGGGAGGATGAAGAGAAAGAGATGGGATGGGGACAGTCTACACTGCTCTTTACCAGCGTGTGTGTGCACAGTGGTGTCTGCTTCTCCAGTACAGAACAGTACAGCACCTTTTGGATATCTTTTCAGGACTTTTCATTCTTTCTGATTCTCCTTTGTCTTCTTAGAAGAGGTTTAAACTAGACTTGTCCAATTTCTTCCCTCAGGTTTGCTTTCTCGACCTTTGCAGCAGACACCATCTCTCTTTCTCACCCTTTTCTCCTCATCCTCCCTCTCCACACCTCCGTTCATCCTTACAACAAAGTTTTGAAGGATCTTATGGGGTCAAACAAACAGCTAAGGCCTCCCAGTGGCTGTCGTCACAGTGGCTGTTCAGTCACTCTCAGTCACAGGAACACCAGCCCTGCTCCGTGCTGCCCATTCTCTTCCCCAGGCTGAACATTAACCATCTCATCAAAGCACAAGCAGACAGGTGAGCTCCAGCCAGCCACCTTCTTAGTAGAAGAGTAGTTATTATGATTTTTTTTTTTGAAAAGCCCCTCTCACCAGGAAGTGCAGATTACCAAATAAACTTACTTTAACTACCATTTCTCTGCAGGGCCTCTCCTAGGAATTAGGAAGTACACACACCTGGCTGTAGATACATTGCCAAGAGCTGGAGTTTCTAATGAAGTAGCCAATTAGCCAGATGCAGTGCCATGGTCAGGAGTCTTTGGGACCACAACTTACGTGCTCTGCAGTGAAAATGTTGGTCCTCAGCTATGAGTCCTACCTTCCTGGTTTCTCTATACCAGAAGATCACGATACCCAAAGCTTGAGAGAAAGATCCTGAAGATCTTTTTCCTAAAGGGCAGGGCTTAGATATTCTTGGACACATCTATTGTGGTGAGAAAGAAAGTATCTGAACACACATAATGGTTGCAAAATATAGGTACTTTTGCAGTTTCTGTTTCTGGAATTCCTCATCTGTGGAATGGGGCTGGTGACAACACCCTTTCACAAAGCCACAGGGCTAGTATTAAAAGGCAGTAAATAATCCAGATATGCTTAAACAGTGAGAACAGGACACATAGAGAAAACACTACATACTCAGCTGTACAATGGAGTCTCAGGCTGCCCACCAGGACAGAAGAAAATGCACTTCCTGAAGGCACATGGGGGTCACCGACTGTGAAGAGGGTACAACTCTGGGCATGACTTGGTCCTACACTTGTACCAGCTGACAGAAGAGTCATCAGAGGGAAGAAGAAACACGGTGGCTTGTTTCTTTCTCCATTCTCAAAGTAAGCTTCCCTGCTAGCAGGCATCCTCTGCTTGATAGTACACACTTCACAAATTTGGAATGTAGGGCAATGGGGCACTAAATCAAACCAGCCAGCCCCCCACCCATTAAAGCCTGTGTTTCATGACCTGAGGGAGCAGCACAGTGAGGGAACTGGTTGCCTAGGACACGCGAAGCCCTGGGTTCCAGCCCCAACACCACATAAAAACAGGTGAGATGCTTCAGGCCTGCAAATCCAGCATACCAGAGGCAGAGGCAAGGGAATCTAAATCCAAGGCCATCTTCAGATATACAGAAATCTCAAAGTAATTTTCGAGCTCCATGAAATAACAAAAAGATTCTCAACAATGCCTGTGTTCTGCCACTTCACAAGAATCCCCAACAATGCAGATTAGTGCAACCACATTTTCTGTTTTTCTTCTACTTTTTTTCCCTTGATGCTCTTGTTGAAGGACAACCTGTGCTTCTACCCTTTTCAAATACTTCCTCCATTCTGGTCTCCCAGCAACCAGACCCCAGTGTTATCCAAGTCAAGGAATCAAAGAGTGAAAGCTACACAAGGGCAGGAATTATGTCTGCCCTTGTCTATATATGCCAATAATAGTTCCTATGACACTAATAATTCTTAGAGTCACTGAAATATAAAGCCATAGCGCTGCTGAGATGGTAAATGTGCTTGCTCCAAGACTGACAATCTCAGATCTGAGTTCAAGTCTCTGAGACTCAGATTGTGGAAGGCAACAAATGCGTCTCTAAAGTTCTCCTCTGATCTAAACACACACACACACACACACACACACACACACACACACACACACACCTAATACAAACACATACATATTTTGCATTTGCAAATAGCTGTTTTATGGACACATATTCTATGAACATATACACAAACACATATATGGACAGCATATAATAATGGGATAGAATATGATGTTATGAAGCATAATAATGAAATTAAAACACAATATATCTACATTCGATAGAAAGACAGAATTTTGGTTAATATTGAATCAGACTGACAAAAAGCAGACCCACAGGCATCAGCTTGCTTTAATTTTGGGGACGAGGAGAATTGTATGTGAATGTGTACAAAATTAAAACCCAAGACTGCAAAAATTGCCCCTAGACATTCAGATCTTAATCATAATATACAACCCAATGGAAGGAATCTACAGCCCACCCAATGTGCTCAGGCTCCCCAAAGAAATGCACAGCCAGGCATGGGGCAGAGGTTCACCAATGAAACTTTCAGTCCAATGCATACAGCTTAAATTTACCAGAGGCCAAAGGAGAATTTGGTTCCGGTGTAGTTCTATGTGTAGCTGGGGTGAGTTTACATAAAGGCACAGAAATGGTATAGTTACACAGACACACAGACACACAGACACACAGACACACACACACACACACACACACACACACACACACACACACACACAAAATGTATATGAATGCCTTTGTGCTTTGCAGAGCTCAGGTAGCAAACAGGATGAAAATACTATTTCAACATGAAGTAATTTATAATTTAAGTGTTGATACGCCAAGGCTGATTACAATATAGATGGCAACTATTTGACAGGCAGGAAGTAAAGAACAGCTAACCAGATCAATAAGCCAGTATTTCTGTCTTGTGCTGTTATATGGAGCTGTCTTCTTAGACAATGGAAATTGCATCCATGCTTATTGTTTATTTCTGAACTCAAAATATCAAGAAAAAGCAACAAGCTGAATGCAAAAGGCTTGAACTTAATGGGCAATCTGGTGAGCACATTTTCAAACAACAGTTAAGTTTCATTTTTCTTACACTGCAGACACCAGTGGCTGCCTGGTTTCGAATATCTATACCACCTACTCATGTATGAGTATGCAAATAAGATAGGAGCTGGAAAACCAGCTCAGCACTTAAGGGTACACACTTGTTTCCCACAGGATCTAAGTTCAGTTCCTAGGCGGCACACCACCAGTTCCCTGCTCTGAACACAAGTGCACATAACATACCCAGATACATCATTAAAAATTAAAGAAATCTCTTAACGTGTAAAGCTATATATGAGTGAGAAAACGTAGCACTCGTCCTTCTCTGTCTGCACCACACTGAGTCACTTCCATCCGTTTCCTAGCAAGTTTAATGATTTCATTTTCCTTTAGAGATGAAGAAAATGCCATTGTGTATAAATACCACATTTTATTATCTCTTCATCAGCTGACAGACATCTATGTTGTTACCATAACCTAGCTATTGTGAGTAGAGCAGAGACGAACCTGCTGTTGTCCTGTGGTGATACATATATTAGCCATTTTCATTATGCATACAATTCAGTGTCATCTAGTACAGCCACAAAGTCATACAACTGTCACATGTTATCTACAGCCTCAAAAGTTTATCTTCCAAAATTAAAACTGAGCATTCAAGATCAACACTGCATTCCCTTCTCCGTGGGCTCTGGGAAACATCTTTCCTCTTTGGGTCTACAACTCTGAAGACTCCAAGCATCACATATACATGGAATCACACAGTCTGTGACTATTATTAGCAAATTTTATTTTGCAGAATCTTCCAAGGTCCATTTCTGTAGCAATTTATATATTTGTCTTCTCTCACTTTTAGGTGGCTGGTGGCTCTACTGTAATGTCAGAGGGCATCATTCAGATTCCAGGCACAGTTTTTCCTACCCTGTAATTACACCACATATCCTCATACCCAAAGGCTATAAATGTAAATACCATTTTATTTCTCTATTTCCTTGATCTCTAAATTATATCACAACCAAGTATCAAAATGGACAAAGGGAAAGTTACACTTACAATATATTTGATCATAAAAATAAGCGGCCATACAATCTGTTTACATGATTCTTTCCAGTGAGTACTGTAACAATTGCAAGACAATATTCAAAAGAGTAGTGCCCCAGAGCTAGATGATCCCATTCTGGAGTCACCTTCAACACTAGCAAAGTCATGCATGCCCCCACAGAAGACAACCAGGAACATATTTCATCCATGGCTTCATTAATACCATCAGAGCACCATTGAGTCAATCAGCAGTGCCCACATTTCCTCTCAGCAAGAGAGCAATCAATCACCATAATAGCATCAGAAAGTGAAGGAGAGTGTGAACAGAAGAAATCCCCAGTCTCAATGTCCCAAATGGAAAGAACTGGATATTGTGAACGATTTCTAATTTATATATGAACTATAGCTTCATTGAAATAGGATGTTGGATTTTAAACTACAAAGAGTTAATGTTTTCAGAATTTGAGCTGAAATAGGTTGAGGGAAATGTCTGTCCTAATTAGCTTCTACAGAAACACTCAAGGACCTCAGCTCATCTTCTTCATCTTCCTGCATCTCAGTGTCAGGGCCAAGACCACACTTTACATTACAAAGATAAAAATACACATTTTCATACTAATGTCAAAACATTAAAAGCTGAAGATGCGTGTGCATGCACATGTGTGCACGTACACACACACACACACACACACTCATTTTCACATGATATCATTAGTGTTTACAATATGTTCAAGTTATTTTTCTGCTCCCTTAAGAAATCAAAAGTGGGATGGTGATAGAAAAGTGGGGTGGTGGATCTGGGAAAAGCTAGGAGAAGAAATGAGGGTGAATATGGTCAAAATAAACTGTATAAATTATAAAGTCTCAAAGAATAAAAATGTTATATTAAAAAAAGAAATCAAAAGTAAGTAAGTTCTACCATCCCAATTACGGCAATGGTTGCATAAGTCTTTCTGTATATTTAAAATCATAGTAGTGAACACAAACCATCAGTTAATTTCACTTTATTAGTTTAAAATAAAATAAAATAAAATAAAAAGCCTAACAGAAAAATGTGTTTTTAATCAAACACTCTATATGATGGAACAGATAATACTTCTGAGAAGGAATAAGCCTCTTGTAATTTTTCTTTTTTTAGTTTTGAAAAGATCCAGGCAATGAAACACACCACAAACAAATCAATAACTGTTCCATTTAATGGGTAAAGGGAAAGCCAGTTAAATTCAGCATTTAGCTGAGACAGCTCTATTGGCTTCTATTAAACATTACATAAATAATTAAAAAATCTAATGCAAAGGCACAAGCTAAAGATTTATTTTAAAATATTTACATCATTTATCTCTTGTCTGATTATCCAATTTGAAGCTTACCTTACATATCATTTGTTTCATACTTTAGGCAAAACACGTACTTTAGTAACTTAGCTGCATTAGTTACAAGTACCATACTTATAAAGCCTTTGATTAACATTAAAAAAAAATTGTATAAAAGCAAAATGAAAAAGGGGGCACGGGATGGGGGTTTTCTAGGGAGGGGAAATGGAGAAAGGGGATGGCATCTGAAATGTAAATAAAATATCCAATAAAAAAAAAACAAGTTATGGAAATGATGGCTAAACCAGTACTCATTCAATACCAGGTATGTTCCAGGATTAGTCAGACAGACAGTGGTGCCCTCTGCATTTCAGAAATGGGTATAGTGGTGCCCTGATTATGCCTAGACATACTAGTCTAGAGATTTCTAAATGCTAGGCTAATTTATCCATAAAATATGTATGTTGTTCACCCATAATGTGGCTTATCCAGAATTTTTCAGAGAAAAAAGGGCTACTGTATGTGTGTCCAAACACATGTATGTAGTATAACACAAGCAGGACAGGTGGATGTTTATTAAGGATTTGGATGTCACAATTCATGGAGGCCTAGACAATTGCCTCTGAGTCTTGAAAGGTAGGGACGATATTGGTCTGATTCATTCAGTCTGATGGCACAAGTGCCACACAGCTCACAAGTGCCCTACAGAAAGCTCAAAGCATGCCATTCAACAGTTATTACACAGCAACAGCAGGGACAAGCTTTCTTGGTAGCTACTGGGATTTAGCACGTCATTCCTTGTACACATTCATTCTGTGTGTTATTTTTCTGGGCTATGACAGCTGATGTTAACAGGCAGCTTGACCAGGTTAAGAGATTACCACCCCACTGCCCCCCCCACAACAATAAAACTGCCAAAATATACCTTTACAGATTAAAAAAAAAAAAAAAAAGGTGACTTGACAAACTAGGACTTCTGTGTGTATTTGTGGGAGTGGTTCCAGAAGAAGATCATATTTCAATCACCAGAGGAACAGTAGTTCATATTCGTCAATAGGCATGCATCATCTAATCTGCTAGTGACCCACACTGAACACACTGCAGAAGCAGAAACATAGCCTCTTCTTGAGAGCTGAGGTTTCCATGTACTTCCCTTCGTGGAGGAGCCCCTGCTCTCAAGCCTTTGGACACCTGAGCAGACACCAGTGGCAGTTGTCTAGGCATCCATGAATTGTGACAGCCAAATCCCTGGTAAACATCCACCTGTCCTGCTTGTGTTATACTACATACATGTGTTTGGTGGACACACATACAGTCGCCCTTTTTTCTCTGAAAAATTCTGGATAAGCCACTTTATGAGTGAACAACATACATATTTTATGCTAAAATAGCCTAGCATTTAGAAATCTCTAGACTATATGTCTAACTTAAGAGTAGCTGGCTATCTGGAAGAGCCAGTGTATCACTGTTCATGACAGTACAGTGAAGAGGACACAGTTATCGCTTTCACTAGCATATGCTAACTGTACATGATAGGTTTCTTTATGAGATATGTGTTCAGATATGCATGCTACCACCATCTTGTTATCCTCTCTTGTTCTTACATTGACTTAGCCATCCCAGTGGCCACTGCCTGCTTCCAGATATAAAATAAAAAATATTAACTCTGTCAAATTGGCTGCAAAAGTTTTCATGCCATGGAATATTCACTTTTGGATGATAAATAAAAAATTTTCTAATTAAACTACCAGAAGAAATGTTCAAGTAAAATACAAGTGGAGGCCGCAATTTTCAAACTCAAAGTCAGCCATCTTTAAATGACCCTAAGGTCATGCTGGTGCCCTCTAAAACCTGGCAATCCCAAACACAAAAGTCTAACCTAGGTCTTCATCTTTACTGTCATAATTCAGTGAAACTAAAACAACTGGGTATAGTAAATCCACTTACACATTTTTCCCTTAAAAATCATCATAGACACTTTCTTTCTTTTAAAACATATAAAAAAAACTTTTAGAAATTTATTTTGGGCATACATACCTCAGTGTATTAAAATACAAAGCTATACTTCCTGTAAAGCAGTCCATGGATACGGCAGGTCAGTTCTTTCCTTTTTGTCTAACATTACTCATATTATTTGGGTCCTAGTTGGATGGCACTGCCCTGTAATACCAGCACTTGGGAGGACATTACAGGAAGATCTCAAGTCCAAGCCAGTCTGGACAACAGTGAGAATCTTTATGAAAACGAGCATATAGAAGTACAGCTGGAGGAATGCAAAAGTCAATCTATTTATTATTGTAGTCAATAAACTGATTGCTTGATTTTTATCAAAATAATTCTAAAGAGGATTGTTCACTTTATCATTGATTTATAGAACACTGTGGATTAAACCTACTACACTGTTTAGGAAAATAAAAGACACATCAATCAGATAATTGGTGCACATAACAGTGGAAAGGCCCCCTAACAGTAATTTTCTCTATTATAAATGTAACGTCTTTTTACATTAAAAATCTAGGAAAATGGAAAAATAAAAGACAAATTAGTAACTGCCACCTCCCCGCAGGGTAGGGGTGCATACTCTGTAAGCTGGGCTGGTCTTGATCTTTGGATCTTCTTGCCTCCAAGTGCTAGAATGACAGGTGTGTGCCACTGTGATTGGCATAATCCTTAATAAAAGACAACTTCAATTCTCTCAAAATGAAAGAGAATTTCAATTCATCTTGAAACTGCTAATATAAAATTTTTTTCTGACACTACCTACTAGGATTAGAAAAAGTGAAATAATTTTTAAGAACTAAAATAAAAGGTTAAAGATATTGTTGTAGAACATGGGGGGTGGTGGTGGTGGTGCATGCCTTTAATCCTAGCACTGTAGAGGCAGGGTGAGTTTGAAGCAAGCTAGGTTTCCATCCCAAGCTATGCTTACATACTAAATTCCAGGTTAGTCAGCACTACATAGTGAGACCCTGTCTGAAACCCAAAATCTTACAAACAACAAATGGTATTCGGCCCTCCTCAGTCAAGCACTATCATTACAGGCATGTGTGAAGTTTCCATATTAGCATAGCCAGAGAAATTTGAATATGCAAATAACTATCTGACTATACAAATAACAACAGGGGTGACTTGGATTTGTGAAGTCATACTATTACAGCAATCATTCCTGGAGCTACAACAACTGCAAAAACTAATATAAAAGGAAAAAAAATTGACAGAAAAGATCTTACAAGCAAAAAAGGAAAAATGGAAAAGAGAAAAGGCCAATAATATTCCTTAAAGTCTTATAAACAGGCACCAGGAAAAGCCCTTGACTGCCTTGATTCAGAGGAGCAAGGACATTTGCCAGTCTTTTCCAAATTATAAATAGTTAGTGATGTTGGGGCCCAGAAAAGCAAGAGCTCAGTCAGAGTATGTCACTTAGGCCTGCAGTGCACTTTGCTGAAAGGAAGTTTTCAGGCTGCCTGAAGAGTAAGGTGATTCCCAGCCTGAAGCCATAGGGACTCATTCTAAAGTTCTTTTATCTGGCAGAGGGGAATTCTTCCCAAAGAATACTGCTTTGGTCTCCTGCCCTCAAATTGTAATAACCAGAGAAAGCTGGTCACTAGAGAAAAGACTATGAACCAGACTCAGTGCCCAACTCCAGGCAGATGTTTCTTGGATTCTGAGGGAGCAGCTTTGGAAGGGCTCTATCACCCACCATGGTCCTACCAGTTAATGCTGCCTGTCACATGAGACTCAGCTTCAAGAGAGGTAGTCTGAGGAGCAAATTCAAACTGAAGCCTAAGAGGAAGGCAGAGAAAATCTGGGTGAGGAGCTCCCTCACCAGAAGTAAGCAACAGAACAAGAATCCCAGCACAGTTTAGCATCTGCTGGAGGCCTTCTTCCTCCTCTAATTAAGATAGCCCCTTTTAAGACTCAACAGAGACCCATGACATGTACTATACCCCTTGTGCAATTCTAGTGACTTCCACTTTCATCCTATCAGACTATAATTCCACACAAAGCATCTTGGAAACCACTTCATGTCTCTCTTTTATGAAAAGAGAGAGGGAAGGACAAAAAAAAAAAAAGGGTTTTAGGTTTGGAATTAGACTTGAGTCACCAAAACCGGTATCTTTGGCTTATGCTAAGGCTGAAGTGCTTACTCTCTCTTGAGGACCCTCACCATACTTTGTATGCTCCTCAGATTCTGAGGAGCAGAATCCCCATCCCACGCTCCCACAAGGGTTCTGCAACCCTTCACATGAGGTGGCCATACTAACCGTACTCACCCTCTTGGGTCTATCATCCTTTCTTTTGAGCATAGCTCTTTCTCAATGCTTGCATTTAAGTTTTATCTTTAATAAAATCCCACTCTGCTTCACTTTACCAAACAGTCCTGAAATTCTTTCTAGCACTGAAGCTATTGAGAATTCCAGTTTGATGGTCTAAACTGACATCCTTAAACATCTAGAAAATGAACTCCTAAGGTTGCTGAGGGTGACAGTGTGGAGCTGTGTCTCTGTCCCCTGACAATACCCAAGTGCAATTTTCTGAGCCACACTCATTTGAGGTTCAGGACAAGACTAGGCAGGATTTTTTCTTTACTGAATCTAAGACTCAGAGCATATAGTGCGACAGTGTGTTGGCGTATCAGTGCATTGCCAGTTAACAGGTCCCAGACTGGAAGATCATAGAGGATGACCCCTCGTGTATACTCAGTACAATCCAGAAGCTGATACTGACACTGTTCAATGCTATTCAAAGGCATGAGATCTAAGTTTGGTCTCTAGTTGAGGAAGAGACACAGTATTCTTAGGTCCTAAAATAAAGACACTACTATACCTTCACTTGACATTTAATCCAGATCTGGTGTGTTGTTGCACACCTTTAATCTGAGCACTCTGTAGGTAAAGGAAGGCAGGTGTCTGTCAGTCTGAAGCCATCTTGGTCTACATAGTCAGTGCTAGGACAGCCAGTGCTATCAGAAAAATTCTGTCTCAAAACCAAACAAATAAACAAACAAAGAGTTAGTTCAATTGGACCTGCCAATCTCACAGACAAATTTCCCTAGGAAAGCTCTCTGTTCTAGATATGGCAGAGCATGCACACAGTCCAAACTTCAATCCTCAGGAAACACACATCCAGACACAGGTACACACAGACATAAACATGTATACAACTTAAAAATATGTCACGATAATGGTCTCCGCCAGTTATCTGGCTGTTCTTTGCAATGGGCCTTGGGCCACTGCCCTCAAACCTTAGGATGCCTCCTGTTATAATGTCATAAACTTTCTGCCTGTTGTCTATAGTACTGTGTGTCTCATTTAAATTCATGTGCCTGAGATCACAAGGGAGGTTTGGGAGGTAGAAGAAAGGTAAGAGAAATCCCAGTAACATTATCCCTGTACCCTGAGGTATTTCCTGTGGAACAGCCAAGCAAAAATTACACAAAATTATTAATAATGAATCACATCTGGAGGGTGGAGGGAGGGCTCAATGGTTAAGAGCACTTGCTGCTCTTGCAGAGGACTCATTCCCAGCACACACAACTGTGACTCCAGGTCCAGGGACTTATCCTCTTCAGGCTTCCATGGGCAGTAAGCACACATATGGTTCACATATGTATACTCAGCCAGACACACATACACACAAAAAATAAGTGAATTTTAAAAATAACATAAAACATGCCTGGGAGGCGGGGAAGAAGGCAGTGTCGGAGAGAGCAAAGACCAGGGAAGAGCTGCTCCTCCTGGACTCCAGGTAGGGTGTGCCCCTTGGCCTCACAGTGACAGCAGAAGGGAAAATTGCATTTACCAATCTGCCTATGTTTACAGGTTAGCAACACCATGCTCTGGAGTACTCTTGTCCCTTGAGGTCATAGACTAACTAAAATTTTGACTCACTGTCTTTACCTAGCACCTCAAGTGAGTGTCATTTGTCATGTACCTAAAAAAAGAACAAAATTCAAATTCAAATTTTATATCTCTATAAAGAATAATCTTAATCTAGTATAAATCATAAATTATGTATTTATGTTTATTTATAGTCATATATATAGCATATGTAACATATGCATAAAGGCAATTTTAATTTTATAGTTTGCAACACTTTCCTCTGATGAATTAATTTATTTTGTATTAGTGCAGCAATTTTATTTGATGCTAGGTTACTTATAAAGAAGAACTCACACCTGGTGAGGACTTTATGGTGGGAATATAAAAAGGAAAAAAGAAACTCTGCAAAGTATAACCGAACATATAATGTCCCAAAGGGAACCAGGATGGAGACAAGCCATCAATGAATTGGCTGCTTAGTTGTGAAGACAGGGTCTTACTGTGTAGCAACTAGGATTGAAAGCACTACAATGAAAGAAACAGTGTGGCCATGTATCCTGTCTCTTCCTCCTCTTCCTCCCCCTCCTCCTCCTCCTCAACAGAACCAGGTTTTATCCAAGGTACTTCACCTCCTTACCTCCCAAAGGCCCACCTGCAAAAATCCAGATGAGCAGACCCTTATTAGTATGTTAGGATAAAGATACACTTTCAACACAGGGACCCTTGGGGACACACATACCCTATGGACTTAAAGCACAAATTAGTAAAGCAGCATCTATTTCCACAAGGCTGACAAGAGGACCATGCACTCCGCCTTTTGCATACTGCTTCAATCTGGTCCGCTGCCCTCCCCCAGCAGTGCTTTCACTGGAACTGAAGGAAAAAGAAGCTGAGTTGGCATTGAGTCTATGAACACTGTGGCAGGGTGTTTTCTCAGATTCTAATCTGCTTCTCTTTAAGCACAGCAAACTCCATAGATAGAGATCAGCAGGCTGCTTCCGAACATTAAGATTAAGTTGATTCCTAGCAATAAATCAAGTTGTGTGTGTGTGTGTGTGTGTGTGTGTGTGTGTGTGTGTGTGTCAGAGCTTGTTGTGGGATGTTTACTTTAAGGCTCCATCTTGTGTTAGGAGACACAATCCTGAACTTGTAGTTTATCAGCTGGGCCAGACTGGTTGGCCAGCAAACCTTGACTTTACTGCCATGGTTGACTGTACCCAGAAACTATCAGTCAAAATAAAGCCTTCCTTCCTTAGCCAGCTTTTGCCAGAAATTTTGTAATAGCAATGGCACAAGAAACCAAGAAGTCATAGCGCAAATTTGGGCTCTCAGAAAGATGACAACACAGCACCTGTTGGGAGGTAATGCACCAAGAAACTGTCACTGGTTCAGAGAGCAGTGAAAACTCCTGAGGTTGATGACTAGGACTAGGCATGTCCACTGTCACCTCCCACTGCTGCTTCTGACACACTGCCCATCCTCTTTCATGCACACAGCACCCCTTGCTCTATAGCCTATTCATAACAAAGTGGTCCATTGCCTTTCCCCAAATGCTATTCATGTCTCTATAGATGTTACCTCAGCCTAGACTACAAGTCCCACCTCAGGAATCAGTAACTCCTCCTCCTGTGGCTCCTCACTACACAAAGTATAGATCATTTCCATTCCTACACTTTTTCCTAGGCAGTGACCACTGTGTGTTCTTTCCCACTTGACTGCCCTCTTCAGCAATCCACCCCCGTCCCCATGCCACCTCCAACACAACCCTTGTGATGACTGAACTGCCATGGCCATCAGCAGCACCGCGTTTCTAAGACTGAGCAACCCAGACAGCAAAGTCAGTATTCACAGACACACAAGTTGTATCTTGACTCTTCCCAGCACCAGGTATTAATAAATCTCAACTGTAGATAGACAGTTCACTCTAAAATTTCAGCAATATCCAACACGAGTTTATAGTACTATTTTATAAGACATTACCTAAGAATAACATCATCTTTTGTAAATACAAAACACTAATTATGAATATTGCCAAATTTCAGGAGCTTACAAATATCTTTTGAAAACAAAGAAGCAAGGAGCTCGCTTAACAGGACAGCTCAGGGAAGAGTAGTGGCAACGTGGATACTGTGCTTTTCATAAACATCCAACCCAGTAGAGATTCTCTAACTGAACAAAACCCCAACACATCAGACTCAGTAACCATCTCATTTTGTGCCATTTCACTATCTGTGCCTCTAAAATAGTAAGGAATCAATAATTTAATTCATTTGTTTTCACCAAACACTGAAATATGCAACCTGAGGAGCATCCATGTAAAGAGGACACAGCCCACTTCATCTCTCAATAACAAGCTCTTGATCTTTTAGGAGACCCTGTATTTCCTAGTGCAGCACAGCTTTGTAGTGTCTGCCTGGTTTCCACTTCCACACGACCTGTT
Source organism: Rhabdomys pumilio (assembly GCA_030674055.1). Classification (NCBI taxonomy): domain Eukaryota; kingdom Metazoa; phylum Chordata; class Mammalia; order Rodentia; family Muridae; genus Rhabdomys; species Rhabdomys pumilio. The sequence continues at coordinate 31,930,273 of JANHMN010000006.1, read as the reverse complement.
TCCATAGACTGGACATCGCTGCATATGGCCATACTCTTCCCCCTGGAGTACTATGGGTTCCACATATGCACCATTATCTGGCTGAGGTGTCTGTCATACCACAGACCAAATGAGAAGTGGAATGGTAGTGAATGGAAGTCCCCCCCACAACCCCGGCCAGAACCAGTTTGCAGTCCTTGTTCCTATTACAAGGCATTCACTAACAATGTCAGGTAGAACATCAGCCACTCTCGAGGCTCCATCAGAAAAGCCCAAGAGCCACAGGCTGGAGGTGTCTATCCAATGGATTGCAGGAAACTGCTAGAGAAGCACAGCCTGGGCAATGCTACATGCACTAAGTTCTTGAAGATTTCTATGAAAAGCAGAAAAGCACCAGCTGCATCTGTGTCACTGTACAAAACCAAAAAGTGGCCAGTAAAGTTTTCACTTCATTTTGAAAAAAATGTAGCATTTTTGGTTAGTAGAGTCTGTGGCATCTTAGTACTCTAAAATTTTAGATTGACTTTTGTAACTTTGAGGCAGTTGAAGAGGTAGAATATAATTGATTAGATTATTAACTTATCAATTAGACAAACAAGGAAGTAAAACATGGTCACTTTAAGAGACTGAGACAATTCCCTCCTACCACTTCTACTACCTGACAAAGAAATAAGGATCAGACCTGGTGATATAACTTGTCTCCAGCCACACTGTAACAGAATGCTATAAACAGAACTAGAAACAATGTCCTCAGTTTCACAACAGTGCCTGTTAAAGACAATATGTACCTTTATAATGGAGACTAAGCTAATTTGTGTCCAAGCTAACAGAATATACATGGTTCAATTATTCAGACTACCACCACATCTAACAAAAATATTACATTCTGAATCTAATTATTTTAAATATGCATCATATTTACTATTCACTGGGAAATATGCCTGACCCTAACACTTCCCCATCTGGAGGGAATTATTGTACCTGATCATGTTGAACGGCATGTCACTTAAAAATCCCCACAAAAGAATCTATGCAAGATGACTCTTGTGAGAAGCCAGCAGCCACGTCTTGGATGTGTTCTGTGTTTTCCTTACCTATCTCTCTCCAAATGCCCCAAGTTAAAACTTTTCCTTAGTAAACTCAACTTTTAAGAAGAAAAGGTCTACCTAAAAAAGCAATGGCAGCTTTTTCTCTGTGAAGTACAGGGGTAAGACAACCAATCATGTCTACCCCAGGACTCTGCAATTTCACTAAAAAAGAGACTGTATATTACCCTTTAGAAGACTTTATAAAATATTCACTAGAAAGATTATTTTTAACAGACATAATCTAGAAATTCATATAATATTGAATAAGAAAATTGGTAAACAAACTGTGGGCATTTATTATACAAAACTTCACAATAAACCAGAAACAAATTATCAAGACACATGACAGGAAGAACTAAAAAAACTTTGTGGGGAAAGTAAACTAAACACAAGTCTACTTATACTGTATTCAGGAAATGGAGATGTGCAGTGACAGAATTTCTTCATTCAGAGCAATGGCTGCCTTTAGGAGGTATTAACGGGAAATAGATGTGGGGGAAATCACATTAGAAATGTCCTATGTCTTTTCATGCTGCACTTGGCACAAACATCCAATGAAGAAAGTCTGTAAGGACTCACTTACCTGGGGGTTACCATACTCCATTGTATCTGTTATGCCACAGTGAAAAGGGAGGGGGGCAAGAGGAGCAGGGAGTGACTATGGCACATATGAGCTCTGGGTGTGACTCAGCAACTGTGGTTGATGAAGGAAAACATGGACCTATTCAGGAAGGCTTCCTGCTTTGTACTACATACCCCCTTTTATAAATAATGTTTTACTTCGGAACCAATTTTATTAATATTTGATAGATGTTTAAAGATTTGATTGGTATATGTGTGCTGTGGGTTGGTTTGGGCACATGAATACAAGTGCTACAGAAGCCAGAAAAGCGTGTTGGCTTACCTAGAGCTGGAGTTACAAGCAAGCGTCAGCCATAACCTGTGTGCTGGAAACTGAACTCAGGCCCTCTGCAGGAACAATAGCTGCCCACTAAGCCATGACTCCAGTCCTTGATAGATTTTTTTTTTTTTAAGTATAAAAATTCTACTGTAGGGATAAACTGTAATGATTCAAACAATGAAACATTATTAGACACAGAAAAAAAAGCTATCTAGCCAAGAAAATACACAGGAACTGTACATGATTACTAGTTAAAAGATGCCAGTGTACAGTTTACTATGATTCCAACAAAATAATTCTGTGGGAAATCCAAAACTACAGAGAAAATAAACACATCAGTGGGGTTGGGGTTAGGGACCTTTGGGACAGTGATGCTCTTGTCGTGATGCTGTAGTCTAAATACATTCCATTAGGCTGCTGCCAAAACCCAGAGAATGTATTCCAACAGGGAACCTTCCTCGGACAATGCTATACAGGATACCAGCTGCAGGAATCCCCACAGCAGACCAACTCAGAATGAGAATCAGACACACGTATTGGGAATTTTCTGTTTGGGTCATGTACAATTTGAATGATTTTGATCTTAAGGTGCTTCTTTTGCATGGGAAGCACTTGTTTCACATACATTTAGTCCTCTCTCTCTCTCTCTCTCTCTCTCTCTCTCTCTCTCTCTCACACACACACACACACACACACACACACACACACACACACACACCCAGCACCCAGCACCCAGCTCATGAAACACCAAGCCTGGAGGACTACCTCTAGACTGATAACAGTCACTTTCACACTTTGCAGACAAATTGCCCCGATGTACTAAGCAGGTATCTTCTATACCTTGACTTCTTAAAATGAGCTTGCAGAACTCAATGAGGACTGTGCAAAAAAATGATAGCAGTAAAAGTTCTCTGAATGTACAACAACAAATAATTACTTCAACAACAAATATCTTATCATGGGCAAAACTATTTAGCAGTGCCTGCAATGTGGCATTGTGTGACATCACTGAGGCCTTGGTCTTGAATGCAAATCATGCACCTGCACATTGCAAATGCTACCACACCACACAAAGCCCAAACACCCAGCTGAGCTTTGAGACTACTGTATGTTATGAACTGCAGTGTTTCTCCTGTATGGGCAGAACAGCCTCCTGTTCTTATAGAATATAATAGTTTAATTATAGAAAACAGGCTTTTCATCTTTTCCTGCCATTCCATTATATGTAAGCAGCAGCAACACAAATTCTTTCTCAGAATGCATCACACTTTGAGGAGGGACTGGTTAGTGCACAGAGGTGAGAAGACAAACACTGTAGGAGTGCTAGAGTTGGGGCAGGGGGTGTTCGGTTTGGAACTGAGTCTGAGCAACTATAGCCCCGAATCCACAAAGAGGAATCTTGACCTGGAGATGATGGAGACAGAGTTATCAGTAGGCACAAGCATGCACACAGCTCTAATTGTGTATTTCCATCCCAGTGTCCTCCAATTATAAACAAATGCCCTAGTTTTGAGGCAGGATGCACAAATTAAGAGTTAGCAGGATACATAAAACAGCTGGGTTTGACCCATGATCTAAATACCTTATTTCCAAGACACAATTGATTCTAACCTTCAAAGGACAAATGAAAGCAATAAATACTACCAAATTAATATCATGTGTTCACTGCTGTCTGTCATGTGACTTTTTAGTTGTTAGAATGAACCCAAAGGCCTGGAGGCAACAGAGTCAATCAGGAATAGGCCTCTCAAACTTTGAGAGGTAGGTCTTTTGGTCTTTAAATCAGATTACCCCAGTTCCTCGTGACAACAACAAAGACAACCTTGCTCAGGAGATGACTGCAGAGTTTAAGAACTTAAAAGAAAGCATATTCGACAAAATACTACACATCTTCTATTGCAATTTCTTTAAAAATGTATCAGTGTCACTAGCTATGAGAGTAGACCCATCTGGCCTCACAGGCTGGCTTCTTCTTTTCTGACAGGGACTTGGGTCTGCCTCATCATTCATGCCTTTCCTAATGAGAAATGAATAAAAACTGAAAATGCCTTATTAAACAGTTGCTTTATATAGGAAAAGATGGGAAATTCTACCATACATGCCTGCTCTTACATTTCTAGGGCATTACAAAGTATTACCTAGTATTCTCTGTAAAGGCTAAGTGACTGCTTAAAAGTACCATTAATACACGTAGACGCCAAGTCCTACGCAAATGTAAACATTCACATTGATCTGGAACATACCCAGAGCTGTCCTGAACCCCGGCCCTGGCACTAGTCAATCACACGCAGTCCTGTCTTCTTAGGTTTATTTTGAATTCTGAACCCCAGTGTGTCTGCAGAGGTGAGGCAGGTCCAGAGGAAGATGGAGACAGCTGGATGCACTCACTGATAACCCATGTGTAGGCACTGTGCCTGAAACTGATGGAGTGAAAACAAAGGAGCCAGAATGGAAGAGGTAAAGGGGGAAATACAAAGAGGTACTGCAATTTTTTTCCTCTTTTTTGAAGGGGTGGTGGTGTGGGGAGCAGCGAGCAGGATTAGCTTATACTTTCAGATCAATAGCCATCAAATCTTATTTTTCTGAGACAAAGTCTCACTCTGTAGGTCAGCCTTAGCCTCCTGGCACAAGCCACTCTGTCCAACTTGTTTATCCAACTTTCTTTTTTAAAAATTATTTAAGAAATTGAAAGAATTGGGGGCAAAAAGAAACCTAACAATAAATAGACAAACTTTTAATGATCACACAGAGAATGAATAAAGAAAGACTAGTTAATGCTCCGAGGAACTTCCAAAGGGCAGAGTATTGCCAGAGGGTTGTGTGAGAGTCCACATGGACCCACCATCAAAATGATCCAGTCTCCTACACAGCCATGTCTGAGGAGCAGAAAGTCTGTTCATGAGTCAATGGTTCTTTAATGACAGAGGTTTCATTGAGATCTGTGGTGTGTGTGTGTGTGTGGTGTGTGTGGTGTGGTGTGGTGTGTGTGTGTGTGTGTGTGTGTGTGTGTGTGTGGTGTGTGTGTGTGTGTGTGTGTGTGTGTGTATGAACTGAGTGTTTGCATTGGATTTTCTATAGCATAGAAAACACTTGCAAGGGAGGGAATGGGGTAAGACTTACACAGAAGAAATGCCCTAGAGGAAGTCTCAGACTCAGGATAGACCAAGAGCTGGGAGTTCCATCCAGGCCTCCTTGACACAGCCTGAGACAAACATGATGCACAGCTGTCACCGTGGCATTGAGATGATTAATCCACAATGCTTGATGAGAAGACATGACAGATCTCTGAAAGGCCTTTTTGTCTTCATGTTTCGAGTTATGTCAAGTAAAATAAGTTTGAAGAAATTTTAGAAGGTTCACAATAAGGTCTATGCTATCATGATCCTTTAAACTGGTGTTTCTTTCTCTAAAAATGTCAGATGTGAATGGACTGACCATGATTCAATTAATGTCTCAGATGTGTGGCAGACCTAATTGTGATTCAAAGCTTCTACTTTGAATTACAATTAATAGTCATTTGAAAGGACAGTAAAACAAACCCATCGTAAAGACATAAGAAACACACTGGGAATAGAAGTGCATCACACTAAAATCTACATTTATTCCAATGATGGTAAAACATACTTTCTCCTTGAGGAAAGCTTCTTCCTAAACTATACCTTACTACAAACTGTGGAGTATTTCTAGTTTGATATCCTTTCAATTTAGTAAAGAGATGTCAACAGCAAGCATCTTTCCAATGAGCAATCATCTAAGTAAGTGATGTGCAAAGATGAAGAAGATGCTCTAGAAAGGGCATGTCAACCATCTAGCAATCCACGACTCACTATGCATGCAGACCAACATCAGCATCAACAACGCAAAATACAGAAATCACAAACATGAGCATGGATCAGAACAGGAACAAAATATACAACAAAGTTTTTAATAAAAGTTATCAGTTTAATGAGGAAAATAGATAAATGTCAGAGGCAATATGTAGGTTGTATATGAGTGTTACTTTTTGTGTGGTATCTAGAACTCCAAGTATGTAAGGGATGGTGAGGGTAAAGATCTCTGAAAATACTTCCACCCAACAATAAAGTTGGTGTCAAAAGGTAACATATAATCATGTGTTTTAAAACTCAGGAAATTAAGGTGAGGCTTACAGCAATGAAATGCCATACATGAACTATGGTAAGAACACTATGCTATCTATATGTCTGCAACCTACACTACTCATACACCCCCCTTCTTGGCGCCATGTCCCCATGAAAAGCAATGGCCTTCTATCAGTGTATACCAACAGCCTGTGAGCCACTGCAGCAACTTCAAAGTCTCATTCTCAGAAAACAGCCATTATTTGGCCTGGTCTGTGTGCATGCAATAGCTGGCTTGTTTAACGTGACCTGGCATTCACCCAGTGAGAAGAGCCTTTTGGCCAGGGGCATTTGTCAGAAATAATCAGTTGCCAAGTGTTTAACATCATGGCTGCCTGAGGCTCTAAAGAACAGTTGGGGCAAACAAAAGCAAAGCAAGAGGCTTAAAAGGTAAAGCAGAGGACTTGGTATCCATGGGGGACTTGAGACAGCACAGATGTACACATGAAACTCTACAAGACCACGAACATGTATAGTCTCCCTTTGTCTCAGTCTTTCTCTTGCTGTCTCATTCTTTGTCTGTCTGTCTGTCTGTCTGTCTGTCTCTCTCTCTCTCTCTCTCTCTCTCTCTCTCTCTCTCTCTCTCTCTGTGTTGTGTTCACTTTTTTTAGGTTATGTACATGTTCAGCAAAGACTTGAAGAGGTGCTAAGTTCTCACCTTTCTCTAAATTTAAAACATTCCACAAAGAGGAAGTGAAGGCAAGGGTGCAATTAAGCTGCTTCTCTGACCAATTGATGGAGGCATGTAGGACCCCTATGCAAAAGCCAAGAAATTTATGGGCTCTGTGCATTTTTAAAAATTGTCTTTTAGGGGCTAAAAAGATGGTTCAGTGGTTAAGAGTACTGACTGCTCTGCCAGGTGTCCTGAGTTCAATTCCCCGCAACCACATGGTGGCTCACAACCATCTGTAAATGGAATCTGATGCCCTCTGCTGATGTGTCTGAAGACAGCTATAGTGCACTCACATACATTCAATAAATAAATAAATCTTAAAAAAAAAAAACCTGTTTTTCTAAAACATCAGTTGATTACTAACCAAAATAGGTGAAGACATCAAACAAGATCTAGATTACAGACATTACAAAATTAATTCTGTAAAGGCATCAATAAGCAAAACAATCATACTAGCCTCAAAAAATTCTACCAATCTGTTTTCCTCATGTTGTTTATAATGTCCAGCTTTCATAAACAACAACCAAAGTATCCCTTTGCAAATCCAGCTTATACTCAAGGCAAGTTACTAAATAGAAAGAGACTGAGAAAGGCCAGAAATTAAGGAATATAAAGACTTTCAAACATTTAAATTACAATCAAAGAAACGTTCCTACAGAACTAAATGAAAGCAGGAGAAAAATGTCTCCCTAAATAAAACATACCATCAATGATACAAAAATACACACACACACACACACACACACACACACGCACACACACACACACACACACACACACTATAAACTTCTGCTGTGAAATGTTTATGATCTCAAACAAAAGTTCACTTCAACTTTTCAGGAGGTGTGAACAGGCAGACGAACCAATAAGCTCGGCAGCAGGTTACCTGACACCCAAGGGACACAGAGAGGAAACCATGACGAAAAGCGCAGATGTAGAGTTTCCATGAAGTGACATCACTGGCCAACGAGTGCACTGACAGGCACACAGTGGAGGGGTTTCAGAAGAGGAGGAAAGAGAAGGAGAAAGAAGACCAAAACAGATGACACCAACACCTTCTTATTGAAGGAGAGCATTGTGGAACCTCTGTACTTCTAAGCAGGAGCTAGACATCCATATGTCATAAGCAAAGCACTGAAGGTCAAAGCAGACAAAGTACTGAGAGAATCAGCAGAATCAGTTTAGCATGTGCAGACGTTCGCAATAATACTGATGGTTGTTTTCTTTTAAATCAAAAGAAAGTAGAGGCCCCAAATCACTAGGATAAAAGAAAAAGATGATGGACCAAAACCTCTATGTCCTGAGAAGCAATCCCTCAAATATGAAGGAAGTGAGACATTCCTAGATGAACAGAGACTGACAGACCTGCAGACACACCAGCCTTTCTAGTAATACAAAATGAAGACATTTACGTGGAAAGGAAAGAACGCTGGGGAAACCCTCCAATCTCCATGAAGAAATAAAAAGCAGTAATGAAGATCACTCCATGGTTATGAAGACTGTAAGTGTGCAGGGACTTGGGAGAGTGTTTTCGTTCAGAGTGGCAATATGAAACGTGAGTGAAGAGAAGGCCTTACCAGCAGTGCTGAATAAGCTATTATAGCCAAGCTGACCTAAATCCAAACTAGATCAGTGCAAATAAAGACACTAATCCCTAAAGGAGTCACTTAAAACATCTGTCCCCTTGTAGCAAAAGCAGCAAGGGGAGAAACAGCACACCGGACAACATGGGCCATGAGAGGAGTACGCTGTGCACTGAAATGGAACCTGGAAAAGAAGTCCTAAGCTAATGTGGCAATCTTCAAGACTATAGTGTGGATGTCATCAAGTCAAAATGGAGTCACACTGAATTAAATGCCAGTGGCCCAGGAACTGGTACTTAAAATAGGGGGAGGCCTGCTGGGGAGGGGGAGAGCACCCTCTTGGAGGCAAGGGGGAGAAGGAAAGGGATAAGGACCTGTGGGAGAGGGAACTGAAGGGGGCAACTGCTAGAATGTAAATAAATAAAGTACTTTAAATTTCAAAAAAAGAAAGAAGAAGGCATTGTGCCACAGAGCTAGAGATGAAACCATGTATAGACTCAGACTAGACTAGCTTGATCTATGCCAAGACTTCCAGCAGCAAGCAGAAATCAGGACTGAGCTAGCTCTCCCTTGGCCTTCACAGCAACTAACCCTGTTAACACCTTCAGTTGGAAATTCAACCTCCAGAATTGAAAGAATTTGTTTCTGGATTATTTTATTTTGTTTTGCTTTTAAGACATGACCTCATGTGGCCCAGGATGGTATGGAAATCAGGCCATTTTATAATTTTCTAGCAGAAGCCGGAGAGATGACTCAGTGGTTAAGAGTGCCTGCTGTTCTCCTCCAGAGGACTCAATTTCATTTCCAAGGCCCTATCAGATGCCTCAAACACATAACTCCATCTCCAAAGGATCCAAACTGTTATATAGTGAGGACGACTGTGAACTTCTTACCCTCTGCTTCAGTCTCCTGAATGGTGGGGTTATGGGTATGTGACGCTGGAGACCCAAGGCTTTTTCTACCAGTTCAGTGAAACCAGACCTAGTTTCTGTTACTAGCAACCTAGTTTATGGTACTTCTTTATAGCAGCTAAATATAAAAGCACTGAGGAAGAAGTTGAAAAATGTAAAATTACTAAGAGTGAAATACAGTAGCTAAATAAACGCAAAGTGGAATATCTAACATTTAAACTGACCAGAACATAGGCAGAGATTTGCTTATGTTTTTGACATATCTTAACACATAAACTATGAGGATTTCTTTTTTTCTTCTTTATTTAGAGACAAAATCCCTTTATATCCCTTTATACAGCCCCAACTGGCCTTAAACTGATGGCAATCCTTTTGCCTCAGACTCTTGTATATGCTAACACTATCAGCAAGATTACTTCTTTGTTGCCAACTGTTAAAGCCACATTTATCCAAAACATTTTCCCCTTATAGGCAAACTTCTCATAGTAATTTTAAGAGCACAATAATATTTTATAAAAATAATCAGATTTTCCCTTGTATAGATCAGTTTTACATCTTGATACAAAGTAGAGTCACTTGGGAAGAGGGACTCTCACTAGAGAAAATGCCTACAGCAGATTTGTCTCCACTGTGGGTGGTGTCATACCCTAAGAAGGGAGGGAGTCCTGGGTATTAAGAAAATAGTCTGAGCAAGCCAATAAGCAACACTCTTCCTTAGCTTCTATTTTAGTTCCTGCCCTGAATTCTGATTTGACTCAATGATAGACTATGAGAGTGAGGGATATGTAAATGAAATAAAACCTTTCCTACCCATGGTGTTTAATTACAGAAATAGACACCTAACCTCTTAAATTGATGAACAATTTACAATCTTTCCATATTGTTCTAAACAGACTGATTTTTTATTGGGCCCATATTTCATATCTCCTCCCCCTTGCTAAAAAAATTCACTATTTATTCCATGTAGACCGTTGTGTCTGTTCTCATTTATTATATTACTTTGGCTATGGCACCTGTAAATGAAGGTGTTCTCGGCAGTAAAAATAACTCCAATGTTTTCAGTTTAGGAGACAGTTGTTATTTATTGTTAAGTGACATTTAAAATTTTTGGACCAGAACTGCAAAAGCTTAACGTTTGTTTCCACATGTATTATTTCTGTAGCAGGAAAAACAGATAGTGAGGTGAGCAGAAAGGCATATGCGTATGTATGTGTGTGTGTGTGTGTGTGTGTGTGTGTGTGTGTGTGTATGTATGTGTGTATATATACACACACACACACACATACATATATGTAAAATGTGAACAAATAACTCTGTAGATGATAGACACAGCAGACTATAAAAATAAAGCTCATTTTTTGACAGATAGGCACATATCCTTCAACAGGTCTATAAACCATTAAGTTCATTGCCAGATTTTCTGTTCTATACCATGAATGACAGGAGAATTTATTACCTACCTGATATAAAATATGGGATTTTCATCTTATTAAGTGGTTAGTTAGTTCCTAAGGTGGCCTTTTAGGAGGCCATCAGAAAACCTGTTGAAGAATGCTGACTCCCTGAGTGCTAGCAAGCCTACGAACTTGTGAACTTAGAAGTCAATGGCTACTTTTCTTAATGGCCAGCGAATAAAACTAGAGCCATGGTGCATCCTACTCTTTGAACTGTAACAAGTGTACCAGCTGAGGAGGCTTCTTCAGCTACTCTGAAAAATATAATGTATTTGGCAAACTGGCAAACCTTTTTCTAATGAAAATAAAAATGAAGTCATGTATGTATCTTAGGCCCTCTTTTATAAATGCACATCAGAATACTAAAGATGAAGTAGAAAAAAAATTATAGGCTGTAAAAGAACAATGCAAATTCCAAGGTATCTCAAATTCCTAGAAGAACATTTATATATTTAAAAGGATTGGTCTCTCCTCCCTCTTTCCCTCTCCCTCTCCCTCTCCCTCCCCCCCCCCCCCCCCCCCCCCCCCCCCCCCTCCCTCTCCCCTTGCCCCTCCCCCTTCCCCTCCCCCTCCCCCCCTGTGTCAGTCTGTATGCGTGTGTGTCTGTATGTGTGTGTTCGTGTGTGTATCATTTATACAGAGGAATATGGCTCAAGACATTGGAGTCTGACCTCCGTATTTCATATAATCATTGTCAACAGCCTGCTGAGGCTTTCCACTTTTACTCGTATGTTCTTCTTTTTCTCTAAGAAAAACAGCCATTTCCTCTGGATAACAGTCACATACCACGGTACTTCATGAACCATATTTAGTCACTTAGGCACAGGGAAGAGACAAAAAACTGTGCCAATGGAGAAGGAGCTAAGAAGCATATATCCCAGCATGGCTGGAGGTACCTTAGGGTAACCAAGAGTGATTTGCACACACTGGGTCTGAACTCCTTCGAATATATTTATAATTTAGAAACTGGAATTGAAGTTGTAGTGAAGCCTGCAGAGCAGGGATCTCTCTATGAAGGCTGAAGGGCATAAAACTAATTTTTAGGTATGGCATTTTTCTATTATTCTCCCCAGGAAGACAGAGATGTCCAAAATTGTTTCCACTCTTAGGAGTTTCATCCACAAAATAGTTCACTTTCCTCTGAAAACATATCTAGAAGATAAATATAAAATACCATTTTACAAAATATAAGGGCATTCATGGAGGAAATGAATAACAAAGACAATTAGATAACAGAGTCATCTATCCTGAAATCTAGTCTGGATGTTTGTGTGAACATCCTTCAGTCTCATGCTGTTTGGTGGTCTATCATGCAGACTTGATGCTAGAAACTGAAGCTCAAGAGACAATAAGTGACTTGCTTGGCATTGAAAACTGCTTGGGCATCTTGAGTTAGATTGGCATTAGAGGCTGGACCAGGGTCCAAGTAGGTATTCTCTGAACAATGAGGCTGAGATGTAAGAATAGTGAAGATGCCACATGCTTCAGCAGAAGGAATCAGAGCAGAACACTAGATGAAGCCTTGCTGATGAAGAACAGCATTTTAGTTTCCTCTTCTATCAGTAGTCAAACCATCAGTAAGTCAGGCTGGTCCTCTCTCCTACCCATATCTTCTCTTCCTACAAGTGCTGAGAATGAGGTTTCTAATAAAACCTGATAAACTTGCTCTTTTAGTTAGTGTATAAAAGTTCTGGGTATCATTATGGCATTTTCTTTTTTAAAAAATTAATTTACTGCTATTTATGTGTACAAAACTTTGCCTTCAAGTATGTATAAGTACTGAATTTATACTTGGTGCCCAAAGAATCCAGAAGAGGGTATGGGATCCCTTAGAACTGGAGTCACAGATGGTTGTCAGCTACCATATGGGTGCTGTATGTGAATGCCATTGTGACATTTGTATGTATGTATTTCCTTATAGGTGTCATACGACCATTCCCCATGATTCTTCTTTATATCTTAATAATCTCTTTCTTCCCATTCAAAATAGTCCCTTCTGGTACTGGAACTGGAACACACACACACACACACACACACACACACACACACACACACATACACACTATACTAGTTTGCTTTCTTTTGCTGTGATAAACATCATGATCAAAAGCAATTTGGAAAGCAAAGGGTTTATTTCATCTTACAGTTTACAGTCTGACAGGGCATGAACTAAGGCAGGAAACTAGATGCAGGACCTGAAACACAGACCACAGAGGAATGCAGCTTACAGATTTGTTCCCCTTGGCTTGCTTAGCCTACTTTTTTATATACTCCAGGACCACCTATCAAGGGGTGGCAGTATATAGTGTTCACCATTAATCAAGAAAATGCCCCCATAAACCTATACAAAAAGCCAAGAGTGGAGACATTTTCTCAATTAAGATTACTTTTTCTCAAATGACTCTGGCTTTTATCAAGTTGAAAAAAACAAACAAACAAACAACAACAAACAACAAACAACTAACCAGGACACATATACACAGAGACACAGACAGACACACAGACAGACAGACACACACACACAGAAATACACACATTGCATGTGTATATGTATTTATGTATACATGTGTATGTATATGTGAGCATCAACTTTCTTGATTAATTTTCTTCCTTTCTCTTCCTCACAATTTTCAAATGGACATAAACTACCCCCTCCCCCATCTTCAGAGACTGCATTAAGCTTCTGATGTTTACATGCAGATGCATGCGAACCGCTGAGCATCAAGAGCAACAGATAAGGCTCCAGCAGTCAGTTGGAACCGCACATGTATGTTGACTACAGAAATACAAAACTAGCTTCTGATCTGGGTCCGAGCACTGAGCAGATCCCAGGTGGCAGCTCTGCTCCCAATCTCACAGAACACAGAGGAAGAGGGCTTCCCAGGAGCTCTAACCTGGGCAGTATCTTAGGTAAGGAGACAGCAACACCCGCCCCAAACAGGGAGTAACTGAGACCCACTGGGACCCAGGAATTCACTCCTGCTCCGGAGCACTGGTTCCTTCCAGTCTGGGCCTGAGGACTAAGCAGATCTTGGACCCCAGCTCTAACCCCAGTAGTAACATTTACCCCACACAGTTCTGATACAACCAAGATAATAGGAAGGACAGGCTCCAGTCAGAGACAGGGCAGGTAGCACTAAGGAGATACAGATGACAAAAGGTAAGCTCAAGAGCATAAGCATCAGCAACCCAGGGTACTTGGCATCATTAGAACCTAGTTCTCCCACACAAGAAAGCCCTGAATTCCCCATTTCACTAGGAACGTATGATTAAAATTTAAAATCACCTCTAATGATGAAGATAGAGGACTTTAAGAAGGACATAAATAACACTCTCAAAGAATTTGAAGAGAACATAGGTAAACAGGTAGAAGCCCTTAAAGAGGAAACACAAAAATCCCTTAAAGAACAAAAGAACACAACCAAACAGGTGAAGGAATTGAACAAAACCATCAAGGACATAAAAATGGAAGTAGAAACAATCAAGAAACCACAAAGGGAGACTACCCTGGAGATAGAAAACCTAGGAAAGAAATCAGGAGTAATAGAAGCAAGTATCACCAAGAAAATACAAAAGATAGAAGAGAGAAAATCTCAGGTACAGAAGACACCATAGAAAATAATGACACAATTGTCAAAGAAAACGCAAAATGCAAAAAGTTCATAACACAAATATCCAGGAAATCCAGGACACAATGAGAAGACCAAACCTAAGGATAATAGGTATAAATGAGAGTGAAGATTCCCAACTTAAAGGGCCAATAAATATCTTCAACAAAATTATAGAATAAAACTTCCCTAATCTAAAGAACGAGATGCCCTTAAACATACAAGAAGCCTATAGAACGCCAAATAGACTAGACCAGAAAGAAATACCTCCCATCACATAATAATGAAACACCAAGTGCACAAAACAAAGAAAGAATATTAAATGCGGTAAGGGAAAAAGGCCAAGTAACATATAAAGGCAGACCTATAAAAATTACACCAGACTTCTCATCAGATATTATAAAAGCTAGAAGATGCTAGACAGATGTCATATAGACCCTAAGAGAACACAAATGCCAGCCCAGGTTACTATACCCAGCAAAATTCTCAATAACCATAGATGGAGAAACCAAGATATTCAACAACAAAACCAAATTTACACAATATCTATTCACAAATCAAGCATTACAAAGGATAATAGCAAGAAAGCTCCAATACAAGGAGGGAAAATATACCCTAGAAAGAGCAAGAAAATAATTCTCTTCCAACAAATCCAAAAGAAGATAGCCACACCAAGATAATTCTACCTCTAATAATAAAAATGACAGGAAGCAAGAATCTCTTCTCCTTAGTATCTCTTAGTATCAATGGACTCAATTCCTCTATTAAAAGACATAGGCCAATTGACTGGATATGTAAACAGGACCCAGCATTTTGCTGCATACAGGAAACCTACCTCAGTGACAAAGACAGACTCTACCTTAGAGTCAAAGGCTGGAAAACAATTTTTCAAGCAAATGGCCCTAAGAAACAAACTGGAGTAGCCATTCTAAAATCTCCAGCCTGAAAACACAAAGGGAGGGACTCAAGGCTCCATCTGTGTAGGGAGTTGAAGGTGGCCTTGCCAGGCATCAGTGGAAGTGGACAGCCTTGGTGCCTGAAAGTTTGGATTCCCTAGTCCTGGGAAATTTGAGAGCAGGGAGGTGGGAATGGGAGGATGGTGGGAGCACACCCTCATAGAAACACCCAGAATTATATGGATTAGACATGATAGAGGCAGGTCACCAGAAGACTAGATTCCAGAATTAAAACAAAAAATTATCTTGATACTAAAATTTGTTTTGATAATTGTATATTGCAGAATACACAGCCTTGGTGTATCTACTCATCAAATGAGCTGAGCAGACTGGCTCGAACCTCTGATGTCCTGGAATTCCAGCTGGATGCAGTGAAGACAGAGCCTCAGAGGCTTATCAATTTACTCTCCCCCCTCCCCCTCTTCTAATATCTCAATGACCATAATCAGCTTGATGAAGTTAATGAACAGTTGGCGCCCCTATTTCCTGTGCTTGGGGACTGAGGTGGTTAATATTGGGCTGTCTTTCTAGGGAAAGTAGTGGTTTTGTTGGAACAGGGAGGATTAGCTAGGATTTATTGCATAGCCATAACTTATTGGTAGAAATATGTATAATTGTTATTAAGATGAAGCTGTAATTTCTTAAATGGTACAAAATTTACTTTGATTTCAAATTCAAGTTTTTCATTGGTAGAGCTTCTTATTGATATAAAAGTGAGATTAATATTGTTACTTTCATAGGCATTGTGCCTATATAACACATTTAGGAATACAAGACCCAGTCCTTCTTTAACTTTTTTTTTAACTGATTTGAGATGATTAGCCTGTGAGTTAAAGGCCTATAGCAAATTCATGGCTTTGAGTTTATTGTTAGGGTGTTTTCTATATTTTATTTGGAAATAGCTAAGAGGAGTTAACAGACAACAGTCCAGATTGCCTTACATGAATAGTTGGTTTTCAATACATCGGAAGTCCACAGAATTGGCGTTACAAACATTTCTATATTAATGTTCATTCTGATTAGAGACCTGTCTGCTCCTGACAGCTTCCTGTTTTGGATTATAAGAAGAAATTGAGCATCTCTGGAGTTACTCCAGTTGTGGTGAGACAGCCACTAGGCAAGAATTGCCTCTTTCCATCTACAGACAAATTACTGTTCAGAAAAGGACACACTTGCAGAATAGTCAACTGACTATATCTGCCTAGACAGAGTAATCAGCCCTTAATAATTCTGCATCATTAGGTCTGTCAGATGATCCTGGGCCAGAAGGCTGCCGATCAGATGCTCCAACGTTTTGTAGTATAGGAACTGTCCAGGTGTTCAGCGGTCTCTATAAATTGGCTAAGTTTTAGAAGCTATGCTTAGTGCTTCCCAAATTTTCAGTTAATTCAGTCATTCTAGATTTCTGATGGGGCTGAAATCTTAATAGTCTCATAACTAATCCTGGCTATTTACTTTGAGAGAAAAGATTTGAGAGGATGGCTTTCAGCTGAGATTCATTCTAAAGCCAAGAAAAAAGCCAAGTTCAGAACTAAATCTTTTAGTTAGGAGATATGACAGAGGTTCTGCTTAGTCAACAAAATGATGGACTGGGTATTAAGTCTTTCTTGTACCTTACTGACACAAATTGGTAGAGTTGTGCTCTAATTGTATTTTGAGAGAAAAGTTTTATTTTAACAGGAAGGGTGATATGTAGGAGGAGCTAAGATGGGAGGAGTAAGGAGAGGAAGAGGAAGAGTAAGGAGAGGAGGAGGAGAAGGAGAGAGGAGCATGGTAACAAGTGGGGGGGGGGTACATAGAGGCGGATGTTCGCATGTCTCTGCCAGTCAAAGATAGTTGATATATCTAGGTTGGGTATTGGGTTACACTTCTGTGAGTTCAAAACAAAACCAAACATCTTGTGAGGGCATCTTGATATTGAGCATTACCAAACTTATAAAGCCTTTGATTAACATTAAAAAAAATATTATTTTATGAAACTAGAATTTTGAGTGCTTTAAGCATAAAGGAAGATAGACCCGTGATCTGACTTAAACATAATGTATACATGTATCAAAACTTTACATACTATCACATTAATACAAATTATTTTATTAAAATATGGAAAAATTAACAAAAAAAATACAAAACTAACTTTCCTTCTTTCTCTCTTCCCCAACACACATTTTTCTTTATCAAAAACCAGAAAATATTTAGTATAGAATAGTTCAGAACCTATTTACATGTTTTCTATTGTTTTGGAAAGTATCAATCCTGGGTGGGGTGGAGATGTTGTAAAAATCCCATTTGAACTGGTCAGTCTGGAAATTCTGAACCACTTTGATAAAACTCGAGCACAACAGGTCCTGAGTCTGCCATTATATTGACATTATGAGGCATTTTAAATAGTCTGCCAAGCCAAACATATTATTAATGTTCATAAGTTACCATGCACCCAAAGTCCTTGACAGCTATCCATTGTCTTTTGTCAGACACATGAGTTCTAGTAAGTGCACAATTAGGTTAAAGGATAAGGTCACTTAGCTAGACACAAGCCTGCTAATATCACGAGTAGCAGGAGGCTGATTGCTTTAGTAACTAAAATATTTCCAAACAAAAACATAGGGAACGTTGAAAGTATCTCTGTTTGCATTAACCTGTGGTGCCACATGTCTTACTGAGCACAAATCTGTAACAGATTTGTAATCTGTATGAGTGGGGAAGTTAGGGGGAGTGTGACCTGGTGGTGAAGGGGCTCTCCTTTCTCAAGGAAGAAGGGGATGGAGTAATGGGGGGAGGTAGTAGAAGGAGAGGGAGATGACATTGAGATGTAAAGTGAATTAAAAAACTATTTCATAATATCGAAAAAAAAGAAAGAAAAGAAAAAAGAAATTAAGCAAGTCACATGGATGTGGAAAAGACAGAATTCTCCTTAATGAAAGTCTATTGTGTGAAGCATCTTCCTGGATCACAAAAAGGCCATGTTGTACAAATCTACCTCATATCTTCCTTTCTGGGACATAAGGCTCAGAGCTGATATTTCAACAGTAGGTTCAATAGCTTCAGCTTTCATCGTCTTCCCTTTGCTGTTGTTTTTTTGTTTTGATTTTGTTTTGAACTCACAGATATCCACCTGCCTCTGCCTCCCAATTAAAGGTGTCCCACCACCGCCTGGTCTGCTCCTGTTTTTCATTTTTACCATGTTGCCCACCTTAGCACCTTGCTCTGCCCCTTTTTAAATTTTTCTTGGTGGTTTTCCAGCATATTAGGTAAGTTCAGTACTTTCTGTTGAGTGGCATAGGCCCAGTGAGAGGACAGTGAAGAAGGGAGGGGCACTGCTGGGCAACGGGCTGACAATCTTGAGTTGGTCTCTCTGAAGCCCTTGAACACAGGGTAACTTTTGTGTCATACAGGGTATATATTTGTCAACCACAACATGGATCTGTAACGAAGGAGGATGGATGTACCATCAAGGTGTGAAGATCTTGTCAAAATGCTAACAGCTCTTAGGTCCTGGACTTTTCCATTTTATGCCTGCCTTTGTTCCTCGTGTTGGGTTAGAAGCCTATTCTCAGAAACGTCCATTTATCTGCATCACTACTCTTAGTAACATGAAACCATGACTTGCTACAGGGCATGCTCTTATTCTTATTCATTTACATCATCATCCTTTGCTATCCGTATTGGTCACAACGTCATGACTTCAAAGTTTGTGATTTTATGTGGGCTCTACAGTTTCTCTTATGAAGAAGACTCTTCCTTTACTCAATCTTTTATACTCACATACTGAGCACTCTTGATTAAGAGAATGGCAATCAGTGAGGAAAGGCCAAGGCTATTTTAAAGCAAAGAATAAGAGAGTACACCATTATGACAATTAGAATTTCTTGTCATGTTGAGCTGGGGATGGAGCAGAGTTGAGGGCACATAACCAGCATTCCTGGGGCCTTGCCAGCACCACACAAAGTAAAAACAAGAAAAGAGTGAGGACTTTTTACATTTCTAGAATTCACTCATTTGGAGGTTGCCAGATACAGCAAAGTTACAGTGAACAACACTGTGTAAGGTCTTCCAGAACACCTTTGGGAGGCCAACAAGTCAATCACTGGTATATATGGTCTGTGCTGGCACATGCTATGAAGATGGCATCTGCGGCTACAATCCTGCCACCAATTAAAATGTTGGGTTCATTCCAAGAGAGACTTGCCTGATACCTTTGTGTAATCTTTTTTTTCCTTGCGATTACTCCCTACCCGAATTTTGTCAAAACTACTTTATTCTGGATCAACTTTTCTTTCCAATCCAAAGAAATTGGCATGTTATCATCAGATGTGTATCAGTAAAGCCCAACCACCTTCATACCAAACCACATCTAGCACATTGTCGGGCCTCTACCATGCCTGCCTCACACTTCCTGCAAGCACAGCGAGACTGCCACAGTTCCGCGTTAACTGAGAGCACTTGCTTTTCTCAAGTGTTAAGTCAAAGTGTTAAGTAGAAGTTGACATGCTTGTGACTCATTTTAAAATAGCAAATTATAATCAGCCGACACTGTGTGAAGCATGAAAGTCATTCTCTAAATCACATGTCTACAGAAAGACTGAGCTGGGAAAATGTGAAGAACAAATCCGAAACATATCTCCTTCATATATTACATTACCAGTTTGTCATCAACCCTTGGAAGGATTTCGAAAATATGCTACTGATATTAAGGTTGTTATAATAAATAAACTCTCAACTAACTCACTGAAATAATTTTTATTATATGAGTGCTGTGGTGTGTGTGTGTGTGAGGGAGCTAAGGACAGAAGAGGGCATCATGGAATACACTGGAACTGTAATTATATGCCGTTATGAGCCACAGAGTGTGGGTGGTATGAACCAACTCTGGAGGAGTAGTAAGTGTTTTTAATTTCTGAGACATCTCTGTAGATCCCCATGCCCTCTCCAAAGTAATATTGATAATGTTTAAATAACTATGGTTGCTTTTAGCTTTTGAAACATAACTTTTCTATACATACATAGTACAAAGAACACCCTTAATGAAAAACAAAACTTGGGTTTTTTTTTACTGTACATGTGACTAATTTGGGCTTGGGTCCCAGACTCTGGATCTACAGTAATCTTTCTCAAATAATAATTGTGGGTCCTAGAATGTTCTTTTTCTTTGAAACAATTGCTCCTTTGTCCACATTCTTTGCTTGGCTTTATGTGCTATCTGTCATCAGATACCACAGATCCTTGAACACGTGCCTAATTTTTTCTAGTTTGACATTTAGATACCTAATTTAAAGGTCAAATTCTGATGTATAGAAGTCTCCAAACTATGTTTCTTCCTTTGCTTACAGATGAATCCTAAAGTTTTAATTCCTACACTCCTTTGATTCTACTTGATCACTAACTATCTCCAGAAAAAAGATAAAACTGTGAAGTTACCTCCAACTTAAGACATAGCATCTTTACAAATGGTTAAAGCAATCAACATAAATATTGATTCTTGCTTACAAAATTAGTCCAATATATTTGTAATTTTCAACTAGGCAAGGTCTCAAACTGGGGGAACCAAAATATTTAACTGTAGAGAAACTAAGTAAAAGGGAAGGAAGGAAGGAAGGAAGGAAGGAAGGAAGGAAGGAAGGAAGGAGGGAGGGAGGGAGGGAGGGAGGGAGGGAGGGAGGGAGGGAGGGA
>JANHMN010000006.1:31891052-31901919 GCA_030674055.1 Rhabdomys pumilio | reverse complement strand
AGATAGATAGATAGATAGATAGATAGATAGATAGATAGATAGATAGATAGATAGCAGACCCAATGCTCAATAATACACAATCCAAAATGTCTAGCGCCCACAGAAATACCACACATGTAAACTAGAAACAAAATACTGACTGTGAGTTTTTGTCTGGTTACAACCAATCAGTAATAATAGTGTGCCAGATGATAGACTCCCAGAAAGACAGGAAAAGAGCTACTGTCAACATGGCACATACTTTCACAGATATGCACACCATGAAAGATGGTTCACCATACTTTTGGCATTCAGAGACTCTGGGACACAAGGATCATGACTCTTATGTTCATATAACATGGAAAGATCTTTCTAGAGAAATAGGGATGTCGGAGCAATGAAATGAGAAAGGCAAGAAAAATGGCAGAAAACCAGGAAGGAAGCAAATAAAAAACAATAATGAGGAACAGAGGGAGGAAATACACAAACACATGGAGAAATAAGAAAGTAACTGCATACAGACACAAAGATGAAAATCAAAGTCTTCCCAGAGTCCACGTGGGCCAGAATATAATGGGAGAGAGATGTAAAGTTAGAGAAGAAAAAAAGCTTGGAAAGTAATTATTCAATGTAACACAGGAGGTAGAAGAAAAACAAGGTTACTCAGACCAACCACACAGATGAAGACCTGTAACTGCATTATCACCAGCACCACCAGCAAAGACCTTAAGCTGAAGAAAAGCCACGAACATTAGAAAGATAGCAGATGAGAGGCAGGAGTGCTAAGTGTGTGGGCATTCATGTAAAGTATATGTTAATTTTTAGCTCTTGACAACGAAGGTGTGCTAAAGCTACATACTGTGCAGTCTGCACTCAGGGAACAAAAAAGCGAACATATGACGGCGGCAGGAATAACTCATGAGAGAAAGCAAAGGAAATATGTGATTACACAGAGTTACAATTAAAGTCTGTAAGCAGAACAATGTACTATTGAAAAAAAAGACTTTGATAAGTTATGGGTGTTACTTAAGCCCTAAGGAAGCTGCCAGTCAAAGAATAAAACAAATAGGTATTGCTAACAAGGAAAAGAGTAGATAAAATGAAACCCTAACACACTGCTTTCTAAAATGAGGGCAAAATGGACAGAAGGCAGGAGACATGACAGGGTCATAGCAAGCCTCATCTAATAGGCAGGAGTGGGAGCAGGAGAGGAGGGATTCATAGCAGGTGCCACAGACATCTTTCCATGTTTCATTTAAAACAATTTGAAGTAAATGTGATAAAATGTTAAGATGTGATACATGTGGTATTTTTTTTAACTGTGCTAATTTAGTTTTTATCACACTGTAAACAAGTCTTACAATTTTAATGACAATGATCTGACCAAACAAACTTTGTTGAAGTTCATCATCTTTCTATTTTATAAAACACTTAGGGCTCTGTAAGCATAATTAGGAGCAAGTGACCTTTATTAAATCCTTCTTATTAATTTCTTATTAAATATCATCTATATGAAGCTAATTTAGAGAGTTAATATTCAGGATTTTAAAATAGAATGGTAATGCTTCTCTAGCCCAAGGGTGGAAACCAGAATGACATTTTAACATTATCACCTCAGAAGAAACAAAAATGATCACTTCCCATCATCAATAAGTCAAGGTTTTAGGCACACGGCTGTCATCTCAGCACTTGGGAAGTGGGGCCAAGAAGACGTCAAGTTCACAGGCAGTCATGCCATGAGCTGGGACAATTGTGTGTGAGTGTGAGTACCATTTCTCCTCACAGTCTATTATCAGGCTTACTAAAACCACCCACCCCATTCTATTTTTAATACTGTGTTTAATAGTCCCTGGTTATTAGTCAATGTGTGTGAATTTAAAAAAAAAAAATGATTGATTTAAAACATTAGCGCTACCTAGGTAATAAATACAAAAAGAGTTTAGTTGATTTTCACCCCAAGATCAGAAAGGTCGTCCTACGGCTGTACAGTAACCAGAAGTGGAGCCTTGATTAGATTTAACCTCTTTACTTTCAGGAAAATACTCCACTGGACTTTACTCACAGGAGGAGGGGTCATTTTAGTGACTCCAGAAGAGCATCTACAAAACTCTAGCTGTAACCACTGCAATAGAATAAACAGCAACCAGAATATGAGAGGAAAGCTTTAGTAATGTTAAAATTAGGAACGGTAAAGAAAACCCAACCATCTCAATAACATGAAACTGTAAACAGCTAAGCTGGCACTGTCCACAGACTCCAGCCATAGGAGCGGCTAAGCATAGCAGGGCAGATGGGCCGCAGAGGTGGCTTCATCAAAGTACAGTGGGGTAGAAAGATTTAGGAGGAAGCCAA
The DNA here is from genome assembly GCA_030674055.1 of Rhabdomys pumilio. NCBI lineage: Eukaryota > Metazoa > Chordata > Mammalia > Rodentia > Muridae > Rhabdomys > Rhabdomys pumilio. The sequence goes on along the minus strand of JANHMN010000006.1, from coordinate 31,899,588 downwards.
AGATGTAGAATATTTAAGACTGTCTAATATCAACTGCAGGCTTCAATAATTACAAGTTAGAAACGTCAAGCTAATTCAAGTTCCTGATTAACATACATCCAATCCGTATGACGTCAATTTCCCATGAGACGGCCACTAGAGCATTTTCAGTTACATAGGTGGCCATCATACTTCTGTTGAACACTTAGAACTCAGAGCTGCCTACAGTGAAGCCTGTGACACTTGACAGAAATCTCAGTCACACCACGAGGTAGCTAGTAACAAATGGCATTTTCTTTCAAATACTTAACAGAAATGGAAATTTACATAGCCTTGTGATCATGAGCCCCTAAACCTCATTTTTTTTGTCTTTGTTTTGACATCATTTATTGAAATTCTCAAAATTATATTGCTAATAAAAAATAAACACCTCCAAATTCCTAACTCTACAACAATCCTATTGTGCATTATCTTTAACTCATTTCTTTCAAGGAAAATTAATGAAATAGTATTAACAAAGTAACAAAATTAACTTAATGTACATGAATATTTATAATCTCTCAATCCCCTTCCATAAAACATTATGCAGAAATGCACCATGTTTCCTTCTGTTTCCATAGCCACAACATTATGGTGGCATTAACTATAATTTGTAAACAAAATAGAGTGCTTATGATAATTGCTTGCTCTGGCCAAAAATTAGCCAACTATAGCAAAAACAATTTTGGGGGGTTATTTTTTTTCTGAATGATTTATTTACTTCTATTAAGTCTCAAACCTTTTCTAATAAATTTTATTTCATTACTTCAAACTTGAATTCACCTAAATAGTCTATAAATATCCCCGCAGAAGAGGAGTGAAAAGCTTCCTTTTGTACTCTGCTCATCAGCTGCTGTGTTTTATTCCACGTGGCTGCAACTGAAGTGAGACTGAAGTTGAAGATCGTGGAGAGGTTGTAACTGATCACCTAACAATCCCTAACAGTAGTAGATGGATGAGAGAAAGAGAAACCTCGCAGCCTTCTCTGTAACTCATGTCTCCCATGTTCAGTGTGCACTGTTTCTTTACCTCAGCATCAACTGAATGAAAGACACAGAAAGATGAAGGTTGCACATAGTTTTGTTCACAGATTTACCTCCTGCCAAAAACAGTGCCTGGGAAAATCCATTGTATTTGGTTAAATGAACAAATGAATAAAATCAAGAGAAAGAAGAAATGCATGAAGGTGTGAGGAAGGCCAGGGCAATGACTTGGGATGAGAAAATGTGGAACTAGAGTAAGGCACCGCAACGTCACTTTTGAGATGATGTGTTACATGACCAAAGTACGTAAAAGAAACAATACTGTAAATAGTAAAAAATACAAATCTATACTCACTCGAATAAAAAGCACACCAAAAATACATAGAATGCATGCATTAGAAAGGGAAAAACACAGAACAGTATATGAAAATAAATTCCAATTGATTGTCAATTTTTTCATTAGGCCTACAGTTCATAACAGAGTTTTACAATAGAAATATTTATGGTAGCTAAATTGTCAACTTGACACAACTTAGAATCTCCTAGAAGAGCCACTGGGTATGTGTACTTATGTGCAGTACTGAGTTCACTGCACTAACTAATGCAAGAAGACCCACCCACTGTGGGCAACACCATTCCCAGGGGCTGGTATACTGGCTTGGAAATTTTCTCCTTGCAACAAATGAAGACAACCAATCAAATGCAGAGTTTTGGATTTCAGTTCCACTGGATTATCTACAAAACACTTTTCAATCTAAAACTCAGGGAATGTTGTAAAAGAGGTAGGTAGGAAGGTGTGTGTGTGTGTGTGTGTGTGTGTGTGTGTGTGTGTGTGTGTGTGTAGATTGTAAGACCCAGAGGATCAAGGAGCTTGGTATTAAATTGTGTTTCCTAGTAATGTCAGAAGCTACACCCATCTCACCAACATGACTGCCCAAATGTGAATTGAGCAAGACCACCACCAATGGACATGACAAAATAGAAGAAGAAAAACCTAAAATGCCTCAATCCCACACTCAGAATCACAAGGAAGCACACACCAACTAGTTATCCAATACCAAACAGTCAGCCCTGGAAACATATGCACAAGTAACATTATGCAGGCTGAGCAGGTTCTGTTTAGGAATAGATCCTATACACATTACATACACACACACACGTACATACATGCAATAAAAATGATAAAGGTTTCATTATTAATTTGAAAGAGAGCAAGGAGGGGTATATGGAAGGGTTTTATGGAAAGAAATAGAAGAAAGAAATGTTGCAATTATATTATAATCTTAAAACAGTTTTTGCACTGTTTTTCCAAGACAAGGTTTCTCTGTACTTGTGGCTGTCCTGGAATTCCGTAGACCAGGCTGGGATTGAACTCATAGAGATCAGTATGCCGTTGCCTCCTGAGCTTCCACTAGAGGTGTGCAACATCATGGCCCAACTCCACTTACGTGACTAAAGGGAGAAACCCAGCTGAGCACCAACATGCAACACGCTTGCTCTCTGATTTCAGTGTGGCTGTTAACTGGATGCTTCAAGTGTCTGCTGCCTTGACTTCCCTGCAATATGAGGGAATCAAATAAAGTGTTTCTCCTTTTGCTTTTATCAGGGCATTTTATCACCACAATAAGAAAAGGAATGAATACTACGTGCGAGCCCTACAAGTAATTTAAAACTTATAGCCATATTAAGAAATGTTTGAAGCCAGGTATAATGGCACATGCTTTTAACCCCAACACTTGGGAGGTAGAGGCAGGCAGATCTCTGAGTTTGAAGCTGGCCTGGTTTATATAGCTAATTCCAGGCCAGCCAGGGCTACACAGTGAGACCCTTTTCCAGGAACAAAAGAAGGAAAGATGGACAGACAGACTTACAAAAGGAAGAACTGAAAATATAGATTCTATTTAATCAATATCCTTGTTTCCTACTTATATTCTATATTATCTCTTTCATGCACCCAGATAAATGTGGAGTTACCATAGAGTAAGAAATGTAGTTTAAAATATAGAAAATTGAGAATACTCTACACACAAATTACTTTTCCTGTATAAAGTGAGGAGAAAGGGAATTTTATTTTAATAAGAAAAAAGACAGAGCTGAACTAGGGAGTCACTAAGGACCTCCAATATCCATATAGGCATCCTGATTGCTTTCAGTTCCAATAGAATGTATCACACTTGAAACTTAAGACCAAGCTGAGAAGAGACCTAGGTACTATCAATTGAATGGGCTCTTAGCTTCTAAATGCCTTGTCCAATCATGAGCATAGCAAGAGCTCTAGAGAGAGACAAGAAAGTGCTTGGAAACAATAGGGCCCCATCAAAAAGAACGTCAGAGTTACCTTGAAGACTCCCAGTGACTCACCTGGTACAATCAGAGCAGTACAATAAATCACAACACCAATAGCTGTAACATTTAAAATGATGTCCATGAGCCCATATTTACAGAAATAAATATTTGCAAAATTTGTGACAGGGCACAGTTTTCTCATCAAATGTAACTCAAATTCTAAAAGCATAAAAGCCTATCAAGCAGGCAAGCACCACAGTACTTCACTGGTAGGACAAGAAAGAACACTTAGTAGGAGGCACAATCGAGAAGGAAGATGTTTGGCTGGTCACAAATATTTATTAAAAGAAGAAGAAAATACTAACTTCAACGTAGAGAAACCTGGTGCCACCTCATCCAGTTGAGGACCATGAAGCTCACCGCACTGATACACTGCAAAGGCAGATCTTGAAGGTCTGAGCACATCACTTCAATGGTATTTTAGCCCCAAATTCCTAGCCTGAGTTGTGTGGAAATGCCAAGAAGCAGACAGGGATGGATGGAGGGAGGGAGGGAGGGAGAGAGAGAGAGAGAGAGAGAGAGAGAGAGAGAGAGAGAGAGAGAAAGAGAAAGAGAGAAAGGAAGGGAAGGGAAGGGAAGGAGGAAAGGAAGGAGAGAGGGGGGAAGGAGGGAGGGAGAGAAGGAGGTTCTATAAGATAACTAGACAGTGTGATCCTCAAATACCAACGTCATAGAACACTAAGAAATGCAGAACACCAGACCAAGACTGGAGGCAATGAGGTGAGGGAGACAGTAGTTTAGGGAGGATGTAACCCCAGACCAGGCCCAGACTAGGAAAGTGATGCTACTGGAGAAATGGGGGGCATTTTCATAGATGTGTGAATGATGTACTAATAAGTTAGTTAATGTCAAATTTGGACTCTGGATTGCTATACCAAATTCATAAAAGGTATAACATTTAAGGAAGCTGGGTGAAAAGACTCCACTTATTGAGCAAAGGCCTCACCATGGAGTCAAGGTTGATCTCCAACTCACGATGTAGCCCAGACTGGTTTCAAACTCCTAATCTTCCTATCTCAGCCACATTTGGCTATCTGAACTATTTTGGAGCACTTTGTAAGTCTGTCCTTTTTACATTACACAAACAAAATTGAAAGGCATTGTTTATTTATTATATAATATAATGAATAAGATATATTCATATAATAAATATTATATTAAATTAATATATTATATATAATATATATTAAATTAAATATATTATAAATATTAAATATATAATAGTATATTTTATATATTTATTTCTGTAGCCTTTCAAATTTATATATAATATGTATTGGTTTGTAGGGTAAAGAGTTATGAAGACAGGAAACCTCCTCAGCTCAGAACTTCTATTCCACATGCATCAGGTAAATTTTAAGTACAGAGGCCTAGCACAGCCTTTGTTTAATTCAAATCAAGAACCTACTTCAAGCTGGGTATGGTGGGCACATATCTGCAAAACTCAGGAAGCGAGACAGATGTATGGTAACACAGCAACTGTGAGGCCAGGGTTACAAAGACCCAGTCTCAAACAAACAAGCAAACAAACACAAAGGATGCTTGCCTAGCAAGGTGCTATGTTCAGTTCCACAAAGAAGAAAAACAGTGAAGGAAGGATGAAGGGAGGGAGCATGAGTGCTCACAGCCTGTCACTCTAATTCCAGATCAAACCTTGATTTCCATAGCTACCAGTAGGATGTTTCCAAACATTACCATCTATTTGAAGTATCAAACCCATTCTTCTTCACTTAATTAGTATCTTATACAGAATATAGGAAATTTTCCAAGTTTGAATCAACATGTTTTTCTGCCTTCCAAAAGTGTCACAGTACCATTAGCAAATACTAAGTAGTTGCTAAGAAGGCCCATGTAAAGCATCCAGGGCATATGACAAATTTATGACACAGAATTAAAGAAAATTCTTAGGTGGACTTAAGCAAGTTAGTACAACCATAATGAGTGGAGTGCAAGGACACAGACATGATGTTGGGAAGCACTGGAAAGAACAGGTAACTCAGCTTTTGAGGCATTAAACTTAGAAACAATGAGGATACGTGAATTAAATATAAAGAAATATAAGATCTATTAAATCATTACTTACTATCATCAACCCAAGAGAAATGGAACAAAGTACAGAGGTAGGAAGGAACTGAGAGTTTTCACATAAGAAAAGAGTCTCTCATCAGGGCTCCAGGACCCATGCAGAAGAAGAGGCAGAGAGGTCAGGACAGCTGGAGGTGGTGGGTGACTCCAAGGAAACAGACACAACAGGGCTGAGGCACATAGGACTTCAGAGACTGTGGCAGCACACACAGCATCTTCACAGGCTCTAGCCACAGGTCCCAGCACTAGGAGGGGGAAGTGAACAAGAGCCCCCAACCTTAACCCAGGAGCTATTTGCAAACAATACCCTCCAGCAACAGGAAATCAGTTTTATCCAATAGTGTGTCACTGAGTGTACCAGCCACACTTCAGGCCAGGCTCCATGCCCAGATGTCCAAACAAACAAGATCTCCATGTTGTCTTTTCTATGAAATTGTTTGACTTTAGTATTTATTGTTTGTGTGTTTTAGTTGTTTAATTCAATTTACTTGAGGGGAGTGGGGACAGAGAAGAGAGAGAACATAAAGTTGGGTGAGTAGGAAGTGGAAAGGACCTTGGAACAGTTGGGGGTCGGGGGACATAATCAAAATTTATTGTATAAAAACTTAAAGCAAAAGGAAAGGAAAACCTGGTCATTAGCAAGTTGGCAAACCACTCCTGTACCAGAAGCTGGGAAGCAGCTCTGCTCTGCAGCCAGCAGAAGAAAACTGCAACCTTGCATACTACCCAGTACACCTGTAAGAATCAGAGCAACAGTGGAAAAGAGGAAGACAAAACCAATCATGTCCCCCTCCCTGCAAAATTACCGATAGCCAGGCACTGCCCAGTAACTACTACTTAGGACAGAGAGAGACCCTAAATGCACCCAATATGAACTGCAAGGCCGTAGGAAGTCATGGGAAAAAAAATGAGGAGAAACAATGTTTTAAGATTTTTAATCCATTTTTATTAATTCGTATCTGCATGTAGATCTGTGGAACAGTAGTTTGATTTTCTTGGGGTATTTTTTTTGGGGGGGGGTGCTCCCATAATGGTCAGAGGACTTCTGGTAAAGTCTATTCTCTCCTCCCACATTTATGAGGTCAACAGGATTAAACTCAGGCCACTGGGTTTATATCAGCAGGGGGCAAGCCCCACCTAATGGTTTTAATTAAGACGGCTGATACAGGATCTCACATGTAACTCAGGTTAGACTCTAAGTCAAGGCAATCTTCCCAGTCTCACCCTCCCAAATGGTGGCATCACAAGCCTAGACTGAAATGCTTGATTTAATAAAACAAAGTGTACAGGAAAATTAAAAGGATACGGTCTTTCCCCTGCGAAATAGCTTAATATGCTAGACTATTAGAAAGCATCTTCTTTATCCAATGAAAACACACACACACACACACACACACAGGAGAGGGGTATGGGGGGGGAGAGAGAGAGAGAGAGAGATTGATTAGCCAGGAAGGAAGTCTTAGAGAAGGACCCAATTCCCTAATCAACCAACATCTTAATCCGTGGCTGTAGTTGGTTCCACAGAAAGGCACATTCCACATCCTGAGCATCACACTAAGAGCACAAGGTGAGTGAGACACATCCCCATCTTGTACCAGATCCCCTGCTTGGTGTGGCACATCAACAATGTGAACTACGAACACCTGGCCGTTGATCATCTGAAAACAAGATGCCACTCCACTATGAGATGCCATCTGTGTTCTTCCCCTCAGCCCAGAAGTGCTTTCTGTCTCCTTAAAGCCAAAGAGCTGCATGCAGGGCCTGGGGTATCCTGCACCCTCATATGAAGACTCTCCAACCCTAAAAGAAGCTCATTTTAGCTCCTGAACCAATCAACAGTCACTTCCTGACTTTATTTTATCATAATTTTTTTCTCTTTTTTCTATTTTCTGAAATCAGGATAAGGGTTCATAGGATGCTTTCAACATTACCTGTGTCTCAAATAAAAAACTACCTTTTACTTAAAAAGCAACAACAAAAAAGGTTAAATAACAAATGAACTCAGACTGAAGAAATCTCTACTGACCACAAAATTGCTTTCAATGACACTCAAAGCTATTTTACTATAAAGGACCTCAAATTACCAATATGTAAATTATCTTCGTGCCAGAAATGTACCAAATATTCTAAGATTCACAGTGCTTAAAAATATTCACCCAACTGGGATGATTTCAGATTAAAGAAAATAAGGACTGTGTAATTATATACACTTACCTTGACAAAGAGAAAGCAATCTGTGATTAGAACATAGCAATTAGTTAGAAAATGCTTCACATGGATTTAATTACCCATCCGTCTCCATGCAGCTCAATTACTTTTATCTCAGTGCATCAGTAAAAGATTTCTGCCGGAGGCAACTGCCAGTCATGTATTTATAAGGCTTCTAGACTTTACAGTGAATACATTATTGCATTCGGGCACATGTGCTAACGTTACAGTGTAGAGACATTCTTAATTTTAGGTTTCCAGTTTTAGCTCCTGATTATCTCATTCCTTTTCAAGGATCAACCACCATCCAGATTGCAAACCCTGGCATCACAGCTGCCTCGGTGGTGCTGTTGACACAAGTACCTGTTTATTTAAGTCCTTGAGAACCTAAAGTGAAAAACCCCAACCGTACCTTATTGCTCGAGAGCAAAGAACACAAGTCCTCCACACCCCAAGGTTAAGCTAGATGTTCAGAATAAAGGTGGTCTCTTTCTCTGCCAAGGCTAACCCAAGTTTCAATGTCATTCAACTCTGCCCTCTGAGAAGGCAATGGTCTCCCAAGATGGAATTCGTAAAACAGACGGAAAGATAACACCCTCCATTTTTCTTCTATTTGGTATGAAAGGCACACAACTTCAAAATCCAGCCCACAAGGTGTTGATTCCATGTTCTTTTGGTAACTCATGCTCAGTGTGGCTGGGAAATCACTTAATGGACCAGAGGGTTAATTACCATCCCATTTGCCTGCAGGCTTCTGCCACACAATGAACCTCATCAGCACAAGACATGCCTAGCAGAGTCTGGCTCACGGAAAGTACATAAATGAGTGTGTGTGTATGTGTGTGTACGTATGTATGTATGTATGTATGTATGTATGTATGTATGTATGTATGTAT
>JANHMN010000006.1:31846869-31891042 GCA_030674055.1 Rhabdomys pumilio | reverse complement strand
TATGTATGTATGTATGTATGTATGTATGTATGTATGTATGTATGTATATGCATGCACTCTCTGCCCTACAGTTCTGGTGGAACCTATAAAGATTGTACAAACCCACAGAAACACAGGCCTCCCAGAAACTAAGAAGAAAATATATAAGGAAACATCTTTTGCTTTCGTTAGAAATTACCTTTCCTTAAAAGTCAGATTTTTAGAACTCCAAAATTTGGTAGTAAAGTTTGGCCATATTGTTGTTTAGAACCAATAGAGATGACTTCTTTCTACTGAGGAAGGCAAGTCTTGGGCCCATGGGTCTTATGTCATTTCCACTGATAGAATTCCCAAGAGCCTGATCATAGGTAGGTCTCACAAGTCATCAGGAGTCTGTCTATCTTTCAGTCTCTGCCTAAGTCCAAGGTCCTTCTGCTTAACTTAAATATAAACAAAACTGAAATGTCTAGGGTCCCTATTCCCACATTTCCTTTAATTCCATCTCTTATGCTTTGGCATACAGGCCTTGGGAAGTTTCACCAGGAGTTTGATGGCAAGGCTTAGCAAGTAATACTTAACGACTGTGACAGTCCTGTCATGTTTCAGAAGGTAGTGTTAAGTTTCTGGTTGTAAATTTCCCTATAGTGGTAAGGTGATTTCCCCCCAATCCCCTAGGGGAAAGGTTATTTTAACTCCTATAAAAAAAAAAAAAAAAAAAAAAAAAATAAAAAAAAAAAAAACTTTAGAAATTTCCCTCTCGAGTTTAGCTGCCATTTACACTAAGATTTCCTCCTCCCCAATTATTGATTCCTAAAACAATAAAAGCTCTGGACTGTTGTACGTATCTTAGAAATACTTCACACATTTTCATGGTGTGTAAATCAAGCTACGTTTGAAGAAACAAGACAGAGAGAGACAGGAATGATATCAGACAGGACTTAATAGTTTTGAGTAGGCACTTTGTAAAGCACAGAGGAGAAAAAAAATTCCTTAAAATTTGAGATGCGTATTGAAATATCTGAACATAATATATACTACCAATGCTCCCTTCCCCATGACAGCTACATCCTAGATGTTGTTTCTCAAAAAGGTATGATCAGCAAAAATGTTTTTTCAAAACTCCCCAGGTTTCTGTGGCTAGGAAATGAACATTACTCGGTAATCAGAAGTCGGGTTATAACCATATGCTTCGTCAACATCCAACAGTATCATTTGGAACTGGCTGACTAGTTCACAGGAACAACAAGCTAGTTTTGTTTGAGCGGCTCCTGGGGTTCCCTCTCATCAGGCAGAGGGAGGAACACAGTATCTCCTATGGTTTTGTGGCCATAGTGACATTGGGTTGTTAGATTAACAGTCAATTTACCAATAAAAGTTCAGCCTGGGATTTGAAACTTGGCACAAGGCCAAGAATATACAGATAAATAACTTCAAAGATGAACTGTAACTAGATAAATAGTGCACAGATGTCAATCAAGGCATACACCCTTATGTCCTAGAGGGGGGTAAGCCACACTATGAAGGGTTCTGTGGTAGTCTGAGTGACAACTCTGGCTGTACCATTGAAGGACTCTAGAATTTGCCTTAACTAAGTTTCCCAAGACATGATATCCAAAGGATTCTAACACCTCAGGGCTTCATACAATCAATAAATGACATAATTTACAGACAGAAAGCACTTCCTATTCTCCCTGGCCCATGTAAAACAACAGAAGAGCAGTACTGATTACAGACCCACCCCATGTCTCAACATGAGCTTTCTTTGGTGGACTAAGGGCCATTGCCATGAGGGGGGAAAAAGAAATCAAAGTATTTGCTAAAGCATTTGAGCTACCCTGGAATTTCCATTTGGAGACGCAAGCTACTCTTTTGTCAGTAAAGTTACACAAAAGAGATAATTGTGGCATAGCCTATTCAGACCTATATGCAGAAATCATCCTATTTGCAAATGGGAACTACCCAAGCGCAGAAATGGGACTCGACGTACGGCAGTAAAAACAATAAAGTTAATTAAAAGAAAAAAAATACTTTTTATAGAGTTCAAATCCAAGTTAATTTTTTTTTCAAATTCACATTTATGGTGTTAACAGTCAAGAAGTTAAAAAAGCAATGAAATAAATGCTTTAAAACCACTACAACTGACTTCTCTTAAATAGCTTTCATTAGTTTGGTTTGAATCTTTTAACTTGTTAAGTGTTTTCAAAATTAGATTTGTTGTTTTAACACAGTTTCCCTTGGAACTTTTTGGTCAAGCAAATGGTTCCAGAGATCACTTACCCTTTGGATCCAAAGAACTGCAATCAATGGATGAGGACATGCAACACCAAACCATGTTTGCCGAGACAGGATAAAACAAAAGGAAAAATCTCAGAACATCTGAGCAAGTAATGAGATCACAAATCAGCCAAAGCACCTGACCATTACCTTCGCGTTCTGTTGAGAGTGGGGTGGGAAGAGTTTCACTGAGTCAAACTTGATGGTGAGCAATGAGAACAGCCATCTCAGATGCTGCAAAGAGGAGGAACACTGCCCCTGGCAGGAGGTAGGTGGGTGGCAAATCCACACCTGCTAAGCTGGCAAAAGCCAAAGAAATGTCCATCAGCCTGCATCTGTGCTACTTTCAAAAACTAGCACTGCCCATCTTGATGACTGTGAACTTAAATAAAAAGCCAAATATAAGGTAAAAGTAAAATCAAAATGTGACAGGCTGATATTAAACAGGAAATAACTGGTCTGCTTCTGACAGAGCTCCACTGTTACTGCCTCATGACTCTCACTTCACTATGGCAGTCTGCTCTCTAGTGTCTTCCTACACTGATGGCTGCTCATATCTCCACAGTTAGCCTATGTGACTAGGGAGAATAGGTTACCCCTGTACCCACCTAGAACAGACCCCAAGGACCCCACAAAACAAAAGGTTGACAAACGACTGCCTGTGTAAAAGTCACACCCACTAAACGTTGTACTGGACAGGAAGAGGGGTGGTTTCAAGCATGCAACGCCTATTAGAAACTCAGGAGTACCAGAAGGCAAGCATACACTGACTTTAGAGAGTTCAGTCTGGGTGAGGTGATATTAGTACTTAAAGATATAATGACTATTGCCTGGTTTCAAAGTAATTCTCCTGAGATTTAGATGGATCTGAAGACAACATCCAAGAATAGTAGAAAGCAGGAACTCAGGATCACATACATTCTAAATGGAACAGAAAATGACTGAAAAATTTTCCATAATCAGTTTTTTGATATCTAGTTTATGAAGGAAAAAAGGAAATCTCAGAGACAGTCAGCAAAATAAAATGTTTTAATTCTAGCTCTTCCAATATTGCCTAACTTTAAATAAACCCAAAAAAATTCTGTCAGGTATCAGTTTCTCTGGAAAGAAAGAAGCTTCAAGTGCACTTAGTTTAAGAGGAAGGTGTAGTAAGTAAGTAAGTGCACTTAGTTTAAGGTGTAGACACTTGGAAAATGGAAATCACAGCTTTCATTTGGTTTGAGGTAGTTTACAGCTCACTGGAAAAACAACTAGGAGACACTTCTGGACTAGAAATTAAAAAGTGACCCTATAAGTGTGCCTCATAAACCAGTTTGTAAAATGAAGGTATAAAAGTATACAATTTTTGTTACTTTTAATTCAGTTTCTTCTTGTCACCACTAAATAAATGGTAAACAATTATTAGGAAAATGTTCCGATTCATTACTGGCCTGCCCATCCTCCTGCAGTCACACATTCTGCATGCTTGTAAAACAAGTACAGTGGCCAGGCAATGGTGGCGCACGCCTTTAATCCCAGCACTTGGGAGGCAGAGGCAGGCGGATTTCTGAGTTCGAGGCCAGCCTGGTCTAAAGAGTGAGTTCCAGGACAGCCAGGGCTACACAGAGAAACCCTGTCTGGAAAAAACCAAACAACAACAAAAAACAAACAAACAAACAAACAAAACCCAAAGAACAACAACAGGTAGAGTGAGGGTGAGAAACACTGATTGTAAAGTGTCCTGATCATTATTAGAATTAGGATTTCCATAACCTGAGACCTACAAAGCTCTCAGGAAACACTTCATGAACCCAATGGTTAAAGCTAATTTAAGATCTTCAGAAACAAAACTTTCCCATCTATATCAAATACAAGTTGCCTGCTCAGAAAACCAGGTCAGACTAGCTAGACACTGACCTGTTAACAAATGACACAAGAAAATAAATGCTCTTTTAAGATTGTAATTAAAATAAATGCTCTTTTAAGAATGTAATTAAAATGAACAGATACATATTTTTATTCAAGGAAGTTACTACAATTAGAGATGCAGGCTTCTCAGTTGAGGCTGGAGCAGGACACCTCTGTAAGGGAGCATCACCATTGTTCCTTGATTCCGGCTTATTAGTTCCAATAACAAATAGGACAACACAGATAAGGAAAAACAAAAGTCGATAAACAAAAATGACACAAAACAAACAGAGAGAAACATGTAAGTTTTAACGTTCAAACAAACCTAGAATATAATTCTCAAAATACCTTTCATGCTTGCAAACTCCAGGCTCTAAGACACATCTTACCACCCAACACAGGTCAAAATTCCCCCTCATCTTTGCTACTGTGGTTAAAATTGGATTAAAAGGCAGTACCAATGCATGAGCTCTGTCCTCCCATTGTTAACCGGCAACACAACTGTGCACGTTTGGGTTAACTCTCTCCGCGGCCCTTGCAAACGGATTCAGAATAGGAGGTGCTGGAGCACGCAGCCTTCTGGCAGATGAGGATTTTGGAAAGCATGGCTGGGAAACTGGGGGAATTGTTGCTTCCTTTGGTTCTTAGCAGACACTGTGAACTTTCTTTGAAAGCAGACTAAAAATTCACAAGAGGATATCCTGCCTTCAGTTGAAGAAATGTTTAAAATGACCCCCATATGCTATTTTAATGTATTCTCCCCAAAGACAACCATAAATATTTAATATAAGAAAGGTGCTGTTTAAACACAATGAATAGCTACGAAATTAAAGTTGGCTGAGGGATTACACTGTATACAGAATACACTGTAAATAATGACAAGGAAAATACGAGCAGCATTACTTTATCTCACATCTCTTGACATTTCTTAAAAAATATTCAAAAGACAATAGACAGGAAGGTCAGCTTAACTGACACCAAAGAGTGACTAACTCTATTCTTGGTCCAAGCTTGGGGAGTCTATTCCTTCCAGATAGGCCATTCACAAGCTAAAGAAATGATTCTACCCAAGTGGATCCGGATGAACCAATTAATACATGGGAGCTTCTTGCAAGAGCACAGTGATTCAGACAGCTTCACTAAGGAAAGCCCACCATGATCTAGGAGGCAACTAAGAAAAGCTGTATCCTTGACATTCCCCGTCCATACAACCTTCCATCTCCTACATAATCTGGCATAGCCCAAGATCATGTCCAGCTGAGGCAGGATGACAGGCAGCTGGGAGTTAGGGCAGGGGCAGTAAAAGCATGGGATCTTAGGGTGGAATGTCCTCTCAGCAGATCTCCATCTAGAAGACAACGTTAGTAAGTCTGATCTTGAGAAAGTCTCCTTGCATAGTGTCTCTGTTTTCCATACAACAGCCATGGGCACAGGCCAGGGAAAAAAACAAAAAACAAAAAACAAAAAACAACCATGTCTATATCTTGGAACACACCCCACATGACAAAGGTTCTGGTCTTCTGAAGTTCCAGCTTGCTGCCCATTTTCATAGAGGTCGTAAAGCCAGATAAGGCTGGTTTAGTTTCTTGTATTTGCTGAGGTGGTGGCACATACTTTTAATCCCAGCACTTGGGAGGAAGAGGAAGGTGGATCTCTGAGTTTACATATAGACTGAGTTCCAGAACAGCCACAGCTACACAGAGAAAACCTATCTATAAAACAAAACAAATCAATTTCTTATATTCACGCATTCATCAACATTTAATATTGAACATTCTTCCAGAAGACCTCCATATATATTAAGCAACCAAGTCCATATAGTGATTAACAGAAGCAATGAATGCCACATTCATACTTTCTCAGATACTACTCTCTTTCTTTCATAGTTCTACTGTAATACCCAAGCTCCTGCTTTCTCTTCTTCAGAATATCTACTTAGTCTTTAACTTGTAGTAAGAGACAACAGCTGGTGCCTCTTTCCCTCATAAACCCCAATCTCTTGGTTTTCCCATCCAATTCAAACAATTTCATCTTCTTTTAATTTCTCTCAAAGGTCTCTTTGCCTGACCTATTCCACTGAATTTCTCCAGAGGGCAATAAAATAATTTCTCAGTGCTTAGGTAGTAGACCCCAAAGTAAAGTTCATTCTTACAAGAATAACATACTCTTGCCATAGCACAAGTGTGCTGCCCAGATTCTACTTCTCACTGGGTGAGTGCCAAGCCCCAATCCTTAAGACTTAAACAACTCTCTGATCTGACTTACCATATAGCTACTGATGGCTCCAACCAAGCCATCCACAGCTAACTAACATTCCTTCTTTTTCTTGATGCCAAGAATTTCTCTTCTGCTGATGTCATACACCAATAAACTTCACATATTTTTCATTCTACTTACTAAATAAAATGCAGTGTTGTTCCAGGCTTATGTATCTGTCAAAAAAACATCCTTGAGTAGTTTGCAGAGCTCTCTGAACATCCCCAAATATGCAGGGACTCATCTTACTAAAACTACTTTTTATTTGTTTTCTGACATAGGGCTCTCTATGTAGCCTTGGCTGGTTTGAAACTCACTAAAGAAACCAGGCTGTCTCAGAACTCATAGGAATCTGTCTGTCACTGTCTCCTCTGGGCTGGGACTAAAGGCATGAACCAATCACTATGTCTGAACCCCAAAATTCTCAAAAGAAAAGTATGCTGAAGCTCAACAAGGTTTTCCATGACACTGACAATTTTCCCCCTTCATTCTAATCAGGCTAACAGTCCATCAAACTTGAGAGAGGCAGTCCGAGGGACAGCAAACTCATTCAAATCCGTATTTCTGGTGTTGGTTCTGTTCATCTGCTGTCATTAATACCAATGGCAAGTAAGTCGATTTAGATGATTACAGCATTTTAAGGATGTAAGATTCAAAGAACACAATATACACTTTAAAGTTAATATAAACAAATAGTATGAGAGGATGTTTCTACACAATCCACAATATAGCCACATTTAGATGTAAATTTTAAAGGAAGTATACCTTAAAATGTAGCAAAGGTGGCTCTGTAACAGTGTGCTTACAGTGAGCACAACCTGGAAAACACTGACAGGCACTCAACCAATCAACTAGAACTCTGGAGACAGAGCAAGTCAGTCTACCTGCAAACCAGCACTCCAGTGTTCTCCAGGAGAACTGTGAACACCCTATGCATCTAAGCGGTTATACACAGAGTTTGAATTCCTGTTATTTTCTATAATGTTAATTTCTCTGAAAGTGTTCCTTAATCTAAGATCACACACCGGATAAATAACCTTATACCCAGTGTTCAAGTCATGTTAACACATGTACCTTCAGCAGAAGCTATGCAGTTACTTAACTCAATAAATTAACTTAAAAAATATACAGATGCAGCTAAAATATTAGCAAGTGATGGAAAACTGTGTATTATGTAGTACATGAACAGACAGACAGACAGACAGACAGACAGACAGACACACACACACACACACACACACACACACACACACACACACACACAAAAAACACACACCTGGCCCCCAAAATTCAATTTTCTCATCCCAGTCTTAAGTCAGATTCCCCCAACTACAGCCCTGGGTGAAAACTAGAAGTAGTCAAAAGAATTAAAGGCTCAGATTGAAGCAATCCACAGGAAATTCGGCACCCTGGGTAGCATCATCACCCTTTCTGCATGGCAGCCTGTCATCTCTTCTCACACATGGACAAGAAATGCATTTCCATGTGACCAAATGCACAGGGACACTGAGGCTCCATATCTAAGAGAGGAGTGTAGCTAGGCGAACACTCATCCAATCTCAAGACAGGCCACTGGCAGTTTGACCATGCTCTTAAAATACTCCTACCTCTTGGTGGCCATATTCCCAGATTACTGGGTCAGTCAGTACAGATAGGGTTTAACAAACTCTCAACATATACCTGTCTACTACACTGTAATCAAGTGATAGAAGACTTCTAAGTGCACATATCTAAGGCACTCTTTCTATGGTAAGCAGTATCTTGAACATACAGTCCCTTAAAAATTAAAAATGAGAATCGTTTCAATGCTCAGTGGAAGTATGGGTAACAAAACCCAATAATAAGTGTTTAGTTTTTTTCCACATTCCACAGGAAAAGAATGTGATTCTTTGAAACTATTTAGAGATTTATAATCTTATAAACATGATAAGAGTCCGAATCAAGGAATAGAAGAGGAATCTACGATCTTCTAGTGTTGAGACACTTGTCAGTCAAGGATGAACTTGATCTGCTCACTGGGAACTCTGGTTGCTTCAATCCACTGTGCCCTTGTTCCTCTTCAAACAGGTATCTGACCACTTTCCACTCTTTATTCCTATGCTTCTATCTCCAAGTCTACTCCTAGAAAGAACATCAAACTAGATGTGTCCAGGTCTGGCCTTTGCCTGTCCTGACACTACAACAGTGTGTAGACTAGAACAAATCTAGTCGGGACACCTAAGTAAGATGCTTCACTGTGGCAACCAAGGACTGTTACTTTTTAAGATGACTGTTGTGAGCTAGCCACTAATTAGTAAAAAGAACCTGAGAATGGAGTCCAGAAGGAACCATGCAGGAATGATGCCTGATACAGTACAACATGGGGGTAATGAGAAAACTGCCAATGGCTCTGGTGCACAAAACATTCAGCTCTGTAAAACTGATACCTCGAGAGATGACTGGCACAAGCACCCAGTGTGGATAAGAAAAAAAAGGTGGATTCTGAGTGGAACCCCATCTTCTTCTCACTGTTTATTTCTGAACTTTCTGTTGTTGTTGGAATCCAGGTCATATTCTTGGGCCACTGGAACATCAGTTCTCTGAGTTCTCTCATGATGAAGTCATTTTCATAAGGCTGGAAATCCCCCACATTATAGAAGAATGTTCAAATAATGCTGAGGAGCCAGAAGATGCCACTGCTGTCAACTGTAAGGACTACAAGTGCTGCTACCAGTGAGCACGCACAGAAATAAGAGAGCAGAGTCTCACTGTGTCCCACTGTGAGAGCTGAGGGCTGATGGGAAATCATGGCTACTGACAAGACAAACAACTCGTTTCCTCTCTCCAGGAGTAACTCATGACTACTGGAATTTTAGTTTGACTACTTCACAGTAAAAATAAAATCAAGGTTAAAGTAAGCACAGTACTGCTACAGCCAATACCAGAGGGTAAAAATGGTGGTGGGTGCTAGGTACTGGTGCTTGTCTCAGTATCTTACATGGATAAATACAGTGAAGATGCATAGATCAGCTTGCTAATGCTCCTTCCCAAAATAACACCTTAGGTAGCTCCCAAGTGCAAGCTACATAAGGGCTATAAATACAAGAAGCAAAGACACTGAAAAATGACTTCCAGGCAAAGCAAACAAATTGCTTTCACATGCCTGAAAAACGACAGTGGACACACAGAATTTCACAGCACTAGCATATAGAACACACAAACTTTGTCAGTCTGGCCTTTTTCATGGGGTGCACAAGAAGCTTGCACTACACCACTCAGTCAGGAAGAAAGCAGACCAACTGGCTTCCTGGAATTGTCTGCAGATACAGTCGGCAGCAACAGCACAACTTCTGGCAAAGTTAAATTCAAGATAAATTATGCAGCTCATTTTGTTTTTAAAAACTCCTTTTCCTTAGTGTATTTACTGGAGAAGTTTTATATCAGGTAAAGCTCACACAGTTCAGATGATATTGTCTGCATATGTTTAGGCTTCTAGGACCAAATACTTAGAGGGTTATATATAACTGTCAGGAACTTACTCTGCACTTTCTTAAAGGCTGAGAAATCAAAGATCAAAGTGACCACAGTCTTGGTACTGGTGAGGGCCCGTTTCTCAGATGAAACAATTATGCATGTCCCTCCTGTGGTAGAATAAGGGCAGAGCTAAAACTCCCTCAAGTCTTTTTATAAGGGCACTAACACAGTGCATGGCAGGAGTTCATGATCTCTGCACTTCGCAAAGGCCCCTCTTTTCATACTATCTTGGGGATTAGGTTTGCCCATATGGATTCCAGAAGGACACAAATGCTCACAGACTAGAAAGTAATTCAATCTCTTAAAATGTGCATGGGAACACTGTAATCTAGGGCCTCACATAGCACAGGATACAGTGCACTCCACTGACACATTATTCAAAGACGGCTTGAAAGGCATTTGATGGTATTGATTACTCATTTGCCTTTCTATTAATTAGAAAAGAAGCCTTCTTTCAAAGGGGACTTTTACCATACCCATGCAATGTTCTGTTAAAGGACAGGAACATGCCTAGTACATGCAGATGGACTAACATGAGAGTGCACTAGAGATTAGGCCCAGCCTTGGGAGCTTCTTTTTGCTTTGCTTTCTGCCTAAAACCTCAACGTCCTTTGGAAGTGCACTCTTTCCACTGAGTTTCCGATTTTCATGCTGAAGGTCTCGGAAACGGAGCTGAGGTCTCCAAAGAGACCATACCTTCTCTACCCAGCAACCCGTCTACAGGAAGCTTAGAATCCTCTTTCCTAAGCCTCCTCTCAGCTGCTCAATCCAAAACCTCATGCAGGCTCTCCTTGCTGCTTTTGTCCTCTGCCTGTCCTTGGTTGTTTACTAGTGACTTCTTGAATCTGTGTGGTTCCTTCATTTCTCTAGTCACACTGAAAATTACCAGTATTGAATGAGTTTGCATCATAATGCTTAGGCTCCCTTGCAGCCTGCATGCAGGTTTCCCTTGATGATATAATCCTAACACACCACCGACTGCCAGACAACAACACCGACTGTTACATTCTAGTTCAATCACAGACCTTATTTGTTCTTTTAGCAGAACAGGTAGATTTCTATAGACTTTTACTGTATTGTCAATTAGTTGAATGGCCAGGGCAACTGGTGCACAGAACTGTTCAACCATTCACCCTAAACTCTCTCATGCTATATCTTCATTGTGACCAATGTCTACCTATATAACTGTCACTTTAGGAATATAAACATATCATTTGAGATTCACTTCTGTAAAACTCAAATACTCCTGAAATCTAATCCTATGGCTGCATTAATGAATGAATGTTCCTATTTACTGCTGAGTAGAATTTCATGATATGGCCATACTACAGTTTGCTTATCAATTCACATTCTTAAAAATACATGGTTGTTCTACCTGCACCTGACCAATACAAATGCAGATACTTACAGCCAACCAACTGAGCCTGGGGAACCCAATGGAAGAGCTATTAAAAAAACTGAAAGAGCTGAAAGAGTCTGTAACTCCATAAGAAGAATCAACTAACTGGACCACCCAAGATCCCAGGGACTAAACCACCAAGCAAAGAGTATACATGGAGAGAGCCAGGACTCCAGATACACACATAGCAGAGGATGGCCTTATCTGACATCAATGGAAGGGAAATGAAGCTTGATGTCCTAGTGTAGCGAGATGCTAGAGAGGTGAGGTGGGAGTGGGTGGATGGGTGGCAGAGCACCCTCACAGAGGCAAAAGTGAGGGAGAATGGAATAGGAGGGTTAGTGGAGGGATAACCGGGAAGGGGGATATCATTTGAAATGCAAACAAATAAAATGATTAATAAAAAAAAAATACATGGGTTGTCTACAGTTTGGGTCTGTTACTGGTAAAGTTGCTATGCATCTTCATGCATAGGCTTTAGGCGAGCCTAAAGGTGCCACAGGTGTTTCCAGGAACAGAAACTCCAAGGAGCAACCGTCTGTGGACCACTGTGGTACTCGATTGTTAGGTTGGACCCCAGTCAAGCTGTTGCAGTGATGGTATGTTTCTGAAATGAGCAACGTCTAAAATACTAAATAACTCTCCACAATGTGAGCAGACTTCTTTAAATCAGTTAAAAGATCTATACTAAAAAGATTATAGTCCTCAAAATTGGAAAAAATTTTGCCTTCAGACTTAGTAAGTCAACACTGTTCACTGCTGAATCCCCCAACCTGTCTCAGCACATTCAGAGAATTTCAGACTTGCCAGTTTCTAACTCTGAGAGCCAATTTTAATTTTTAAATTATACTTTTTAAAATTTTAATTTCTGACTATAACACACACACACACACACACACACACACACACACACACACACACATCGCCGAATTGGTTTTATTTCTTTGCAGCAGCTCACTAACTAGAGCATTGCATAACTAAGGATAGGCAAGGGCATCTACACTTATGTAACTTTTTAATTTCATATATATATATATACACACACATATATATAAAATATTTATATACATATAGACAAAACTGTAAATCAAGTTATGACATATTGGCCAATGATTAAGATTGAAATTCTGGAAATATGCTATGAGAATATCCTACTGCAAATTCCATTATTGTTATATTATGCAAATTATGCAACAAGGAATGAAAATAAAGAGCCATGCATTCAGTTTTACACCCACCACAGTGAACTATGCAGACACACAAGCAAGCACTCTATGAGTGTGGATGTCAGCTATCTCTGAGCGATAGAAAGAGCATTCATTTTGTCAGTGTGGCAGTAGACATATTAAAACAAATCTATACATTTAAAAAGTAGATTATTTCATATGCTTAGCATGAAAAACCTGTTCAGAGGTCTGTGTGCACTATAGAAAACTATGGTATCCTGCATAGTAGTGGAGGCGTCTTATTTTTTCAAATTCTGCTCTGGTGGTTTAGTAAAGCAGTGCAAGGGCCAAACATGGTGGCAAGAGGGTTGTCATGAGTTCAAGGCCAGCCTGGACTACACAATGACTAGGAAGGGTAGGAAGAAGGAAAGGAATAGAGAGGGGAGGAGGAGGGGAAGACCATGCAAGCACAACAATGTTGTAACATTGGCATCTCTGCACCAAGATGATCTTCCAACACAACAAATGTTCCTACTGACCTCTTATGTTCAGGATACAGCCGAGTCTCTAGTGATAGCAAATTCTTTAAAAAAATTCCCACGAAGCCAGGCAGTGATGGCACATGCCTTTAATTCCAGAACTTGGGAGGCAGAGGCAGGTGGATTTGTGAGTTTGAGGCCAGCCTGGTCTACAGAGTGAGTTTTAGGACAGACAGGGCTATACAAAGAAACCCTGTCTCAAAAAAAAAAAAGAAAAAAAATCTGAATGCACATCAAATTTACAAATAGTGGGGTGGGGTAAGATGGGAAAACTAAAACATACAAACAATAAAGTAGCTCAGAGCTTGGCAAATCAATAGTAAGAAAAGAAAAACTAGGTCAAAGATTAAAGGATGGGAGTGTGGGTAGCATGATGCGCTAATTTAGACAGGGGAGACCTCCCTGGGAAGGTGTAACATGGACTCCTATGGTCAAGGACGAACTCTCACAAATGATGGTTAGAAAAAGAGGTGCTCAAGATTTTCTCTAGTGAGGCTAACCGTCAGCTGCACTATTTGTGCCTTCAACTCTCGGCTCCTGCCTCCTGGACTATATGCTGCCATCCAGTTCTTCAGACCTCACAGACTCCTGCAGCCATCATTCAAGTACCTGTGAATCTCAAGTGTCCAGCTGATCATGTGCTTCACCCGCACTCAGGAACTGATTTCAGGAAGGTTTGATCAACACACGAACTGTATCGCTCATAAAACTTGTCATCTCCAGAAACCCTGGAGACCAGCTTTACCTCAAGAGAGGCTTTACCCTTTATCCCAAGGGTCCAGCCCAGCCCAACAGTGCCTCCAACGGCCCATCCAAACAGGGAAAATCAAACACATTTGATTGAACTCCACTTCAGATGAAAGAATAAAAAACAAAGATAGCAAAACAGAAAAGTTTGGGGCAAGGATTAGAGGGGATTAACACTCCACATTTTTGTGAATGTGAATTAAACAATAATAAAACTGCCTGATAAAAATCAACAGCAGAAATGGGGCATCTTTGTATACTTTCATTCAAAACAAAATAGTAGTAGACCCTGGCTCCATCAATCACTATGCAGTAGAAAAATCCAAGAACTATCAAACTATTGGGTGGTCCTCCTCAGAGGAACCTTGTCAGAGTCATCTGACTTTGATCTCTCATTCACAGAAACAGCCCAGAGAAACTTCTCCACCCCATAAAAATAACAAATCTCCAAAGCCACGCAATCTGTAGGCCAGATCACCTCTGGTGAGAAATCCCCGTTCCAGTGCACCCAGGCAATATTAACTGTTAAGATGCTAGATGAGATGTAATTCAGTGAAAACTCAGAGGACCAAAAGCCAGGGCAGCAGATCTCACAGCCTGAGCAAGACATACGAGAGGGAAGAGAAGAGAGATCAGTAGAAAACCCTGGTCAGAAGGAACTTCCTGCCACCAACCTTTAAGGAAACCATGAGATACAAACAAAAATATAAAACCTGGAAGTGAAATTTTAACTGTTTTTCCAGTTCTAAGAGTCACACTAATGAAACTTAAACACATCTGTAACACAAAAAATTCAGTGTAAGGTATCAAATTCTGTCATTCCTGATAAAAAATTCATGAGCAAAAGCATTTAGGATGACCTTCCCCATAGAAAAGGTCAGTGATTTGTGTGCACACGTGGAATGGGAGCATATGAAAATAATTGCAGAGAAAGAGGAAAACAAGGCAGCTGACAAGGAGTCCCTTCCCTCACCCCAGGCCCCAGGGCTGTCCATCTGATGACAAAGAGTAAGTCCCTTCCCTCACCCCAGCTCCAGGTTCTTCATCTGAGGAGTATCCTCACACAGAAGCAGCAAACAGCTGTGTTTAAACCTGACCAACTCAGAGGAAGGCAGAGTCCTGTCCCTGTCGGGTCCTTTGAAGGCTGCATGACTACTGCGTGGGGCTCCTAAGGCTGAGAAAGGTGGTTAACCTGGGGACTTGGCCCTGACTTGGATTCAGCACCATGTCAGCACTCTTTCCAAATCACCAGACCTCCTACCAAACTGCAGTTTTCACATGGAAAATGGAGTAACGGCGTGGGTATGGTTTGACAGAGTCACCTGAAATTATTGTGTTAGCAGCCACTGCCATGAGAAAGAGCAGGACAGGACTTTAAGAGTGAACAGGTCCTGAGGGTCACCGATGTACCTCCACCTTGCTTTCTCCTCAGCAGATATCAACTGTCAATGCTAAGCATCTCAGCACAATGAGACATGAAAACTACTAGAGTTTCCAAGTTACCCAAATGGTATATTCCACTATAAAAGAAAAGGAAATGGACTAGATGTGGTTCCCAACTTGCCAGTTATTGTAAAGCTTAAAATCAAATAATGTATTAAAATGCCTGGTATGTAATAACTACTCTACAAAACCAATTAGTACCACGATGGGAAACTGGAACTCTCAGTTGATCGAGTTAACACGATCAACTTAGTGAGGCATACATCTTGGCAACTTGGCAAGTCTGCATGTGCTTCCAGAGCTAAGAAAATGATGGTTGGGGGCTGGGGCGGACTGCGAATGTGAGAAACACTATTCCAAGGTCTAAACTCAATAAAAAATGGAAAAGAAAGAAAGGCAACTGAGTGTTATTAGCATGAGACTTTCTGCTTCCTGATTTGCCCAGACGTGAGCAAGCCACGTCAGGTCCCTCAGCCTGAAGATGTACCGACCATCATGCTCCTCGCCCTGAAAACATGAGCCCAAAGCAACCCTTCCTTAAACTGTTTCTCATCAGGCATTTGGCAAAAAAAAAAAAAAAAAGGAAAACTAACCATATAACTACTAGGGGCTATATTCTATTTAAACAGCAGTCTACGATGCTGTCTATTTCCATGGTAGTCCTATCTGCTAGGCTGTATTCCACATTTACATACTATCCAATGGCTTGCTCTATCAGCTCAGACTTTTAGTGAGGTCTAACAACCCAGAGGCTTTAAGAAGAAAATCCCCTCTTGGAAGATAGGTGTCTGCAGGGATGGTGGACTCTGAGGACTCTCTACTAGCTGCTTAGTTAACATGATAACAAGTCCTGCCTCTAAATCAGGTCACACTCTGAAGCGGTTTGGTTTATAACGTTAAAATAACAAAGAAAAAAAATACACCTTATAAATCCACACTGTTTCAAAAAAGCCAAGAAGCCAAGACACACCCAGAATGCCTGAAGCTAAGCTGAAATCTCAAATCTGAGAGAACTAAGTCCCTGCCAGCACTCACTCCAGACCAGACTTAAGTCTGACCCATTGCTTCTGCAGCACATATCTATCTTCTCCACATCAACTGCCAGATAGAACACCCAGTTAACCTCAAATTTCAAATAAGCAATCATTTTTTCAGTAGAAATATGCTTCACAGAGCCTCCTATGATTTTATTGGCTAAAGCTGGCTACCTACCCATAGGTGGGTGGCAATGCCACACAGAATTCTCAGGGGAAGGCTGTGCTGCCTCAAATTCTTCACAATTATCAGTGGAACCTGTTGTGCGAAGCCCCAAGCTCCTGGCCAGACGCCCTTACTGTTACCTTCATAGGAGAGGTCTGAAAGGCTGTGTGCTGGGATGTAAAGAAACAATGTTTTCAGACAGTGGACACAGTGGGTTAAAGGAAAAGAAAGAACAATAAAAACCTAGAAAGTGGAAAAACTAATGCTTAGAACTTCCCACTGGAGTCCCAAGTGCCTCTGTAGAACAGTGTAGACCAGGAGAATGCAGGAAACAAACCAGGTGAGAGTAGCAAGGCTGACCCCTGCAGAGGTAACAGGCTCCTTCATGCTGCAGGTATACACATGTCAACCTCTGCTTACACTGGGATGGAGGCTATGCAGTGAGTGGGAAGAGAACCAGCTGCTGGGCCCCTCCTGCACTGCATCTTTGATGCTACCAGAGGTCTGCCTTGGAGGGTGTTCCCAGACCAAAATTCTCCTCCTCCCTACAAGTGGCCACAGTGAGTGCAGAATTGTGAATGGTTTGTGAGTGGTCTCACTGTAGCTCCAGGTACTGAAATATGCTTCCAACATGTGAAAAATAAAACAGCAAGCAAAGCCACAGTTAGTGGAGCACTAACAGGGTGATCACGTGTGACTCAGGGTGACTCTTGGGAACGAGCTTCATTGGGCAGATTCGGTGGCAGTGTACATAGGACTCGTAACCATTTAAACCAGTGTCATCACTTCATACAGACGACCTCAAACTGACTGACCTTGAAAGATGCATCTTCTTCAGACAGCCTGAGCCATTTGTGGTCCTGTCCTCAATTCTGATTACCTCCTCCTAATTAGCTTACTGAGCTAGATGTTTGAAATGTTCTGAGCTCTAGATGAGTTAACTCCATCCCAGAAGGGATGTTCTCTGTCTACAGACACAGATCTCTTCCTACGGTTGTCACTCACATGCAATGTCCACCATTCTGTAGCTTTAGGATCTGAATTTATATTGTTTATCAGAATAAAAGATGCAACAAAGACACAGAAGAGCCAGAAACTTTAAGAACTCATTAATGCGGATCTAACGTCAGTACCAGTGGTCATTCAAATATGTGGTAGCACGGCCACTGTGACGATGGCCAACATGGGCTGTTGCCTTGACTACGTCAGTCCGTAATCAACTAAAATGCAAACTGCTGGGTACTCCTCTGTGGGGTTTTCTTAATCAGATTACTTGAAGCTGGTGTCAGCCCATATAAAAAGACATGGAAAATGAAAGCTTTCCCTTTTTGCCTTCTTGCCCTCACTCTCACTGGCAAATTCATCTATCCTGTTGTTGAGGCATTTATTCACCTGAATTAGAACCCAATTCGTCAAGATTCCAATATATACTGAAAACCAGTTACCTTCTAGGACTAGAGCCCCAGACTGGGGCTGCTGAGAGATCCAGCATGGTGGACTCAACAACTACCGGATTCTCAGCCTTTCCATCCTGAGCTGCCATTGTGGATCTGGATCACCAGCTGAAAGCCAGTTTAATAAATCCCATATGAACGTGGGTACGTATACTTACCCTATCAGTTCTGTTCCTTTTGAGAAGCTTGACTAACACAACGACAAAGATACAAATACTGTGATAAAAATTATATTCTTATTATAAAGGGAACACCAGTACTTTTACTAAAATTATACAGGAAGATACCGGTTACACAAATAATCACAAAATAACACAAAATAAATTTACTTCGTGGTAAATAAGAATATTCAGTTTACAATAGAAATAAGCAAACCACAATGAAACCAGAGAACATATAATGCAGGCCATCTAATCATCTGGAGATTGTTACTCAGGGTAAAAATGTTTATGTATAAGTCAACCTCTTGTCAGTTGTAGGAAACAGTTTCCCTAAAGACATAAAAATGACTGAGGATTGTGTAATACTGCAGAATTTCTGTATATGTTATTTCTTTTAATTTTCATAGTGAGAAACAAAAAATATTTATGTAAACTAACAGAGCCAATATTAAAATCTAGATAATCTAGATCATGTGTCATCGAAATCATTTGCCTACAAATATGAACCAGGAGGCAATTTGTCATGCTTGATTAATTAAATTTGTACCTATAAGTTTTATTTAGAATAAAGTATGATTTTTAATCAATAGTAGAAGTGTTCTAATAAATCCATGAAGGCCAATTCAAATGTGACAGAACTTCATTCTATTGAGTTAATTTTACATACTGAAGAGTATCAATTGCCTTAGGTGAAAATATATTCTTTATTCTCTTAGCCCTATTTACTAATTCTAAAATCTGAAATGGCAGAGAAAATTCAATCCATCTGCAGAAGCTTATGGAGGCTCCCATACTGTGGAGGGTGGTTTTGTCACAGGGCCAGTCTTTGATTCCTAGGGGGTTGTCCTATGTGCTTCTGAGGTGACTATAGTCTGTGAAGCAGTTCAAGAAAGGCACAGAAGAGACAGAGCGGCCAACAACTCTGGAAGACACCTCCATAGTTAGAAGATGTGACAGGAGATGCAGAGATGCTGAAGCGTGAAGCGTATACATCCTGACATCCATTCTGTGTCTAGCTCTTCCATCCCAGTTGCCCGTGTTAATCAAAGCCAGCCAGATACACACCAGCTCATGCTTGGCAACAACCCACAGAGGCACAGTGATTCAAAGTCCTCCACAACCTTTTTCTTCACTGTCCACCTTTGTGGCTGGCCTTGCTGAGGTTCTAAATCACTCCAATGATGGCTAGACCCCATTTCCTCAAATCTTGCTATGCAATGAAAGGTCTGTTCCTGTCATAACACCCATTACCAGTAATGTCTGGCTTCCCTTGACCAATCCCATGGATAACAGGTGAAGTCATCCCAAGTGCCCTGGACCTTTAACACCCTGTCTCTAAGTGCTGATATTATAGGTGTGCACAGCAGGCCTGGCTCATCTGCACCAATTTCAAGTGTGTTGTCCAGTTGTATTGAAAGGATACACTGTCACTCAACCACTACTATCCATTCGTCACCAGAGCCTTTTCCTCTCCTCAAACTAAGACTCAATGCATCAAACATCAATGTCCTGCTTTCCCAGTCTCTTCAAAGACTCTGGCAAGGACCATTCTCCTTACAGTGAGTTTTATCACCCTGAGCGCTCATGTATGTGAAACCATGCAGTACTCTTTGACACTGGCTGATTTCACTTGGAACCACACCTTCAAGGTTCATCTCTGCTGTTGCATGTATCAGTCCATCGTATGTATCAGTAGCACGTATCAGTATGTCAGGAGAGTAACCTATTTTGCTTCTTGTTGTTGTGATAAACACCACCACCACACAACAACAACAAATTCAGAAAGGAAAAGATTTATTTCAGCTTAAAACTCCAATGCCAAAACCCAACATTTAGGGAAGTCAAAGCAGACCCTCAAAGCCAGGAACCTATACGCAGGGTTAAAGCAGAAACAATGAAGGAACACTACTCACTGGCTTGCTCCTCATCATTCTTACACAGCCTACAGCCCTACATAGAGATGGAACTGCCCACCATGAGCTGGGTCCTCCTAACCAATAAGCAAACTGGAAAATATCTCCATAACAAGCCTACAAGTCAATCGAATCAGACAATGCCCAGATTGAGACCTCTCTCAGATAGTTGTACACTTGCCAAATTGACAAGAATGCTAACTAGGAGGAGGGACCTCTGAAGCTAATATTACAAAGAAATTAGTCTAAAACCCATTATTATTATTATTATTATTATTATTATTATTATTATTATTATTAACTTTTGTTATATATATATAGCTAAAGAGAATCACATATGTAAATATAAGTTTCTATTTTAGATCCATAATGATGAAGATGTAACCTTGTGATATAAGCATCTAAAAGATGGAAGACAGATGTAGCTGGGTAGAGAGAGTATTGTGTGCTACTGACATTAAGATGTCAAAACAAACTAGTGTTACCACTAAATGTTACCACAGAGAAGCTGCCCTATAATTACTTACAGAGAAAACAAGAATGAAATCTAAACATTTCCTCCCCACCTCCTCGACACCCAAGCACAAAAATGAATAGCCAGGTGTGAAATGAACAAAAAAAGTTTATCATGGTTAGAACAAAATAGCAAAATGAGAGTGTCTGGGAGAGAGCAGGGCATTGTTATTTGATGAGGTCTCAGTTTGAGGAGAAGAAAAGGCTGTGGCAAGAAAGGGGTAGAAAAGACTGAATAGCAAGTTGAGTGCCCTTTCAATATGACTGGACAATACACTTAACATTGGAGTAGACCAGTCTGGCCTGCTGTGCACACCCATAAACTTAGCACTCGAAGACTGAGACAGATGTTAGAAGCCTGATGGCCCCACCTCTCAAAGGTTCCACAACCAAAATCAAATAGCACCATCCTAGAGAAGAATCTGAACACAGGTTCCACGGAGGTGGCTGGTGCGGAGGTGGCTGGTGCGTGTGTTTTCTTCTGGCTGCTGTAGGTTGCCTCCGCATCAACAATAACCCTGGGGTACTCCTTTTCTGGGTCTGCAACTTTCTCTGCCCATAGGCAGTGACTTTCCGACTTCCCTTATGTGTAACTGTTTTTAAACACCCTGGTTTTTTAGTATCTGGCTCCCAAAATAATTTTTTTCCTAATGAAAGAAATAAAAGATAAGACATCTAAGTTCCCTGGAGTTCACATGAGTTGCAGAAGAGGGAGCCTTGTGACAGTGGGAGGAAGTACACCAATAGGGAAGTTGGACATTTCTTGGTCTTCAACTCCGTGAATTTTTAATAAGCACTCAGAGCACAGGTTTCTGATACTCAGAAGGCAGAATATTCTCTGCCCATCCCAGCTTCTGCAAACTCTACGCACCACAACCCAGCTAACCTGGTTGCAGGGATGATAGCTGAGGGTAGCTGCTACTATGCTAAGAATTAAGATTAGCTTAAAGTAACTCCAACTTACTATCACAGAATTCTCTTGGAAGTTGTAAACCTTCAAATAGATTCCAGAATTTCAAGATGACTACAAATGATCATTAAAACAGGCTCCATCAGCAAGATTCTAGATCTTTTCTGTCCTGCCATCTTCCTACAATTCTCTTCACACTCACTTCTTAAGCTATCATTACTAACCCTAAAAAGATCTGTGTCTGTCCTGATAAATTAAAACAAGCCCAACGCTTCCCTGGGATACACATATGAGGAAGTTCTCAATTTCGCTTTATTAAAGTATTGTTACCAAGTGTTTTCAAACAAAGACATGCTATACAGAGAAGCAGGATCCCATTGCCAGAATTATTCCTTTTTCTCAATTACTATGCCCCATTTATGAAAAGTCGTTATGATCGAGCAATCAAAGGAAAGTATGTAGAAGCACAGCCCCATGCCAGCTTCTTCAATAAATCTGTGAGGATCTGTGTAAAAGCGGCATCACTAAAGAGGACAACAAGATCGATCTCGGAAGACTACTGAATGATGCAGATCACTAATGTTCAATTATGAAATCTCAAAGGCACTCGGGCAGAGGAAAGTGAAGACCATGCATTTACCAATTCTAGCCCTACCCCATTCAGGAACGCATCTCTCAATAATGATGCTTCAGAAGATAAAAGCACAGAATGTTTCAAAGACTGACACCCTCAGAAAAGCTTTGAAACCAGAGTAAGAGATTCAGGGTTAAATGTGTGTGGGTATGGGCATGGGTCCCTGTATAAGGGTGGATAAGGGAAGAGGGCAGTTTCTTTAGGGCAGTGGTTCTCAGCCTTCCTAAGGCTTTGACCCTTTAATACAGTTTCTCATGTTATAGTGAGCCCCAACTATAAAATCACTCCATTGCTACTTTATAACTGTAATTTGGCTACTCTTAATATCTGATCATGCAAGATATATGATATGTGACCTCTGTGTGGGTCGAGACCCACAGGTTGAGAACGACTGCTTTAACCCATCTAATCAAAGAGGGAAATCTGGCACAGACCTTGGCAAATGAGCTTGGCAGCTAAACCGTTTCAAAATGAATGTGTTTGTAACTGGGGAAATGGTAATATGCTTACAACATAAGTACAAGGACCTAAGTTTGGATCCCAGAACCCACATAAAACCAGGCATGGAAGCACATATCTGTAAGGCCAGTGCACCCAGGCTGAGATGAAAGAGAGAAGAGAGCACTCCTGGAGTTTCCTGGGGAAGTGTCTGCTGTATGCAAACAACAAAAGACATTTGTGTAAGCAAGGCCTAAGGCAACAAACATACCTAAGGCTGTCCTATGTTCTCTGCACTTACACCACACCATGCTTATGGCTGAATTCACATATGAACACACACACACATACACTTCAGACACACCAACATATACCCATACACACAACGTGCCATAAATAATAGAATATTGTGGCAGCCAACACTGAGGAAAGAAGGAGAAATGACTACTTATACAAGCCTTACCTTTGCCATTGAACTTAAAGCTATATTCTGGAGAAGGGTGGCCAAAATATATCCTTTATTCACTATCTGTATAGCCAGCCCAATGAACCATTTTTCTGTTCCTTTTGCACATCTCCTCTCTACTATATGCCATGCTGTTTCAAGTACTATTACAATTTCATACTCCATCCTGAAAAGATTTCATCAACAGTACAATCTTAACTACAACCTATGTGTCGACAATTCCCGTTCACCTCTCCACGTACAGTGAGTGCTTTTTAAACCTTAGTTGCTGTAGTCATATTTCATAGCTAACTTCACTCTATTTGACAAAATAACTAAGCTGTGAATTTGCACATACAAGTGTGTGTGTGTGTGTGTGTTGAATCTGTTCATCTCTTTCTGTCTCTGCTACCATGATGTTCAAACTACATGATTTCTCCACAAAGCTTCTGCCAGGACTCACCACACTGATCCCAACAATTCACTCACCATTCTGCAGTTATGGATCTCTTAGAAATGCAAATCAGACCATGTCATCCCACAGCCTGAAACCTTCTGATAACTTCCCATTGTTCTTGGGATAAAGCTCAAAATCCCTAATCTGAACACGTACAAAAGTGAGACTAAGCCATGGTGTTAGAAGTTGAGATAGTGGGTACTATAGGTGGGTGGCTAAGGGAAGACAGACAGCTTTCTAAGTTGCTAGAATGTTCTGATTCTTAGTTCAGGTGCCTGTAAAATAATTGTGAAAGCCGAGAAATTATCAAAGTGTATGTTTAAGCACAGAGATTTGTCTGTATATATGCTATTCTTAAATAAAAATATAAAACAAAAAACGTGAGAAGAAAAATCAGTGGATTCTGCAAACAAAGGAAACAGTGAGAAATGTTCTCTTCACACAGGAGCATCATGGAAAGGGCTCCAGCATGCATCTGTCTCAGATCCAGCTCCACTCCCATGCCATTCCCTTCTCCCTCCCTCTCACATACTGTGAGCAGCCGTGAGGCTGTCATCTGGATTTCAAACAGAACACAAAGGCTCATCTTTTAATACATGAGCTCCAATAGACATTATCTCATCATAAATATGAAAGAGGATGTGTCCCATTGATTTTCAGCACATGATTGCAACAGAAACTATTATAGCTCACACAAACCATTCCAGATAATGACTTCTCATTCAGTTTTAATATTTAACTTCCAGGAAGAATTATACAAATGATTATACATTCTATTGCATGTTCACCTCCAATTTCGTTCAGGAATGCTGTCCATTATCTTTCATTTACAGCATATTATTTAGGCAGAAACATCACAGTATGGTTTAGAAAAAGTTTGCATTTTCATCCATTATCAAGAAATCTATTAGCAAAAAGCAAGACGATTCAGTGAAGAGAAAGTTGGAGTGGACTCCGCCCTACAGGTGTTGCTGCAGAGTGACACTTCTGACAAGGGAGCAGATGTTGAGGGGACCCCTTGAGTAACACAGCTAATGATGCTCTGCCTCATCATTAAGCCTTCTCACTCGGGCAGCCCAGACATGATGTGCCACCAGCAGCAGCTCTGGAAGCTGCCACTGCTTTCATCTGCATACTGCACCAGAGCATGCAACATTTGAAGTGACAACAGTAGGCCACATTGACAGTGCTGATCAGGGGAGAGGTCTTTCGTTGCTCACCGCTACTTCAGGGACCAAAATTTTAGCAGCGAGGGGCTTTTTTTTATAGTAGCCGGTCAATTGTAGGAGCCATCGAAGATGATTTGCATCCCATCACCTCACTTGGCAGTTGGCTTCACTATAAATCTAGTATATGCTTCCCTCCACTTTTACAGAGGATTAGAGTAGATGCTGAACATCTACTCAGGAAGGCGTGGGAGATAAATTCTACAAAGGTGTATGTTTAAGTGGAGTAGAGATGGCTATTAACGTCAAACATTTTCTGAATAATAGACTCCATGTAAAGACTATAGGATTAACACATGGCGACAGTCATGACCGTCCTAGTTCTCTCCAGAGAACTCCAGGCACTTTGCATCTGGTCACTGGCTAAAGCTAATACAATGTGACCAGAACAATGCTGTCTTCATCAAGTGTCTCACACCCTCTTCATTTCATTTCTTTCTCAAGTCACACAAAAATAACAGCAATTTCACAGACTATTGTGAAAATAAAAACAGAATTGATAATTATAGAAGTCACTGCATACTGTGCTTGGTAAGTATTCTGCTGCCACATCAGCAAGCAACACTGCATTTTCCACAAGATTCATAGAAGCAAGACCAGCATATACTGAGATCTAGATAACACATGGGCTACCAAGATGGCTCACCAACTAAAGGTGCTAAATCAAGCCTAATGAGCTAAATTTGACTACTGAGGTCTACAGGGTGGACAGAAAGAACCTAATCTTGTATGCTTCCTTTGACCAAAAGCTCCTCCACACACACACACACATATAAAGATGTACACATGCTCACACACATACACACACATGTATACACAACATATCTCATGTACACACAAAAATAAATAATTTTAAAAGGGAGAAAATAATGCCCAATTAACATAACAGAGCAGCGACTAAAGAACTAGAAGTCCAAGACTCCTGGAGCCACATCTGTGCTGAAGTGTATTCACCATATACAACAATTTCACAACTATACACTGTCCTCACTATGCACAACAATATCACAATTAACTCACTGTGCTCACCATACACACCAACACCAAAGTTATGCACTGGACTCACTATACACACCAAAGCCACAGTTAATCAGTGTGTTGAACAAAGCTGGAGTTACACATAGTGCTCACCAATGCTGAAGTTAGGCAGCATGTTTACCAATGCTAAAGTTGTGCTTACCAATGCAGCAACTTAGCACCCAAAGATGAAACTGCCAAAAAATGGATGGTGCCCGTGATACCATTTATACATATAGCCTGCTGGCCAGTAGGCAACATAATCTAGATCTGTTTAAGTGCCTGGTGCTTGTACAGAAGATGACCTAAAGGAGCAGTTGTCAGAATGACTCCCCAAAAGCTAATGGAAATATCCATAGTTGGAGTATTTAGAAAGTTATAGAGAGCCCATCTCTCGAGTTTTATAGAAATAAAATACAAAATTTTATAAGATAGTTTTTAAGACATTCTTTAGAAGTTACGTTCTGTGCATAGTTGATTAGAGTGCACAGTTACTATAGGTTGGTTAAAAAAAACATAAATTCAAAGAAAACTGCTTTAAAAAATATTCTGGGATGGAGAAATGGCTCAAGAGTTAAGTGTTGAGTCCAGCATGGCCATATAAGATACAGTATGACATGATTTCCTGCCTCTGGAATAGAGCCAGCGTGGCAAGGGTTGCTGCAGGCTTATTTGTATAATAGTGTACATATTTTCATGTACCTCCTTCAAGGAATGCCCTGTCTGCTAAGGTTAATGACCCCATGATAATCAGAGACATCATGAATCCTGGAAGCAAAGGCATGTCTATGTCTCAGCAAAATGGTAGAACACTGTTAACTTCAGGACAGGCCTAGGGCTGTGGGAAAACACTGAAAACATGAGTTCAAAAATATATAATTTCTCAACTATGCAAAAATGTAAGGATGAAATATGAATTTTATAAGGAGCTTCACAGATCTAAAGGAACAGAGGCAGCTGTACTATGAACCAGCTTGTCAGAAAGATACAATGACAGGCAGATATAAATGCAGACAGATTCCTGAGTTCAATGTCAGCCTGGGACAGAGCAAATTTAGGTCTAGGCATGGTCAGAAAGGTAATTCTAGAGCGGGGCACTGCCCAGCTATCTTACTGTCTGCGCTTGTACTTGCTGTCTCTTCCTAAGAGTCAAGGGGCTAAGGTCAGGAAATACTGATTCATGGGATCATCAAAAGGGAACCTGGATTAAATGACTGAAATGTTATGTAAATAAAAAACAAAACTAGGCTTTTGGTCTGCATGAGAAGAGCTATAAGAAAGCAACAGCAGTTCTTTTTTAGAATTTTTCTCTAACTAGAAAAATTTCTCTAGGGCTGTTTGAAGATCTCTGGAAAGTGAACACAGTTCTTAAAAAATTTTTCTAACAGAATTTCTGATTTTGGAGGGAAAAATCCATGGAGAGCAAACACAGCTCTTCTAGATTTTTTTCATAGCTGTTTTAGAATTTTTTTAAATTGCTTAGAGAGCAAACACAGCTATTTTAGAATGTTTTCTAGCAGCTATCCAGAGAGGACTGTCTGCAGAGCGAACACAGTTCTTTTTGAAAATTTTCTGCCCTTCTGATTTTGATCAGAACACCCAGAATTATTTTTAGAATTTTTCTAACAGGATTTCTGACTTGAGTCAGAAAACCCATTAGCTATCTAGAGAGCTTTTAGAATTTTTACTAGCAGGGAGAGCTGTCTCAAGCAAAAAAACTAGCTGTTTTTGAGAATTGTAAAAAAAAAAAAAAAGGGGGCTGTCTCAAGCAGAACACACAGAACAGTCTAACAAGCTGTGTTGAACAGAGCTAAGAGCTATGTACAGAGAGCTGTCTAGGAAGCGACCTTGAGCTGAACATAGGCTGCCAGCTTGGACCCATGGTTTGACTTTGAGTCATTTATTTTCACTGCTCCTAGGCGCCCCTCTCCAAGCAGAGATTGGTCCTTGGCAGGTAAAAGCACTGGCTGTTCTTCTAATCAGGAAGGGTTCAAATCTCAGTGCCCACATGGGGGCTCACAACTGTCTATAACTCTAGTTCAGGGGATCTGCCACCATCTTCTGGCCTCAGTTTGGTACACAGATAAAGAGGCTCGCAAAAACACCCATAAACAGAATATAAAATATTTTTTAAAAGTTGCATCCTAATAAGATTATCTTAAAGAACTATACTGCAAATGAAAATAAGACACATATAATTGACTTTATGAAATGCTTTCTATTCAGTCATCTTCATTGTGAGATCATAGAAGCATATTTGATTTAGCCATACTTTTGCAAGGTGTGGTAGAGTACTCACTAGATTGAAGAAGAGGGAGTGAGTTTCAAGCTTTCTGATTTCAGATGCCAAAGAAATCAGTCATATGAACAAAAGTAGGTCACTTTAGAGTTATAAAACTTAGGCTGCTGTTGAAAAGACCTTAGGGGAAGCCCCAAGTAAGATTCCACTCTCAGAAAGGTCATTATACTTAGGAGACACATTTATTATTGTCCAATGTGCCTAAAAATCCAATTCGGAGTATCCTAACCAGAGATATCGAAAGAGTCATTGGGAACAGAAAGAAGACCTCAACATTATGAAAATGAGAGGGTGTGGAATGCATAAATAATGGGGATGATAGTAATATAAGAGGAAGGAGGTAGAAGAGGAGAGAAAGGAGACAGGAAGGGAACAAGAGACCAATGCTACACAATCCAGTACGAAGGCTACCTGTAGAGATAGAGTAAAAGAAATAAGGCATTTTAATAATTAAGTACATTTAATAATTAAATATGTTTAAATTATTTTATGATTCAGAATAGAAAGCTAACTCATGGTCAGTGCAAAAAACAAAGGACACTTATAATTTCTAAAAACCTTTGGATATAAAAATAAAATGAAGTTTGGGTATTTTAATAGTAATTTTATGTACACATATACAAAGAACTGATTGATAGCTTATGAACTTGCATAATTATCCTGGTCCTTGACTAAGAAAATAGACTTATCTGAATATAAAGTTGAGTATCTAGTAGAAAGAGCTATTTTTTGGAAGGGCTTTTCATTGCCTATCTGTGTGGTGTGTAACACAGGTACATCTTATCTGAAGAATCTTCATATTCACTGCACAACAACATGGTCTAGATTAGGGACTACACAACCTCGCCTATATGAAGCTTGACACATTTGCCAACTTTGCATAAAAGCCTGCTCTTTCCCATTCCAGCCTGCATACCACATTTCTCCTGGCTTTAAGAAAACAGCCTTAAAGGTGGCGCACACCTTTAATCCCAGCACTTGGGAGGCAAAGACAGGCGGATTTCTGAGTTCGAGGCCAGCCTGGTCTACAGAGTGAGTTCCAGGACAGCCAGGGCTACACAGAGAAACCCTGTCTCCAAAAAACAAAAAAAACCAAAAAAACAAAAAACAAAAAACAAACAAACAAAAAAGAAAAGGAAAGGAAAGGAAAGGAAAGGAAAGGAAGAGGAAGAGGAAGAGGAAGAGGAAGAGGAAAAGGAAAAGGAAGAGGAAGAGGAAGAGGAAAAGGAAGAGGAAAAGGAAAAGGAAAGTTAAGGAAAGGAAAGAAAAGAAAAGAAAAGAAAAGAAAAGAAAAGAAAAGAAAAGAAAAGAAAAGAAAAGAGCCTCCTTCTGTCTCACTTGATTTATCCGGTACCTGAAAAGCCCTATAGAACAGAATGGTGATGCATCTGTCTGAATCACTTTTGCCCCAATAAGTAAACCCATCACCCATATTCCTGCAAGTGGCCCCAATAAAACACAGTTGCTCAACAAGGGAAATTTCAGTGGTATCCATACTTTGGTGTGTATGAGGCTCTCTTTCTGAGATGAGAAGATGTGCATATCTCATCTCTCCAGAAGCCTGTCACTCAATACTGTGATAGCTCACACATTTGCATACATATACACACACAAACAAACAAATGTTTTTGAAAAGAGAAGAGAAAACCTAAAAATATACTATAAACTTATAGTCCATAAGCTCTCCTGAACTGAGAAGGTAGGCAGGTAAGCACATCAAATTTCTGAGAGCAGTTGGTTCCAGAAGTAGGGCAAATGGCGAAGGAACTTAGACTTTATCTGGAATCTATTTTTTGAAGGAATCCAAAAATTGTGATAAAACTTAAATGTATTAATTAGCTAGAAAATCTGGCAGTAATTTTTACTTACCCTAAGCTAAAGTGGCAAGTGTATGGCTCAGCATAAACATTAAGTAATGTTAACCACTATGGATATTGGACAGCTGTTATGCGCATAGAGCCTAAAAGGGAAGACTTTCCTCACACGTCTCCACATGGAATTTCTCTGGAGAAGGTCAGTCTTCACCACGAGGGTGACTTCAACTTCCATCAAAAGCATAAGATAATTTTATAAATTTCAGAAGCTGTCCTGTGTTAACATGTTCTTTCTCCTGAGTCACAGGAAGAATTATGTGGTATATGTTTGAAAATCCAGGACAGAAGAGGGCTGGAAGGAGGGCTCAGCGGGTAAAGAAAGGCTCTTCTCATCAAGACTGACAACCTTAGTGCCAGCCTTCAAGCACACAAGGGGGAAGGAGAAAGCCAACTGCTCTAAGTTGTACTCTGATCTCCACAGATGAGCCTTGTGTTATATGTATAAGCAAGTGTCCTTTTACAAGGACTACTCCTAATTGTATGTTAGAAAATCTGCATTTACTTAAATATTCTAATTAAAAAACCCAGCTGACTGAAAATAGCTATGTATTTTTTAAAGAATCACCAATTGAGGAAAGTGATGTACTAATGAGCAAATGCATCACTGCTTCCCCCATACCCTCTCAGATGCTTATGTACAGACAGAGCCTGAGAACTAACTGCCAGCATCACTAACTCCACTCTCACATTCACTAAAACAGTTAGTGCTCAGCAACAAATTCAAAGCTTACAGTCTATTCCTTCTCTTTGTGTTCAGCCACAGCCCTCAAATGCCTCAACAAAGACCATTGCACTAGCAGGACATAAAGCTAAAGAGCTACCTGCTGCTCCAAGGAGGAACATCCAAGCTAGTGCAACCTATCTGCTGTTCCCTCATTAATATATCACCAGTAGTAATAACAGCCATAGCAAGTTGTCAGGTGCTGAGTCCTGTCTAACCCAGCGATCAGCACTTTGCGCAGATTTCATAATTTACCTACTCCCACCAACCATTCAATGAAGCTAGCTCTGTTGTAAGCTTCACTTTGCAGAACAGCAAAAAATATACAGACGTGAAATGTCTTGTCCCAAGTCAGGTAGATACCACAGACAGGAGAAATATTTCAACTGACAATGAAGTCAGGATACTACATAAACCACACAGGCAGAAAGCCTTATGAACAGCTAAGTGGGATTACGCCTAGAACAACAAAAAATAATAATATAACAAGACAAAGCAAATATGCTTTAAATTTACACCACCTCTCATGGACACCAATCCATCCCCTATGCTTTATCGCAGCTGTTAGAGAACACTAACTTGCTGTGGGTATCAGATCTAAGCTACATACACCAATAAACATTTAGTGACAGAGTGGGAAACTCACTGAGCTCTACCATTCTCTCGCTCTGAGACCAGCAGAAAGCCAGGGAGTATTTCGTGACAGCTGCTGGCTCCGAATGCAGTCGTTGCTGCAGCTTCAATGAATCACAATTATCTGATCGACTCCGGTCACGATCCCAAAGAATTTGGTTTTATTAAGATGCCCTGATGCACTTCTTTTGTGAAGCCAAGTCAAAAATATCAACGATCAAAAATGGGGCAGCACAGACAGCTACATATCTGGGCTCATTCCAGACCCACCTACAGGGCAATGCCACTCTGTCTGCAGCAGCTGTTTCTACTTACCTGTGGAGAGACAGGTGCAGCACAAAAGGAGCCCACGACTCTGCACCTGCTCCCTCTGATCCAGCCCAGGTCCTCAGCAAATGTGACCTTTGTCTGCCTGTCACAGGAGCAGATGGTCAGGGGAAGACCAGGCCTCTCTCATCCACTTGACTTTGCTTCAGTTTAATTCACTCAATTTAAGCAATCTTACAGAACTCTACTCACAGGTGCTTAGGGCCATCACTGCAACAAAGTTGGACTCCTCCAGGAAAGCCCTGACAGTGAGCTCTGCAGCAAAACTTTACCAATTCAAGGGGAAGTCGAGAGTCAGCTGGAAGTTAAGAAACAGAGGGGAAAAAAACCCTCAAAAACATTTTTGGGGGCACACACCTGAAATCCTAGCACTGGGAAAGGTAAGAGGAGGATTGAGAGCTCAAAGCTAGGTTAGACTATATAGAAAGTAGAAGATCCTGTGTGTATATGTACACATATACGCACACACAAACACACACATGGGTTGTATAATGAGAGACCCTACCCCCCCCCAAAAAAAACCTTATTAAATACCACCCACAAATTCCTCAGAAAAAAGTTGACTTTAAAGTGAGTACTGCTCTGTGGAGCCTGGAGATCTGTGGCGACAGCCAAGGATGACAAACACACAGTTCAATGCCTCTGTGCCACTGGAATTGAAGCTCAGGCCTCCCATA
Organism: Rhabdomys pumilio; assembly: GCA_030674055.1. Lineage (NCBI taxonomy): Eukaryota > Metazoa > Chordata > Mammalia > Rodentia > Muridae > Rhabdomys > Rhabdomys pumilio. The sequence continues at coordinate 31,858,940 of JANHMN010000006.1, read as the reverse complement.
GTTGACACGTGCTGTGGCACTGAGCTACAGACCTTCTCTGTCTAAACTGTTTCTATTTACAGTTCTAAGCAGCTATGTCTTTCACCCATAAACATCCTTGTGCCACATCTATGAAGGTTTAAAATAGATATAGAAAACATCAGTGTTCTTCTTTGTAGCTGTCCACACGTCAGAGATCTACATCTCTTTTTAAAACATTATTGCACTGTGTGTGTGTGTGAGTGTGAGTGTGTGTGTGTGTGTGTGCGCGCGCGCACACACAAAAGTATGAAACTCAAATTTGATAGCAAGTGTCTTTACTCGCTGAGCCACTTAGTGTACCATTTTAAGTCTCTTTTATCTGTAAGGCCCCTCTTTCCTTTCGACCCTCCCTCCTAGATGCTCTCCATCTGCGTCTCTGTGGAAGGACAAGCACCAGGCTCTCTAGAAGGGATTTGGCTGACCACAGCTTCGGAGTGTGATTTAGCACACTGCATGACTTCCACAGGACTGTAATAAAAGTCCAGATTCATTTCTTGGTAGAGTTCCTTCAGAGCTTGGACACATTTGTTTTAGAGATGCACAAAAACTAGCCACAGGTAACCCTAGTGCTAAACAGGTGGAGACAAAAGTCACAGCATCGTTGAGGATGCTGCAGCAACTCTGAGATGGAAAACAACCTTGGGAGTAAATTTAAAACAGAAAAAAAAAATTTGGCAAAGGATAAGAACCATGTATGCACAGAAGAAATGGGCATGGAAGACTACAAAGGAAATGGCACAAAGAAAGAAGAAAGCCAGCATGTCACATAATATAGGTAGGTCTCTTGTCTCTGGTTAGGTGACAACATGTCCACACACTAATGACCTTGTTGTAGCTCAAGCCAAAATCTTCTGAATCCTGTTTTGCTCAAGATTACAGATGCCTTATGACCATAACAACAAGAAGGCTAAACTAGGAGAATTCCAAGTTCAAAGTCAACCTGTCTTAACCCAAGCTAAAACTAAAACAGAAAAGGAGGAGGGGCAGAATGAGTGGTGATAGCCAGTGGTGAGAAGCAGGAAGGACAGCCTGCACACTGGGGCTCTGAACCTGATTTTGCATCTCACTCCTAATCCTGTAGAGAACTTACTCCAACATTCAACAAGATCAAGCTGTTCAACATAGAAGCCACATTGTGTCTATATACTCAATATAAGAGAGTGACAATCCAGCTACCCCACATCCACTAAAGGACATTTATGAATAGTAATGTAATAAACCTTGTATCTTTAAAGTCCTTATTTTCAGTCTGGGATATGAGAGATAGCTATAGACACTTGTAAACCTTCGGTGAGATTCAGTATAGGTACTAGGACTCTGAGTTAACTCCACCTACACGCCGTCCACAAGGGCCCACCTAAGTCTATATTAAGGACAGAAAACTTCCAGTGTGTGGTGGGAGAGTAGCCACATCCTCGACCCTCATTTTACCTCCACCACAGAAAAACTTCAGCAGAAAAGAGACTGTACTTCGAAACCTCAGAGACCAATTCCCAATAATGTTAAATGTGATTTTTTTAAAAGAAGAATTATTTTCCAAGTTCTTGAATATTATTCATTTTTAATAATTATATCCTTAAAGACACACAGACATGGATACTAATATTTAATCATTAAATACTGCATACATGCACTGAAACACCAAACTGTGCCTTATAAACACGTAATTATAAAAGGATGAAAAACAATGGCTCCAAGGAATTAAATGGAACCCTGATTGAAAGACATCAGATGACAATAAAGAAAAGCAACAGGAAAATGAAAATAATAGGCCAAGTAGACATGTGGATGTCTACAAACATGAGGGTTGTCCTAATAGCTTTACTCATAAACACCAAAAAAGCACCCACAACAAACAAATAGCTACTTTAAGCCTTTCACTAAAATTGAATGCCACTCAAAAAAGAAAAGAAATCAAACAGCAGAGATATTAGAGAACCTCAACCACACTATGCTGAATGAAAGAGACCAGGAAAGGGGCTCATAGCAGAGGGAAAGAAGATCATTTCTGCTCTGTCTTAGACTTTCATGTTGGGCCCTGTAAATGAGAATGATGAAATAAGAAATGAAAAAGAAATACACGCAAATGCATTTAGTATAGCACAAGAGAATTCCCTTATAAAGCCAGGGGTCTTCATGAGGAAATACCGAATAAAGAGCTGGTTCAGCCTGCATGTGCCTATGCCAGGTTTGGTGAAGAATGAAACCTGTGAGAAAATATGACAAAGGGGCTTGATTGAGCTGAAGACAGTAAACTGTGGGAGCTAGGCAGTCCTGTCCTCATCGACTCTGCCAGGAAGCCCTCTGTCACCGAAGAGGAGGACAAATGAGTATGAAGTGAGTAGGGGGAGGACATATCTTAGATGACACTCTTGTGTGAAGGTACAATGGCCGTTTCCCAAATTCCCTTAGTCTAAAATAAAGGTATCTTCAGGTACCACACTTGGGGATAGCTCATTTGTAATCTCATCAGGCTCCATACTGAATAATTCCATTCATATGCCATCTAGGAAAGACAAACCCCAGAACAGAGAAGCAGTCCCTGCCCACCAGGACTTGCATTAGGAAGACCGAGGCATCAGGGAACATCAGGCATTTTAGAGCCCAGGCAACTGCTCTGGACCTGGGTTATATTTGCAGGTACAGTGTACAGAAACAACATATTTTAATGTGTGAATATAAACGACTGAACTTACTTGAAGACTTCTAGAAGCAAGGAATTTGAATGGACTTAAGAAATTAAAACTATATCCAAACCATACAAACAGGAAAGAGGAAGGAAGGAAGAGAGTAAGAGAGGGAGGGAGGAAGAGAATAAGGGAGGGAGGGAGGGAGGGAGGGAGGGAGGGAGGGAGGGAGGGAGGACAAAAGATATTTTATACCTAGGAATTTCAGGGATAAATGGAGTCCAAAGAGAAATTTTGAAATAAGATAATTGTTTACTAGCAAGACCCCAAAGAAGCAACTAAAAAGCCACTAGGTTAATAATTAATAAAAAAGTACAATCAAGTTCTAGACAAGTATAGCAAAATCAATAACTTTCCCATTTATAAATGATCACGCTAGAAAATATAAGAGGTGGATGACAGGTGAGCTGAAAGTAAGTTTAATGACAAGTGCACAGAATTCAGTATACAAATAGAAAGTCTGTGTATTGATATGTCAAACACAAGAAATGCATGCTTCTTGATACCATAAACTATGCTGCATCATGAAATGTCATACTGAACCAACAGGTCAGTATCATCTTAGAACCTGAAAGAAATGCAAAGTCTCGAGTTATACTCCAGAGTCTTTGGCACAGAAGCCTGGGAATGGTCCCAATATCTTTCTTTTATAACACATGATGACTGGGATACTTAGGGACTAAGATGTAGCTGGTGCTGATCCCTCTCAGAGTCACTCGTGTGCTTACGAACAGTCATGGCATAGGGAAAACACACTAGATATGCAATTGTCCTTCTCTTCTACACCCTCAGCCTAAAATAAACTCTGGGTGACAATAAGTTAAATACAATGAGAGCTGTGGAAAAGAAGATACCACCCTGGTGACTGGTCTCATCCTCAGTCCCCTGATAAGGAAGTCCCACAACCTGCCCAAAAGGTTTCCTGCCATTGTTTTGTACCTAGTGAATATGCAAATGTGCATGAAAACAATAATGAGAAACATTAGTCCTCCCTTACTGAGCTATTGTATAAAGTTTCTTTCTTCCCTTTAAAATACAAAAACCGATTAATTGAATTTTAGATAATCTACTTCCAAATATGCTTTCAAACCCAAACTATACACAAATTCAAGAAATGAATTATAAATAAGACATAATTTATAAAAAAATACAAATAATTAAAAGATCACATAAAATATATTCCTATTTATAAAACAAGTGTGGTAGCATATTGTGAAATTTGATTCATGCCTAAACATCATGAAAACTCAAAGAGTGGTACTCATGTGTAACCCCAGAACTAGACAAGGGCAGAGGGAGGGCCGAGAGCTTGGAGCCTACCTGAGCTACACACTGAGCTCAAGAGCAGCTGGGGTCCAAAGAGAAACCCGATAGCAAGAAAAATTAAAGGAAAAAATCATTAGCATAAAATATATAGGATGACATGCTATTACTTCATATTCACAGTCTGCATGTCCTGGAGCCCTTGTCAACTTCTCATGTCCATTCCTAAGAGAATTTCTTACAGAAATGCCACTAAAAGACAAAAACAAACAAAAAAGCCCAAATGTTTGCCCTTATTTCTGTGGCATAGAAAACACAGGTTATTTATACAAAATTTTGTTGATCATTGAGTAGTTAAAGTCCCAAATTCTAAGGCACTCAAACACAATAAAACATGGTTTTCTAACAAGATGAACAGGCAAAATCAAGTCAGGCCATTCTCTTCCAGCACCCAGAGTGGCACAGAAATGAGGGAGGGGAAGGTGACCCACAGAGAGAGAAGGCAGAAAGCTTGCAGAGAGAATGGACTCTCGGAACTCTGCCCTGTCAGGTGAAAACCTGGACAGTCAGGATAAATCCTTCACTGACGATAACAAAAGGCTGTTTACAATGAAAACAAGCCTGGTCAGATTCTGTTTAAATGCATCAGGTTCTGGGACTCAGAAGTACTCCAGGGAAACGGCCATGCACTGGCTAGCTGAGAAGCCAGACGTTAGGAAAGGTCTAGAAGAGGGACATGCTGAGAGGGCTGGGAAATCCAGAGGGAGAAGTGGTATTTGCTGCTATCAGGTGTCAAAGACAAAGAAGGTTTAAATGTCTATATACCACCAAGTGATGGAGGCAAGTAAGCCCAGAGATATTCTTGTCTTGTGGATATTCTTTGAATCTCTAGTTCTTCATTTGTCAAGTGTGAACAAAGGTTACTGAAATGGTTGTTTTTAAAGTGGAATAGTACAGAAGCTGTTAAAGTAGCTGATGCATAGCATGCAGGGTAAATTATTTACTTGACTTCTTCTAAACCATATCAGAGTAGTTTGGAACTCAAGAGGTGAACTCTACTTATGATCAAAGAAGACCAATTCTTCCTTATATGGCAAAAGTGTCTTTCCCTGTCTTAGGGAACATGGCTTTGGAGGTGAATAGAAGCTCTGAGCCACAGAAGCGAACAGTACCATCTGAGTTCAGTTCTAAGCTTGTGCAACAGCATCTCCATATTTGTCACATGCAGGCCATGATGGTGAGCTCTAAAGGTCGAAGTATTTAAGTAGAGAGCTGGGAACTATAGTGCTGTCTGGAGGCACAAGAACAGCATGGATTCTGAACAGGTGAGCAATGAGAAACTGTCCCAGATGAAAGCTTTGAGGGAACCAGGGAGAAGCTCACTAGATAAGCAGATCAGCAAAACATATGGCCCTGTTGCTTTATTGTTTAAGCCTGAGTCCCTACACCATTCCACTAACAAAATTCATAACATGAGATACATAAGAAATACCTTACAGTCTAGTTGAAGCGACAAAATGTAGCACCCATCACTACAATGCAACACAGGAAGAGGAAATGTACCGCACTGTGCAGGGAAAGGGGTACTTCTAGCAAGGCAATCAGAACCCATCCCACAACTGTTATAGAAGTTTGAGCTTAGTGTGAATGAAGGACAGCAGGTCAGCAAAGACTCCGATCTTGGTAGGGAAAGCCAAGATAGACGACCTTGACAGAACAGCACAAAATGGGGCAGTCAAGTCCAAGGTTGGAAATGGAGAGCACATGGGTAACTTCCCAGCCTGAGGGACTAGGTTACAGCCACACAAAGCCAACTGCAGATGCAGGAGACTGTATGAGGAACAAGTCAAAACAAGGCAAGTGATAGATTCAGATTCTAAAAGAAAAAATGGCTCAATCAAGAATGATCTCAATGCATAGGCTTAAAACAAGAACCAAGTCATGACTCATGTGTAGACAGGGAACACTAAGTAATGAACACAGAAGTAATTGAGAGTCATAAACAGGTGCTCTGGGTTCATACTAAGATATAGCTGAAGAAGCAGGATCAGGGCCAGCCTGGGTATGGCACAGTGAGTCTATGACACAGGTGTCAGCCCTAGGGCAGCCAGTTCAAGCTGGCCTGCATCCTGGCTAGATAGATCTAGTACAGCCAGTTGACCTCTAGGCCACCTGAGGATTCTGGAACAATGGGAATCGAGAGTAAAAGTAACAGGTAACAGAAGATTCCAGAAAGGCTCAGACATACCTGTAAGGCAGCAGGCAAAAAATTCCCCAAGTCTTATCAGGTTTTAGATGGCAGAGCTGTGGATAAGACTCAGTTTTGTCAGGGTTAGAATCACTACCTTATTTAAACATTGAGAGTATCTTTATACCTCCACTTACAAATTGCTGGAGAACCTATTTTCCCTCTACATTTAACAACATATCGTGCAGCATAGCCTGACTAGCTGCACTGGTCTTCTGATCACATGGCTGCTCAGGCCATAGCTACACCTGATTCTGTGGTATTCACAGCAGCCGCACCCTCATGTTCTGAACATAGGCTGTGGGAGAGTAATTTATAGTTCACCCCCTTGTCACCAGTACCTTGCACAGGTCCTATGTGAAGTAAATGTGTTCACTGACCTGAGTGCATTGAACTTAACTCATAGAGCTTAAACTCATAGGGCTAGCATACTGTTCTAGTTTGCTTTCTGTTCCTGTGCTAAAACACTGACCAAAAGTAGCTTGGGGACAAAAGTGTTTATTTGGCTATGGCTTTGGCTTCCACTTCAATCACAATCCATCATTACCAAAGTTTAAGCCAGGCAGGAGTTTAAGCCAGAACTGAAGGAGAAACCATGAGAAATGATGCTAACTGCCTTGCTCCCAGGCTCAGATTCTGCTACTTTTCCTAGAGAGCTCAGAGAATGTTAACACCAACAATGGGCTTGACACCACTTACATGGGCTCAGCCCTCTTACATAAATTAGCTATCAGGAAAAGAACCCATGAACATATCCATAGGCCAGTCTGATAATAGCAACTCCACAACTGAGGTTCTATCTTCTCAGGTGTGTCAAGCTGATAACTGAGATCGGCCATCACACAGCTCTCAGTGACACTTTTAGAATGGGAACAAATGCTGCTTGTGAGGCAACGGTAACATGGGTATTTCAGATAGGACCATGTTCCGTTCTGAAGCAAGCAAATACCTTCCAGCCAGAGTTTGTGCTTTCACTAAATCTAGGCCAAGAAGAAACAACAAAGGCAAACTAAAGGCAGGGATACTACAATTTAGGCACATTTCCACAAAGAAGAGACCAGAAATGTCCAGGGTGGTGTGTACAATGCTAAACCCTCATATCCACTGTTTGTCTATGAAGCATCAGAATATCGCATATCACTGTGAAGTTCTGCTCCATTCCCTGGAGCAGCACAATGACAGAGGTGTGGCACTAACAGGCCATGCCCACTCTTTTCCTGTAATGCACTTTCAGTCTTCAGGGATAGACCCAGACAATGAAACAACTTCAAAGGGTAAATGTTATTACTGACATTCTACACAGATGAGGAAACTGAAGCTCAGAAAATGGAAGGGATTTTACAAGACCATGAGCCCAAGAAGCAACGTAATTCAAATTTGAACCAGACCTGCCTGACTCCAAAATGTAGTTTTATCCAGGCATATGTGGCACATACCTGTAATCCTAGCACCTAGGATGTCAAGACAGGACTGTCTGAGATCAGCCTTAGTTCCACAGGGAGACACACACATGTATATTTATTCTTTTTAGAGACCTATTTCCTACAGGCTCAAAATAAAAACACAAAAAATGAAGCAACATCAATGAGCTTAATTAGAAGCATGAGATTTCTCACCAATAGATAAACATTTCCATTTTTTACAGAACATTTCTGTTACTTCCATTATTTCCATTACAGGCCTTTGAGATGGCTCAATGGATATGGGAGAACACTGGCAGAGCTTGCAGCCTGAGTCCCATTCCTAGGACCACATGGTTCAAAGAAAGACAAGATTCCTCTGACCTCCATATGAGTACGCCTGTGCCAGCACACACAGGCACACATACCACGACATCCTCCCCCGAAAGCCCCCAAGACCCTCTCACAAACAAACACACCCCACCCTCCCCCCACCTACCATACATGTCCACAAGCCCACACACAACCTTCAAACCCCACAAGTCACATACAGCCCCCCAAACATACCCCATACACACCCACATATACCACACATGCTAAAATAAATATGTATATGTTAAAAAAAAAATTCTGGGCTGGACAGCTCAGCAGTTAGGTAATAACTGCAGTTGCAGAAGAATGGGGTTTCATTCCCAGAACTATGATTGCAGTTACTGGGATCCAATGGCTTCTTGTGACCTCAAAGGACAACAGGCACACATGCTGTACACCAGCACACACATAAAACTTTTTTTTCTTAAGTCTAAAAAAAACGACTGCTACAGTTTTCTGTTGTTTGTTCTTCCCTTCCAGGGCAACTCTATCCTCAGGTAGCAGTGGCCTCCCGAGCCATCTGCCTGCCATGTTGGCAGTAAGGAGCAGCGGCTTGGCCTCCTCATTTGTCTGACAACATCTGTACAAAAAGTTGTCACATAGTTTCTGTCCCAAGTGGAAAGATCTGCTACTCATAATGGCAGAGACTTTTCTAATCGCCAGTCTAACTCTGCCAGTTTTAAACCCCAGGTTCTCAAATTTAGCAGCAGCCCACCGGTGTGCTCTGATCCCGAGTCAGTTCCAAGCCCCAGCAGCAGCTGGTAAAATGGAATGCTAATTCATTACAGATGGTAGAACATAGCCTACATTTAATTTATTTACATTTTCAGAAATTTTGGATCTGCAGTGAAGATGTCAGATTATTTTAACATGTAAGTTTAGTCTTTTTTCTATTTGGTCAATGCTCAATAAAAAATTAATGTTTATATGTTAAAAATTCTTTCAATAAGCCCAATTAGGCCTATATTCCCACAGTTTGTATTTTATAAGCTATTTAGCTGGTGAGCCTTTTCTGAATGTCTTATTACACAAATCACAGGCAAAGCTGGAGCAAAATTAGGCCTAAATTGTACCAAAATGTTTCCAACAGAACCCTTTCAGGCAAGTCATGCTTGGTGCGTTTTATTCTCCAGCCCTGCCATTTCAGTGAGACTAAGAGTTTAATAAATTGTAAGATTATTAAATATCTCCAGAGACCCCACTTTTTTCATCACTTAAGGCAATGGTGACCAAAATACCAAATTACTTACTTAATTTTGAATAGCCAAATGCACAGAGAAAGAGTGGGCCAAGCTCAAAGGCTCGTGCAGCGCTGCTGCCCTCTCCTGGAGCTGGTGATCCTACCCCCGCCTCACCGCCCAGGGACAACAGTGAAACTGAGCTCATGAAATTTAAATACTGGAACAGGCTCAAAATTTTTCTGAATTTTTTAAATTTATTTTTATTAATTCAAATGTGTTTGCATGCATGCACGCACACACGCGCGCACGCGCGCGCACACACACACACACACACACACACACACACACACACACACACAGTTAACAGGTCAGAATGATTTTCCATGAATCTCCCACTTACTGAGAGGACTAGGGAGCATTGATTTTCAAAGTCAAACTGCCATGCCAATTTCTCAGGGTACTTTTTACACCACCCCACCCCACCCCACCCCACCCCACCATCAATGCTGCCTCAGCTCTTTTTCCTGTCATACCAGGATAGGTCGGTCATGTTCCTGGACCCTGCTTGGCTAAGCTTATCAGAGTGTTCCATCTCCTCTGAAATCATTCTCCCGTCAACAAAGATGTTGCTCTCCAGTAATTCAAATCTTGCTTTCTACTTCCTTGTTCTGTTTCATTAAGAAACAAAGCAGCTCACACTGGAACAAAATTAAAACTAAAACATCTTTCGTTATACAATTTTATTTCCTAGTGTGTCGTGCCAATTCTTTAACTACTTGGGGATACCCAAAGCTAGTTTCTAGAAGCTTTAGTGATGTGCCCGGAAACCGCCTCTAGCCTGTTATTAACCTCTACCCAAAGCCTAGCAACCTTCAATCCAGTTTAGATACAACTGTACATAACATCAAAGCACAACATCCATCCAGGATGGTCAAACCCAGACCCCAGACCCCTTCAACACAAAATCCTGGACTTGCCAATACTATTCCTCAATCACTAAACTGGGCTTCTTTGATTTCTCTGCCTCCCTTTAGCAACCTCTATCCCTACAATCCTAGCACATCAAGATTCCTCACCACAGTCTCCCAGACATCAACAAAGGCCTGGCCATGAACATATCTTCAGATTGAAAGAATACTGAAAAACTAATGAGGTGAAGACAATGCTGAGAAATTACAACACTATACAAAGGAGTTTAAGACATCCACAGAAGCAAATAGGATGCTGACCCCGGTGGGTGTGGCTCTGGGTCAACAGATCCCCTTTGCCATAAGCTACTAACTCACTGGGAGAAAGAGCAATTAAGATACCGGGCTCTGGTCCACCACTGCTTGGCTGTGTGTCATTGAGAAGTTACTGAACCTGTTTTTCATTCAGTTTCACATCTAAAAAACATGTAAATTACAGTACATATCTGATAGGGTGCCTATGGGATGGTGAGTATGAATGTTATCAAACAGAACAGTGCTTGGCATTATAATAAGGCAACTCACGGGTGGATAGATAGACAGACAGACAGACAGACAGACAGACAGATGCAGTTTTCTTATTTTTCTTTAAAGCTAGGGATATGTGATTTTTAAAAAACAAAAACAAAAAATCAACTTCCGAAAACTGTAACAGGCTTCCAAGGCTTTTTTCTTTGCTTTATTTTTTATGTTTTCTAAAGTTTGAGGACAAGTTATCTAATTGTTCTCTAAACTTAAGCCATGTACTTTGAGTTATCTGTTCTTCGACTTGTTGAGCAGTCTGATAGAATGTCTTCGTTCCAGGTCCTCACAATGAAGCTTCAGGTGATGGTTTTGAGGGAACACCTACAAACTGCTAGAGCAAAAAGACTCAGAAGTTGTGCTAGTCTATTCAGGAGTCAATAACAGAAAAGCTCAGGCTGAGTAACTTATAAAACTTATTTAACTTATAAAAAAATAGAACAGTTTACTGTTCTCAAGAGCAAGGCACTAGATGATTCAGCATCTGATGCGAGCCTGTTTCTCACAGGTGGAAGCATCTAAGAATGCTTATAGGGTACAAGGGACAGAAAGAAAATCAGGCTTCTCAGGCCAGTTTTCTAAAGGCAAGAATCCCATTGCCCAGGACTCTCCTGGAGAACTCTTTAAAACTCCTTTTTAACCCAGCACTAACCTCCAAGCCAAGATTTTGGTATGGTATGATTTTGTTAACTCTGAAAACAATGTTAGTAATCAAAACTATAATACTGAATTTATCTTCTGAAGAGAAAATGAAGAAAACACACATTTGAAAAAGCAAGCCTTTTCAAAGCAATAAAACAGATCCTATTCTAAAATACATATCTTAAATTAAAATATATTAAATAATAAAAATTCTACAATATATTTTGAGACACATGAGATAGGTTTGTGGCTATTCACGTCTACAGATAAGATGCCTAAACTACACAAATATACTCTTATGTAAGGGATAAGCTTGTCTTTTCACTAGCCCTATGTCTCAAGCAAAGGACAGGGAGCTGAGGCTATATATAGTTCAATGTGACAGGGCTCGCCCACCATGTCCAGGACCTTGGATTTGAATTCCAACATTGTAAAAAATCAAAAGCAAGATTTTAGTCTAAATATTTATGCAAGCTAAAACCAAACCATTTGTGAACTCTGAGCCTACGGTGCCCTTAAGCATTCTTAATTCACAGTAAAGGGACAACTATTTTGTTACTAAATAATTAAATATAGTAGTATGGTGATGCTTAAATTGAACGGGGAATTTGTATCAATTCCCTGAAAATTACAGTTCTGGATCAAATAAAACATTAAGTTTGAGACCTGTGAGGCTTAATCTTCTTTATGAATCTACATGGATTTGGAATCACTATGGACGTGTGTGTGTGTGTGTGTGTGTGTGTGTGTGTGTGTGTGTGTGTGTG
>JANHMN010000006.1:31824612-31846859 GCA_030674055.1 Rhabdomys pumilio | reverse complement strand
GTGTGTGTGTGTGTGTGTGTGTGTGTGTGTGTGTGTGTGTGTGTGTGGAGGGACATGCTCTCAGAGTGTATTTCAGGCCCTATAATGGTTTTGTTGAAGTGTGATGAGCCATAGGCTGAGGTCTCTGGCTGAGTGAAAGAAGAAAGCTCTCTGAGCACCAGCCTTCCTCACTCTCTCTCTTGAGCAGACACCATGTGACCAGCAAGGCCTTGCTCTTGTGCTGCGATCCCTTCCTTGCCTAACAGGAACATACAGCACTTTTTTGTGCTGTATGTTGTCTCTTCCAACTGTGAGGCAGAATAAATCCTTCTGTATGTTGCTTCTGTCAGGTTTTCCACAGCAATAACAAAGAAAGGAACATTTAGAACCTAGACCCAATGTCTGGAGTGTCAGCAGCAAATGAGCGCCTAGCAAGCCATAACAAGAAAGGATTTAGCATTAATTTATGAACTATAATTAATCTCCTAAAGGAGACTACTAGCAGATGCAGTGTTGCAACTGACACCTTAAATGTCCTGCAAATGTCCATGAGTTGAAGGCTTGATCCTCAGCTTGTAATGGTTATTTTGAGGGGTTGGAAACCTTAGGAGGTGAGGCCTGAAGGGGAAAGTTGTTAGTTCGGGGCATGCTCTCAAAGGATATTGGGACTTCAGCCCCATATCCTTCCAGTTAGCAAAAGTCTAAGCAGCTTTTTCTGCCACTCAAGTGGTCACATCAGCTGACTGACTGGCTTCAACTAGGTCAAGCATCACTGAAGGAAACCTGGGAAGCAGTGAGTACAATAAAGTTTTCCTCTTCACATCAAATCCTCTTACAGATTTTGTCACATGATTCAGAAATGTCTAACACAGGTAGCAATGAAGGACAACCCCCAAGTAGGAGTCTCAGGCAAGAGCCAGGACAACAGAAGCCTGCTGGTCTGATCCTGCTTACCAAGAAAGCAAGCACTCTGGAACAATTCTATCCATTACCAGGATGTGCTTTCCTGATGGTGTGAAAGCAGTTGCCAGGTCAGTTTTCTGTCATTGGGGATAACTGTGTCTTCTTCACTAAGAAAGGTAGGAGTGAGCTGCCTGTATACCAACAGGAAATCATGCATTATATAGTTGAGAAAGAACCTGAACTTGGATTGGAAAAAGCATCCAGTTTTCTGTTACCACTTACTGAAATTCTACAGTTCAGAACACAGGTAACAAGCTTTTTTATGTCCTCAAAGTATCTGTAATATTTTTCCTACAAGAGATTAAATATTCTTTCATATCATGCTACACTCATTCCAGATTATCTGAAGTATCATCTACTGCTTTAAATATATGAATATATTAGAACCAGATATATTTTGTATTTAATGTAGAAGTAAAGAAGCTATGTCATGAAGATATTCTTTGTATTGATAATAATATTTTCCTTTAATCCTATGAATTTTATACCACAGGTTTAAAAATAATCACCGAGAGAAGAGAGCCCAGATATCCACAGAATTGGCTAATTCCTTTCAGCCACCTGAAATTTATGGTCTACAACTTGTGGATCCATGGTCATCATTGCACTTAAAAAAGGAGAAATGATAAGAAACATGATGGTGGCTTTCTTCTACTTTTCCTGTGTAGTAATATCTTTGAAGGTGAGCTAAGCATGGGCTTTGAACCATCTATGTGCCACAGAATTGGTCAGTAAGCATGACCCACAGCAGTCACCTGCTCCATGGGAGCATCACATGTCTAGAACTGCTACTTCAAGTTTCAGACGAGAAGACTGCTGCTTCTTGAATAGGTGCTTGCTCAGGACCGTATCTACAGTGCAAGTGGTCATGGCCTGACCTCACAGCCTGCCTGGCTGGCAATGGGATCTAGCAAATGCTTGCTGATGACTAGAAATATTCCCCTGGGATATTTCTGCTGGGATTTCAACACAAATGAACAAACTTCAGGAGATACAGAAAGAGCTCCTGGTGTGTTTTTGACTGACCACCACACTATTTTTATGTACTTCTACATGCAATGACAGGGGATTTCCAGACCTACATGAACATATATATAGGAACAAAAGAGTCAGACCGAGGTGAATTCACCTCCTAGTTAGCATATTCAAAACAAATGTGGGAAAATCAGTTGGGCATTTTAAATGTGTCTGGGCACAAGGTGGGAGTCCAGTGGGAAAAGAGAAAGCAGCTATGACACCAACAGGAGAGCTTTCCTGTCCTCAGCACATCACTGGGCATTCATACAGGCCATTTTCCATTTTCAGAGCATTCAGAATATCACAGGACAAAATCCAGGAGGAGTTCTTCTGTGGGTAGTCACTAACCTGATGGTACTCAGATACAGTCATGGCTCTAGAATTCAACCTAAAGTATCCTGAGATACTATACTTTGTTACAGTAGATATAGCCTAGAACACTCAGTGATGGGAAAAGTCTTGACTAATGCTGCTTGTGCTCTACCAAATAGATGCAGTGCCTTCCAATCACAACCAAAGCAGCCAGAGGTGAGCTCCCTGCAGCCCTGCCCTAATGCTAGTAAAGTCCTTCAGCAAGTTCTAAACACTCCACTTCCCCCACCCCTGCACCAGACCTGGGGCACTCTTCCTCTTTTACTATCTCAACCATTCTTCAGTGTGCAGCTCAGTGGCACTCACGGTACTCATGAGTCAAACTTCCTTCATTGGTCTCTCACAGAAGCTTGCCTCAAAGAGAATTTTCGTGATGTATAAAGCAAAAGCTGCTTCAGCTTCTACAAAAACAATACAGTTTTAAAGTAATCAAAGAAAATACATTTTAGTAGCTATTAACTCTTTTACATATATATCATACTTTAATTTGTAAGTTGTTTTAAAGGCCAAAGATCACTAGGCTAATTTAAATAAGCAGCTGCTCTGCTTTATTAAAATAACTTTTGCAATGGTAAGCAGTTTAGAATTGCTAGTCATGTGACTGCCATTAAGGATGACTAGCATCCCTCCCAAACAAAATCAGATTGATGATTTGTTTTAATATATTGCAGACAGCCGAGATCATGAATGACATCACCTCAATCCACTGCTGAGAGGAGACACTGAACAGATGAAGTGCCGTTTAAAGTCAATGTTGCCCTGACTTAGGGGACAGAAGGATTAATGAGAAAATGAGAATCTGCCACATGGTGCTGCTGGGCTGCTCACTGTGGCTGCAGTGCATGCAAAGCCCCAGGGCCCCACCTGGTACCCTAACTGTGCACTTATGTTTCATTCCACCTTGGCCATTACTATGCATGCTGATTGAGTATCAATTCCTCTCACTGTCTACACCTCTGCAGTCCCCAGCACTCAACTGTGAAAACTCCCCACTCCAGTCTTCAGAACACAAGGCCCATGCTGCTAAGGCCACAGAGAGTAAATTATTTGTCACTCGACGGGGTGCCAATTTGGTTTCATGAGGATGACATCATGCCCATTTTACCAATAACAATGGCACTAACAAGAACTTGTAATCAACAAACCTCAGGCCTCTCCTAGCCCTGGCAGGTGCAACTCTCTTTATGCTAAAAATAAGCTAACATTAGCTTCAGCTCAAAACTATTTCTTTTATCACAATGCTAAGCAGAAGTTGGCTTCCATAAGGCAGTGCAGCTGCTGCTGCGAGGCCGCTTCTGCAGATGCCTGCATTAATTGTATCAAGGACATACTGAACTAAGTGCTTATTCAGCACAATGGCTATTGGGGAGCAGCTGGAGGCACAAGACAAACTGTCTTGAAGGGAATGTCCCAGCCCAGTGTGTAAATTACAATGATGAAGTACAAAGAGTCTAAGTTTAAGGGTCTAATATAACTGCAGAGTGGGGCAAAAAATTCAGTGTTATCAGTGGAGTCCAGATCCAATAAATAAGGAAAAGAGACTTGCAGATTTCACCACCGTTGCAGTTACTGTTGTGGGAGATACTGAGACCCATTTCCACACAGGAGGAAGAAGAAGTCCTCACTGAAATCCGTCAGTGGTGCAGACACTGACCCTCTTGCATGTGCAGATCAGAATACAATGCCCTCATTTATGGGGCAATGTGCATGTGCCCATTTGCATTAATAAGCGGCCAAATCAAAACAGCCTCGATTACCACACATAAGCCATACTTGGCTGAAGGAGACTGGCTAGTTTTCTTCCTGGGTTACTCAAGCAGGCCCCTATAAGCATCACTGTCTGCTCTTCGGGCATTTTCTCTTCCTACATTAGTGAACCTCGGTGAATTCAGGGTGATTAAACACTATTCCAGGTGACAGGTAATTACAGAGCTTCTGATCATAGGGGTTTAGATAAGGATGGAGAAAATATGCCTGTAAACACCCTTGGAGCATCCTGAGTAGATTTGCTACTATGGACAGAACATAAGCAGAAACAACAGGCCAAGGTCAGATTATAAAGTCATGGTTTCTCTGTCAGTCTCTGCCCGGTCTCTGCAATCACATTTATCTTTTCTAGAAAAGTGGAATGAGGATGGCCACACTCATGCCTTAGTTGGGAAACTGACGTGAAAGCAGGCAGTGGATTCAACAACAAGATCCCTGTGACTTGACCCTCCAAGTAAGTCTCTGTGCAAAGCTATTCAGATGTAAACTCAAGCCTTGGGAAATTAAAATTGCTCTTTCTTTTTGAGGAATTAAAAAGTAGTTAAAAATGAGAATGCCGAGACATGAATGTCAACCATTCACATAGTATAAGTAAAATCTGCTTTTATTTCAGCTAAATTCTAAAGCGGTGTAGTGCATCAAAGAAGTAGATGCTCCGCTAGGGACGCTGAAAAGCATCCTCAGCCTGGAGCCCAAACCCTCACTGCACCACTTTCCGAGTCAGTACAGAACTTGCCAGCGATACTGTCATCACAGCAAAATGCTGTTACTGTCATATACAAACCACCACATAATACGAATTTCCATACAGTGCCAACTAACTTCATATACAAGTCCAGATGATGCGTGAGGCCGGATGCAAGTCATCAACCCAACTTTATCCTAATAGACACAACTTAAGTGAACTCACCCTAGTAACTAGACCTGATACTCTAAAAAATATTAAATAATATCTGTATGAATAGGTAAAGAATTAAAACAGATTCAAAAAATGAAAGAAAACAATTTGTTGTATAAAATAAAAAGCAAGGCAACTCTCTTGTCCAAGTGGGTCTTTATGATGTCTGTCCTGTGAGACGGTTCTTTGAGGGTACTTGGTAGCTGACAGCTCTATTAGCCCTGGGACCTTATCCAGCATGTTTGTTTTTTAATAGGTTTCCCTTACAAACAGCTGCCTAAGACACTAGCTTGTTCTTTCTTCCTTGGGCCTTTCGTAAATATTTGAAGCAACCACTCATTAACCGTAGCACATCTATTCAGTCCTGTTGTATGGTCTGTGAACTGGAACTGGATTTTCTTTTATTTTGCTATCTACTGACCATACTAGAAGACCCCCGCTGTTTGGGTTCAATCTGTCAAGGTTCAAATTATCCTCCAACTGAGAGCTAATCAAGGGAGTCTGACCTGGTTTGCAAATAAACTAGGAACAAAAGTGAGTTTATTTTTTTCTTTCTAGGGAGCCTCACTTCTCACAAACTGAAGCGAAATACAAGCACAGCACAAATGCAATTGCCTAAAATCGGAAACAGGCACAGCTACCCCTGAAGATGGACTGGATTTACCAGGCGCTTCGGAGGTACCCGTTTTCAAGCTGTAAATCCATTCTTTATAGAAATTGGTTTGCAAATACATTTCAAATTAAAAGTCACAGTTCATTTAACGCAAGTCTGCAGCAGGCAGAGAATGTAGATTTGAAGCACTGGGGCTACCCCAATGAGGACGCTGGAGATTTCAAGTATCTTCATGGATGCCAAGCTTCAAGTTGCTGGGTACACATGGCAGAATTAAGCTTTCTGCACCATTAACATCATTACTGTAGCCACCGTACATAGACTTCCACACTATGAAATATGAAATAGTTTCCTCTTAAATTCTTCCTGTTGCCTCTGCTGCTGCAGACAGGTCTCACTGTGCGCCTCACTGTCCTGCGAGACGGTTCTTTGAGGGTACTTCGGAGTATTAGTAACAGAACTCAAAACAGTAAAGTTCCAGGGACAGAATTTACACCTTGTGTCTGAAGCTCAGAGTTCTTTTATTAGATTAGGTATCTAATCTTAGAAAACAGCCTAGGATAACAAAGCTGAAGGCACAGGAAAAGCTTGAGGACATCCTCCCAGAACACTGTGACTGCAAATCTATGAAGGGCTTTACTTAAATTGCTATTAACTGGTGAAATGACCAAGTTATTACAATGCAGTTAACTGCACTGCAGCGCCAATGCATTTGCAGCATCTAGTATCCAAACACAGCACTTGCCCAAGAGGCAGCAACAGACAAGGCACACTGGCTCCTCAGTGAAGAGCTCTGCTCAGTGAAGAGTTTAAACTCTTCCTCCAGCAGCAAGCAGGGATAGCTGCACCATCAGCCAGGAGTCACTAAGCTAACAGAAGGATGGGATGAAAGGCCAGAGAAAAGGAAAAGTACAAAGATTCGCTGGTACTCAATTCACAGTCAACATAAAGAGTGATAACGCAGCATAGTATGCCAGTTATAGTCAAAAGCGCACAGCAGTCATCAAAACAGTCATCACAGCGCAAATGGAAAAAAAGAAAAAACAGAATAAAATCAGAGATGTAGAGATGTACAGGATTCAACCTGACTTATGAAATAAGGCTTTATTTCTGTTAGCAGTTTTGTGGAGATTTTAAAGATTAATTTTATTGCTTTTATTTCTGTATACACATGTAAGTCTGGGTTTGTGTGAATACTGGTTCCTATGGAGCCAGAGTTACAGGTGGTAGGGATCAAACTCTGGTCTTTTGCAAGAGCAGTACCCACTCTGAACTGGTGAGCTTTCTCTCCAGCCCCAGGTGAGTAGTTTTGATTCCTGAATCCATGTGTAAGAAAACTCACCAGTACCACGGCTGAACACATATGATATCAGGAATTAGATGATCCTCTATTAAAGAAAGATCTGGTTTCACCCAGAATATCTACTGCTGAGCTTTCATTAAGTTTTCTCTTTGTCTATAGCATCCTGGGTAACACACAAACTATTCTGAAAGGCCATATGATTTAGTACTCTAATGTTTTACTGAAAAAAAAAAAACCATCCTGTTTTTTCTAAATTTCTAAATGACGAAATTAGAAATTAGCCATTGTTGGTTCTCATTTTCCAGCATTCATCAGAAAAAAATGCAAAATATCAATAGCACTGTCTTCATATCACAGATCTGCTACTTAGGAGTATTTGAACAATATTCTTAAATAAACTAATACTAAAAACAATGAAGAATAACATCCACACTGACCTCAGCTAATATGCCATTAAAAAAAAAAAATCACAATTCTCTTGTATTTATCCAACATAAGCTATTTTAAAGGTCATCAATTTAAGTCAAGAAACATGCAATAAAATGCAAAATGCTAGGCAACCTGAGAAATAACACAGGTTTTCAAAATTAACACAGAAAGCTATTTTTCACATGACTAAAATATTTATGAATTTACAAAAAGCATACATTACTTGAAAATCTAGTTCCAAAAATATTGCTGGATACATTCAAATATTGAACTAATCATGTTAGAGAAGTTATTTAAAAATCTTTATTCAATTTATTCTCCACTTAGCACTGAGCCAAGCTCCTCCCACTGCCCCCCCTTTTTTCTACATAAAGTAATTACATCTGAAAGTCAGTGCAATCATAACTAAAGGTCAGACCCCCGAGTGTAAGTTATTTCAAGTCTGAAAAATAAAGCCCAGATGTTACTACAGTGAGCAAATATAGATATAAAATGGAAACAAATTCACTTGGTAGAGTTTATATCAACCCCATTTTTCCACAAAGAAAACCAACCTTTGCTACTTCAATCATTTTCTTCAACAATTCCTGTGTAAAGGATTGTCTTTGTTTCAAATATTCTTTAGCTTGCTATTCTTTACTTATGTAATATAGATAGGTATACACTAATATTCACATGTACCCAATCTATGCTGTTCTCCCAAATGACCTCATGTCTGTGAACAATCCATCCTTCATTACCAATCAATGGTACTAGAGTGGTGATCCCTTCTAACTTGAGGATCTAGACGTGTAAAGTTCCTTCTGAAAACATTCCCTACAGAGGCTGCTAAGGCTTCCTATCTAATTATGAGAATCATCACAGCACACAACGTGCACTCATTTAAAACACATTTACTGAACATTAATTGAAACGTGGGGAAAAGTGAGCCCTGAGCAGTCCCCACTGCCGAGGTGGTCAACTGGAAGGCATAAGTAGAGCACTCTGCATCTAGCAAGCTCTGTCACCACAGAGAAACAAAGAATACTCTACAATTGGGGCCAGACTATGCTGCTAAAAAATATCTATTAGACCAAAATATGAAGGGCCATGCAAATCATGTCATCCTCTAGGACCTTTCTACCCACTATGACCTAAGACACCTTGAGTCAGGATGACCTGCAAGTTCAACAATGCAGACTCCCAGGCTCTACCCAACTAACCAGTACAGCAATATTCCCAGGCAATCTACACATACTTTGCAATAGGGCAAACATGCTTGAAATCCAGTGGTTCTGCTAAAAAGGTTACCCAGGCACAGACACGTGAGGCCAGGCATGAGTATCTACACATATAGGCATTAAAACCACACTGTAAGGAACACAGTGTAATTCTCAGGCCACACCCTGTTTTCTCAGGTTTTTTTTCTTTGTTCACTTCTTTTGAGTTTAGTCAGATAAACCAAAGTATGTTTTCCACTGTGTAAGAATGTACTGAGATTAGGATTATTGTTTTAAGAATTTCTGTCTATCACCAGGACCATGAAGTGTGGAAAAAGCCCAAACTCACAACCAGTGGTTCTTAGCTTGAAGTACATAGCTTACTGACAAGCAGGATTGAATTACTATACAGTACTTCGTTATGTTGATCAAGAACAGGATAAGTGCTATTGTGTGTCCACAGTTGTTGGCTCAGTGACTTTAAGAAAAACATTTATTCTCTTTCCTCCTCAGTTTTCCCATCTGCAAACTAGAAGCAAAGCCTACCTAGTAGACATGCAGTGTGGAAGCTGCCTGTGCAGAGCTGTGTCTGTGGGGCTTGGAAGATGCTCACCAAATGGTTCCTTCCTGTTACTAGTGATCAAAATGGAGGGTGAAAAAGAGGAAGGTCCAGGGCCAACAAGCCACTGTCAATGCAGGCTGCCTTCTTTACAATTGTTATCCTATATTATTTCACTGATTCCTCTAAAGTATATATAATTTATACTTTGTATCATTTTTCTTTATTCATTGTTCTTTTGCTGTTAAGCTAGTGAGAACATCTGTATAACTCACTACTGAATTCTAAGAATTTAGCATGACAAATGCTATATATATATTGGGCCCACAATAACTATTTGCTGGAGGAACATATGAGTAAAATGCTAATCTATAAATTAATAGGCTCTTATGGCACTTTTCTTAGTGTAGTGTGCTGCTTTTGGAGTAGTGAGTTTCAGAAAGGAGAACAGGATCCTGCATTCTCCAAAAGGAAGAACAAAGAACCATCCTGCAGGAGTAATATTCTTTTTATTGAGATTACAATATAAGTACAAAATTCCTGTCTGTTTCTTCCCTCCAAGACCTTCTACATACCCTCCCTGATCTCCCTAAAAATCATGGCCTCATTTTCATTAAATATTATCGCATGCATATACACATGACAAGGTTTCTGTAAGTATCTCATGATGATCTGAAACCTGCCATCCTCCGACTCATTCTCCTGAGTGATAAGACTACAGGCAAGCCAGCTAATTGTCATTTCCCCAAATAGTCATGCAAAAGCCATTGAGAACCCTGTCATAGAAAAGAAGTGAGAGGAAAGAGACACATTGGCCAGTAAAGTGCCTATAGCATAGCCATGAAGAGCAGAGTTTGGATCCCCAGCACACAAGTAATAGAAAAACTAGGCTGGACAGTGTGAACCTATAACCCAAGACCAGGGAGATGGGGATGAGAAAATCCTTGGAACTCATTGTCCAGACAGCCTAGACAAGTCAGTAAGCTCACTCCAGGTTCAATGAAAGACCCATAACAACAACAACAACAACAAAAAATGGGTAGAAGATAACCTCTGGATTCTATACACATGCAGGCACCTACACACCAAAAAAAGGCAAAGTAAGAGAAGAGCTAGGTTCAGTGTATGGGGAGAGCAGCACGGAGCCAGTGTGTGTGCTGAAGTCAGTATGAAGAAAGGATGGAGCCAGAGGCTATCAGCTCACAGGTGCCAAGCGCAACCTGCACTCAAGTCCAAGCCTCATTGCTCCTCCTGGTACAGAGAACTCCCCTTGGCCTCTTTCATAAGAGGTCACTGCTTTTATCTTCCAGCTCACAGCCTTCTTTTTCCCAAATTATATCTACTATTCTCAACTGGGTTATCTTCTACTGTGCAAATGAATCAAGTTTGGTGTTTTCTAATCTAGTAGAGATGTAGATTTCTACAAATATAAAAATTTAAATTTTCTTAAATTTATTCTTCAAAAAATATACACAAAATGACAAAGAGCAACACATTACTTCAGTGTTTATGTAAACAAAAGGTTTGCGGTGGTTTGAATGAGAATGTCCTCCCTAGGCTCAAGTATTTTATACTTGCTCTCCAGCTGGTGGCGCTGCTTGGGGAGGTAGCATTGGAGGAAGAGCATCACTGGGGGTGAACTTTGAGAATTCATAACCTGGCCCCACTTCCAGTTCTCTCTCTGCTTTGTTTGCAGTTGAAGATGTGATTTCTCAACTTCCTGCTCCTGCTCACTATGATGGACAAAAGAAATTTTTACTTCTATAAGTTGCCTTAGACACGATGTCTTATTATAGCGACAGAAAAGCAATTAATACAAGTCTAATTAGTTCATTAGCACCGATCAACGAATTATTTCCATAATATAAGGCATGTTTGTTTTATAAAACATGTTTAAAAGGAGTTAAAGGTCTCTTGATTCTGCTAATTATAAGAAATTCTGCTTTCAAAGAATCAAGTCATTCTCATCAAAATACATTATACTTAAGAAAAAAAATTTAGTAAAATTAAAAACTAGGCCCAGGAAATATCTAGGCAATTGATTCCCAAAATTATGGAGTTTTCAAAATAAATATTTCCTAACATATAACTTCCATAGTCTATTCAGAGAGCTACTACAAAATATCCTGGAGTAAGTAATTTATAAACAGCATGTATTTGTTACCACAGCTCCAGAGGCTGGAATGATTTCTGGCAGAAAATCCAGGCAGATTCATGCTCTGCTTCAAGGATGGGGCCTCTGGCTGCATTCTCACAGATGAACGGGTGCAGAAAGCAAGTATCCTCAGAGGGTGAAAAAAGCAGAGTCTTCTCCAGGTCTCACTTACAATGGCATCACAACTGTCTGAGCTCACATGCTAGGTACCTCCCAATCAACCCCCTAGTAACATCACTGAGGGATTTAATAGGAACTTAGGGATTCTAGAAGTTGACAACCATTCAGACCATAGGAAGCTCCTGGTGAACTATCAAAAACTTTTTGGGGGTAGATTTATGGGATCTGTATTCTAAAAGCTTCTTTAAACAATGGATGCTGGTACTTTGTAAGCATCATCTGCATCCAACACAAAGTTCAAATTGAAGCTTCAGTACCATTAAAAGGCAGGGTCTTTAGGAGCAGGGAAGGCCGTAGGGGCTCCTTTCCTTCCCATTATTAACTCCAGAGCACAAAGCAACATGCTGCCACTGGAAACAGAGACTGGGCCCCTACCAGACTGTCAGCAAATCCTGAACTACCCATTTTCAGAAATATGAGTACTTAACTTTTTGTTTTTTGGAAACTACAAGGGCTGTGTCATTTTGCTGTTTATGAAACAGGATCTTACTATGTAACCCTGGTTGGCCTGGAACTCACTGTATAGATCAGGCTGGCCTTGAACTCACAGATGTACTGTGGAGTGCTGGAATTAAAGATATGTCCCACTACTCCCTGCTGGTTTGTTTTTGTGGTGGTGTCTTACTGTGTATTCAGGCTAGTCTGAAACTCTGGAATTCAAGCAACCCCCCTCATCAACCACCTGCACACACAGGCATCCAGATATCTGGTTCCAATCCATTCTGTGTTTTATTGTAGAAGCACAAATATAAGAATGTAGAAGTTTTAACTTAAAAATGATAGAGCTGATACACAGACTTATTACATGGAAAAATTCAGGCAAGATTTTTGTTACCACACATAAATAGTGAATTTCTTTATTCTTTCATTGAGTATTTTGATCAAATGTTAACATTAGTTTAGTCATAATACTTCCGCAAACAGTCTCCAGAGGTGACCTACATTTCATTTTCATCTCACTTATGGGAGGTGACTTATTTGAGGAAAAAAATGCATAATATCAGATTTATGACAAAGTTCATAGATCAAGAATTTGGCCAGATATTTACATTTCAACCAATGGTCTAGAAACCAGACTCTTTCTGAGTTTAAAACTCACATCTATACTTACACCTTAGCAATATTCGGTTTCCTTGAGTAGAAAATTGACATATTAAGATTAGGCTAGCTTTCATAGTTTTGAAGGTGCTATACACACTACTAGAGCAGAGGAGAAAAGCTGTTTTCATGCTCACTGGTCCGGTAGTGCCACAAATGTCATATGGATTTTTCTGCTTTTAATGAGACCTGCTCCAGAAGATGAAAACCATACTTAGCACTCTGATGGGGCCAAGAACCTGTGGCAAGGCAGGTCCTAGGCTATGGGAAATCCTACTTCTATTACTCTGCTAAGGGGCATAGTATTAAACGACTCCTGATGACTCATCATTATGCCTACAGACTAGTGCCTCTCAAAACCCTTACTGAGAAGTTACTCTTTGCAGTAAATGGTGATTAATCTAAAGGTGATTAATTAAAGGTTGAGGGGAAGAGAGTAAGAGGCTACAGAGTGGTCAACCCTAAATGGGGAATCTATATGAAATCCCCTCATCCCCAGACACAGCATCACTGAGAAAAGACATGGAAAGATGGCAAGCGCTGGAAGCAGCAAAAGATCACAATAAAACTGTGTTCCAGACACAACAGAACAATTCCACGTGTGAACTTGCAATGCTTGTGACAGCATGCACAGCACTGTGCAATCACAAGTCAAACAAAAGTCCCAGCATGGAAAGGGAGGGAGGTATAAAATCCTACTCCTATCTATGGAACTATTGGCAATTTAGAGATGCTGGGATTGAAGAACCCATTTTCTTTAAGGGATGGCCCTGGTAGGTTGAATGTATTCCAGCATACAGCCCCACACTCAAGAATATATGGGCTGCACAAATTGTACCTACTGACTTCTTGTTGAACTGTAGTTAGAGAACAGAAAAGGGAGATCAGGTCTGGGAGAAGATGAAGTAGTGGTAAATATGATCAAAATATAATGTATGACATTCTCAAGAATCAACAGTATATTTTTTAGCAGAACCTAAAAGATGTAGGGTAAAGATGTAGGGTCAGGGCAGAGGTCTGGGATGGATCTCCACTGTCACCTACACACACACGCACATGTGCATATGCACATACATACACACGTACATACACACACGTACACGCACATACACACACACACACACACACACACATACATACATATACACACGTACATGCACACGCACATACACATGCACACACACGTACATACATACACACATGCACACACATGTAATTATTTAATCACTCATTTGCTTAATCACTCAATTATTCATTTAATCATCAACTTCCTTTTACTCAACTACATCATCACTGTTGGATTTTCTAGCCTCTGGCTTTCACCCTGCTCTTGTTAACACTATCACAAATGATACATTAAATGGCATGCGTTTCCAAGTCAGCAACCTAAATCAAACTTTTTTCTGATATCACAAGCAGTAAGAAATGTGTTAGAACTGACCAAGAGATATAAAGAGCAGATGGAGGGCAACAAATAACAAGAAATACAGGAATTTATAACCTCTGCAGACAGCCAAGGTCCCACTAACAAACATTGTTTTTCATGCAGAAAATTGTGCTCACCATACGTGACATTGTGTAAGGGTGTTTACGGCAATTTAATATCCACAGGAGCAGGAGAAGAAATTTAATAAGTTTTCAAATGAAATGAACTGACAGCCAGTGTGAGAAACTGCAGACTCTGCAGAATGAGCACAGCTGCTGGCACCACAGAGTAGTGCTTCTTCCCAGAAAACAGCCCAGGAAGGTCAGGTCCAGAAACCACCAGGTAACAATACTGCTTCCACATCCTTCCAGGGCGGGAAAAATCCCCCAAAACAACCTTCCATACTAACTTACAACTTTCAAAGTTCGCCCAAACCACCCCACCCCAGAAACAGATCAGCCTCAATTTGAACTCTGAAAACACACCCTTGGGGCCACTTCTGTCCCACTGTCACTCAGAGTAATTTGCAGAATGCTGCTAAGAATGCAAAACAACAAAGCAAATGCATATTTATGTACCAGTCATTAATACTGAGTTAAGTGCACATACCCAATCCATAAAGCGGTAGATACCTGTGCACTGGCAGCAAATAAATCTCCAGTTATTTCTCAGCTGAAAATCTAGGATAGCCATCGCCACTAAACATCTGTGTCACACAATCCAGTCTGTGTTCAATTAACTGCACTAGAGGAACACAGAAAGTCAAGTAGCATCTCCTGTTCACTTCCAAAACATGGATTTCCCACAGCACTTTTTCCTTTCAGGTCCCAACAAGCACGTGAAGTTACATGAGGCTTGATCATTTCTATGTTAGCCACTCACCCAACAACTACTGAAGACTGGCAGACCCACACATACCACCACATATGCTTCAACCTAATGTCTTCTATAAAAGCTGCCCTGGACCAATCATGGCATATGCTGAAATCACAGCCATCTACAGCTCAAGCCAATTGGCAGAATACAAGCTGCTCCCAACAAATGTTCAAGAAATATCTACTGAGTGAACA
The DNA here is from genome assembly GCA_030674055.1 of Rhabdomys pumilio. Classification (NCBI taxonomy): domain Eukaryota; kingdom Metazoa; phylum Chordata; class Mammalia; order Rodentia; family Muridae; genus Rhabdomys; species Rhabdomys pumilio. Next base: position 31,831,831 of record JANHMN010000006.1, on the reverse strand, counting down.
ATAGCCATATAGTTCCAATGGTCACATTAACTCAGGGCCACATCACAGGCCTCTAGCACAACAAACACTCCAATATTCCGATTGGTATCTCAGATCTTAAGGGTCATTGGAGATGACCATGGCTGATCACTGAGGGCTAATGGCCAGCAAGACTCTACACTGAGACCATTGATGAGTAGGCCAACAAACAAGGAATGTCAGTCAGTGTCAGGGGAGGTGGAGAGAGACATAAGGACTGCCGAGGAACGATGCCACTATTGAGACTTGGGAATGTTTTTAAACTGCAAACGTGCTTATTTAAATTGTTAAAAGGTCAATGAGCTCTTACAGACTAAGACTTGTTTCATGGTTCTGTATACTTAACGTTTCGTCATTCCAAAAACAGGTATGGTAATGCAGGCCCTTAATGCCAGCATTCTGAAGGCAGAGGCAGGAGATTCAGAAGTACAAGGTTATTCTCACCCACTAGCAAGTTGTAGGCCAGCAAGGGCTAGGTGAAACATTGTCATTACTCCCACTTGGTACCTGCTATCCTAAACAGAGAGGAGTGTTTTAAAAGACAGGCCCTGTGGTTTTAATCTTTTTAATCCCTACACTTTGCAAGGTAAGTACTCCATAACTGTCAGCTGTGTCTTCGATCCTATCTGCATGATGATAAATGAGCCTTCTAGTCTTCCAAGTCTACAAGCAGGTAGATGTCTCACAGCACACTACATATTTGGTCATGAAATTATGAGACTTACTCTTTCCCTACTCTTCTAGATTGTAAGGATTCCCAGGTTAGTAAAATTATCTTCTCAATTTCCAAGTAGGCATAGCTTTATGCAGCTTTCATTTTCATAGTCCATTACATATAATTATTTAATGTGTGGTGCTTAAATCCTTTCTAGAGTTGACAATATATAGCAAACATGCATATGAAAGTAATCTATAAGAGACATTTACTTGGTAATTTTATTTGAATATTGTGCAAATAAAAAGATAAGGAAATTAGACATTTAACTGCCATACAAATTAATAGGATGCCATTATTGGTCTCTTTTTTATCTTGGAGCAAAATCATTATAAAGTAATCATCACTAGAGGTGATAGTCAAATGGGGGCTTTATATAAGCACCACAACTGAGCAATCTGGGTAATGCAACAGAAAATCCAATATTGCTCCTAGCCTGAACTACCCAACACATAGCAGGAAGCAACGTTCTTCATCTCATTGTTCTTCGCAATTAATCTTAGCCATGACAGACAGTGCTCTTTGCCGGCCTGGAGCTTCAAATTTGATTTTTAAAATTTCAGCACTAATACTGAAATCACCAGGCATCAAAAATTACCTTTATATTCTGAATATTTCATCCATAATTTACATTATATTCTGTAACTGATTAATGTCACATCTCTTGCAAGGGCTTTTCAGATTGACGAGGGCAGAAAAAGGTGTGTGGGTTGTGGGAGAGGGGCAGGGGAAACTACACACACACAAGATCTAGAAAGGCACACGATAGCTGTGCAAATGGTCAATCCATCATCTCCACGTTTTGATTCAAAGACAGAAATGGAAGGTGTTGTTTCCACACCACTCACCCTGCACACACACAAAGGTTTGCTCCATTGAGAACACAACTGAAGCTGACTGATTAGCTGCTAGAGAAAAATCGATACAAATATCCTAGAAAACACCAGCCTGTGAATTCATTCTGGCTCCAACAAAGTCCTGGTCACTGCTTGACATGTTCTTCTAGATATCTAAAAATGCAGCTACACAGAACCCAGCAATCTTAGCCCAGGGAACACAGTTAATCCCTATGATTTTATTAAAGTAGAAAAAAAAAAAATCCTGACTCAGCAAGGAGAAGGAGGCAGGGAAGACGATTTCCCAACATACAAATGTAGATATGCCCCTGAACTGAAAAACACTGAGAAAGTAGAAATTTACAATGGAAAATGCCTGGAGGACTAATGTGAGATAAAAGCATGGAAAGCAGCTAAGAAACCAACTAAATATGTACATGCTTCATGCATTAGAGAAATTAAGGTTTCTGTTTATGACCTATAATCCTGACTCCAATGATGCCCATTCAAAAGTTCATAAACACACTTTTGGAAGGGGAATGTAGGGGCAGCAGATTCACCACTTCAGGAGGCCATTTTATTCCTAATGATTTCCTGACTGGTTTACATCCTCTTCTGAGTGCTGCTATCCATTCACTCAGTCTTTAGTTCATGCGTTCACTAGACAGACAGAAGATTTTTTTTTTTATACAAACAAAACATTTCAAGGATATGCTACTAAGGAAGAAATTACATAGTTATTGTATATTCTGTTACATGACAGAAACCTGGCTTCTAATCCTAATTTATCCAAGTTGAATTTTTAAAGAAATCATTTATATTACTGGCACACAGAAGCTAGTAACCAAAATAAGAAAAGGAAAGAAAAAAAATGCCACCGAAACAGGGTGAAGTGGCACATAAAATTCTAGCATTCTGAAGGGAGAAGCAAGAAGATTGTTCAGGTCTGAGTCTGCCATGGTTCACATAACAAGTTCAATGTCCCAAACAGGAAAATCTTACCTTAAAAAACAGAAAAGGAAAAGGGAGAGTTAGAGAGGGAAGAGAGGAGCATTTTAAGGAAGGAAATTTACCTGTACTAATAAAGTAATTTACTGGTAGCATACTTATACTCCATCTTTAAGGAACTCTTCACAGACAGAGCCATGTTTCTTACTCATAATGTGGCCAGCCTTCTAAATAATGGTTTTGGATCAAAGGTACATGAATTATTAAAGAATAAAGAAAAGTTAAAATTAAGAAAATGGAACATTTCTTCTATTATGTAACCTATAAAATTATCTTTTGTGATTTGATAATGCAAACTTTAAAACTCATTAAGACCCTTAAAGTCTCAAGGTCCTTTACAGAAACATAGATAATGCTACTCATTCAAGGTGTTCATAGTCTGAGCTTACAAAGTGGTATTTCCTACCATCAGAAATGAAAAGTGACTGTCACATTAACTAGCTCATCTATAGAGAATTTTCTCATAAACTGTATTTTAAAGCAAAAGTAAGCCCTGCGATTGGATTCCAGTCATCTATGTCTGTTACAAACACTACAATGTTCTATGCAAATGAGGTTTTCCCTCCTTGATACATTTACAATTCCTTCACTGTATAAAACATTATCTACTTCCTTCCCCTTCACTCAGCCACTGTCATACAAACACTATCTAGAATTCTTACAACAGATAATGCTAAATTAGCAGTGAGGACAAACTACAGCTTGGAGAGGCCAGACAGCCAGTTCAGGTCACCTGGCAGTGAGCAGCAGAGCAGTGTTCCAAACCCACACTGCTTACAGCAACCCTCCTGCACACATCGGTCTCCTAACAAGGTATGACCTCAGTGCTTCAGCAACAAAGCCACATGCCAATCAAACGAGCCTGCAGTAGTCCGAGAACCAGGGTCTCAGTACCAACTCTAAGATACAGATAACAAGAAGTTTCAAGCTTACAATGCCAACACTCAGTTCAAATGAAAATAATACACAAATCACTAAACGACAATAATGTTATGATCTTCTGGAACTTTCTACAAACTTTCTACAAAAGCAGTCACTGAGTGTTGCTGGCCTGTGATAAGCCCGAGTCAGTCATCATCACTAACCTAAGACTGCACAGCTGACACTACCAACTAACCTCAGAAGAAACTGCATGCTGCTCAGAAGAGAAATAAGACTGCTGAGGTGAAAGTACTTACAAAAGTTCCTCAACCAATTTATAAACTCCATATTCTCTTTCTCTTCAGTCCTGTATGAGACATGAGTTGGTCCATATAAAGACATGATGCAAACCCGTCAAAAGTATGGCTCAATTATGAAGTCATAAAGAAAATTCTTCACTTCTAAGATAGTTACCTTATATCTTTATAGTTTTCAAATTTTTCAAGTGAAATAGGATAGGTTCTTAAGTCTATGCAATTTCATAATGTTGAAAACTATGCTCCCTATACTTGTAGAGGCTGCCACATAAATCAGTTATACTTAGTATGTCCATTATCAGACAGACACATGGAAAAATGAGCCCCGGTCAAAAGTGCCAACCAACATGGCCAGGTGCATAGAGTAGGTTTCTATCCAAACTGCTGCCCTTCTGAAAAAGGCCTTCAGCAATCATACAAAAAAAGACAATCTCTCAGAGTTTCCCAGAACACATAGACCCTAGTAATAAAAACAGGGTGTTGCCAAGAGCCAACAGAACATCAGTGCCTGATAAATGTGAACACGGCAAAGGAATAAGTTAAAAAGAAATGATTTTTAAAAGTGGTTATGTGTCAATAAATGACATAAAATAAATGTCATTTTTTTCTTTTTTTTTATTACATGAAACATTCCAAATTCATATTGATAAAAGCTTTAGATAAATCAAAAAAAGAAATGTGTTTGGAATACAAACATTGTGACATTTAGGGTTTAAGTCCTGAACGCAGTTTTCCAAGTTACTTGCTAAGAAGAAAAGTACATTGCTAGTAACTATTAACCCACAAGAAGAGGTGACAATAGGCAATCCGCATGTTGGGTGTAAAAACATACCACTGTTATATACACAGATTAAAACAAAGACAAAAGAGGAAGTTCATGGCTTAAGCAGTTATTTGTCAAAACAACCATGACTCATGTTAAAGATAAGCTGTGCTGTTTGCTGAGGGCAGGAGCCAGTGATTCAGGCAGCACTAAGCAGCCCGGGCAGAACGCTCCTCTCAGGACCCCACCAGAACCACTCTTCCCCAGCCCCAAAGCTCTACACTCTGTATAAATCCCAAGTCATTCCCACCTGTGGACATTTATTGTGGATTTATTTATTTATTTATTTGTTTGTTTGTTTATTTATTTATTTATTTATTTATTTATTTATTTCTTTCTTTCTTTCTTTCTTTCTTTCTTTCTCCTTCCTTCCTTTCATTCATTCATTCTTTCCTTGTTTCACTCATTCACCCTGTTTTCCGTTTCCATGATATCTAGACATGGGTGATCTGCAGTGTGTTGTTTACATGAGTGGTTAGATGAAAAAATGGTACAAGTCCATAACCAATAGAAACAGCCTGAGCATTTATTTCAGATACTATGCTCTAGTAGCTAAGCAAAAACACACACACACACACACACACACACACACACACACACACACACACACATCAGACAGCTAAAGAAACTGGAACATTTATTGGGAAGTATTACTTAGGAGATGACTATGACTTATTAAGAAGACGAACTTCATACATAATTCTAAAAACTCTTACCTTGAAAGGACTGCTTGGCTCTCTCCACAAGTTCATCAATGGGATAGCTGGCCAGGTTTCCTCTGGCATGTTTAGTTTTGCAGTAGGTACAAGCATTGAGACACCTGTTTAAACAGAAGCAATAAATAAGGCTCAAAAACTTAAAGACATACATAAACTGGCAGGCAGAACAAACAGTGCAGTGACATTTTAGTAACATTTGCTTAATTTATATGAGATACAAAAATAATTATCTAAATGATTCACATTTACCTTCCATGAAGAACAGAGTTGGTAATCCTTGTGACTTTTAACTATGAGAGAATGATCATAGAAAGCCACAGATTATCCCAAAACACACAACTCTACAAAGAGCAAAGTTTGTAAGTACTTTATGATTAAACACATACATGTTTTCAGGACCCAAGTTTATAAACTCCATGATTAATCAAATGAAATTCAAAACATCAGTTTTTTAAAAATATTTTTCGTAAACCACCAAAAATTTCTTTGGTCATCAAATAATTAGAAAAATTTTAGTATTGCTTATATGTGGCTTTTTATTAGAAATATTGAAGCATATTCATTGAATCTTTAGCTAAGGATTTAAAAATAAATGAATAGCAGCCTCACAAAACTAGAAACTTTCAGAAAATTTCAGATTTTTTTTATTCCATGAGGGAACTATCCTCTGTATGTTCAGTATCCTCTGTGAGGAGTAAGGCCCTCAAAAGACTACTGTCACACAAAGGCTTTACGTTTTCACAAAGAAAAGCAGAATTTGACAAATGAACCTTAACATCATGATTTTACTGATATAAAACTGTGAGATATATATGAATTATTGGCCCTAGTAGGCAAACCAACAACGTCTAATGTCTTACAGGTTTACACATAACTCCAGGGAAGAGTAACATGTACATTTTGAAAAGTATTTTACCATTCAGCTAAGATTGATCGATAACTGGCAATACTGTCCTTCCAAGCAATTTCTATTTAATTGAAAACACTGAGGACCTTCTGTGCGATGCTTGGCTGTGCTGCCCACAGATGATATAACCCTTCTGTTTCCTCCTCACTAAGGAAAACAACTGTTAAGTTTGGTTACAGGCTCTCCTTTGGCCTCATTTGTGTGGTGATGATGGGGGAGAGCAGTAGAACATATTAACAACAATGCCCACTAGATTTCAACTGTATGGGTCTTCTGAACAAGCCCCAGAATAAATATGAATCAAGCATCCTTGGGGTTGATTGCTAGAGCCTGTGTTTAGCAGAAGTGAAGCTCTGGGTTTGATTTCCAGCATTTCCAGTATGATATGTAAGAAACATAAAAACAAAACAAACACCCAAAACAATAAGAATCATCCTAGCTATGTACAAATGAAGACAGAGGTGCTTGTCCCCCAGGAGCTGAGGTAAAGCAGAATATATTTGACAGCGCTTATTCTCCTACATAAGGCCATTCGTTTATAATCTATGCATCTCTCCCTCAGTCTGAGAGTGTGGAGCCAGGCTTCCTGTCCGCACTGGCCTCTGCCTGTGTCTGCATGTCCACTGTCAGTCATCTGTTCTGTGTCTCATCTTCTTGCTGTGTCACCTCATAATGACTTGTTTTGTTTCAAATTCTGGGACTCAATTCCCAGTACTGTGCTGGGTACACTGGGAGGCCAGTGTGCTCTCTGACTCTTCCGCAAGTGTTCTCACGGACCTGGGATTTCCCTCCGAATGGCATTCACTGAAGTCAGCACTATTCTAGGCAAGCTGCCACATCAGGCTCTAATGCTACCTCAGGGATCCTGCTTTCGTCTTTGTCCCAATGAAGGGCAATGACAAGTCCAGGGAAAATCTTGAGAGAAGCCACTAACACTTCTGACTGGAGTTGCTTCTTAAAAGACACCATAGTGAAAGAAAGGGTATGGAAAGAAAAATGGGCAGAAGGAAAGTGG
>JANHMN010000006.1:31813956-31824602 GCA_030674055.1 Rhabdomys pumilio | reverse complement strand
AAAACTGCTTGTAAAAATGTACTAAAAAGGTAAATGAGTGATATTCTAAAACATTCCTAATAAAAAGCCAGAAAATATAAATGCTACATTAGGAATTCAAAATATTCTTCACTCAACCACACATTGTTGAGATATTTTGAATTCTAAATTTCCATTGAATAAGATAGATTCATTCTTATCTTGCTATTGTTAGCAACCTTAAACTCAACAATCCTAAAGTGCACCTTCTGTATCTGAAGTGCATACTTCTGTAAACATGTCACAACAGGACTAACTCAAGCAGAAAGTCTTATGTCTAACTTCTAACTCGGAGAGGTCTGTTATAATACAGAGGAAAATCACAGTGCCAAAGCACTAAAGAATGAGCTTTTTGATGTTTCAAAACAATATTTTTTTGCAGTCACCAGGAACTGTGTTGACTAACCATTTCAACACTCTAAAATAAGGGAATTCATAATAGACAGTTTCAATTGTCCATAAGCAATTAAGTAACTGTCCAAGAGTAAGACTGAGCCAGTTTCTTTAACAGTCAGAAAACAAAAGATCTTTGAAGGCTCACCACTGAAAGCCAAAACCAAACTGAGGTGGCCACTGAACTGCAAAGATGCAGAAAACCCTCCACCTACCCAGGCTGTCGTGACAGAAGAGAACAATCAGCACACCTACACATCTTGTGAGCTGGCCATTGGCCAAGAAACAGTAACCAGCTCAGGAGCAAGGAGAGACCAGGCTGAACTCAGCAGTGCGGCCTACAGTCTGTGAAGCACATTCGGGGCAGCACTTTTAAACTACAGAGGGCAAAGAAATGAAATAACAAGGTGGTTCAAAAATCATGAGTTCCAAAAGACTGGAACAGAATATACTGATGCAATAGCTGACCACATGAAGCAAATAAAAACAAACCCCCTTAGCAGAGAGTTTTCAAAAACCTTAGATACTGTAAATTCGAGAATAATTTAAAAACCATAGTTCCACTCTAAAACATAACTCGTATTATCTGTTTTAGTGGAGAGGGGCAGTGAGAAGCCTTATGCGACTGAGGCTCCTGTTTCTCCTTGATCCTTGGTTGAGAATACATTTGAATATGCAAACACACCCGAGAATAAAGCACTAACAGTGAAGTATCAATTACTGAAACAGTGTGGTGCAGTCCCTTCATATACTTCAATCCTGACTTTCTCTAGAATCAGTTGCTGTAAGTATAAAAATATTGAGGAGCTTCGAGTGTGACAAAACACTAAGCTCTTAGAGCTAAGTCTTGGAAAAGCTGCACTGTGACCTGCCCGTGTTCTGCTATACCAAGGTATCATCATGCAAAGGAAAAATGAAAATCCAAGAAACAACTTCCACAGGATAAAGGCTGAGGCAGACCTGGCTGTTAAATAGAACCTACTGTGCCTCATCAGCAGCATTTTAAAGGACTTCTCCAAAATATGGACCAAATGTTAGGACTACTAAACAAATACAGGAGATGTTATCAGCAGCCCGACGAACACTTCCTGTAATAAGGAGATGTCTGCTGCTGAGGGTGAAACTCTAAGCAAAGGAAAACGGAGCACCAGAAAGACAGCAGAAGTGAGGCTCCAGAATGAGGAAGAGAAGCAGGATTCTCCCCTGCCCCCTCATCACTGACTGCCAATTCCCTCCAAACACCAGAGTTTCCCTGATAACTCAGTATTATCTTCCACTATGCCCTTTCGGACTTTTGTCTCCTGTGTGTTAAAAATTACATTATACAGACTGCACATCTATTCCCCTTATTCCATGCCTATAAGCTTCATTCTTTATTTCAAAAGGCTGCATTAATGGGTTTTCACTCCCAAGAATTTCATCTTCATTCCCTTTACATGAAAGGATTACTCTTATGACCAGCACCCATCGATTCCCATAAAACTCAAGACCTTTAAAATTATTTGGTAGGAATGGCATCTAACAATAACAAAAGAAGATGGCTGCATGCTTGCCTGATACAGTTAGGCACCTTACATAATAAAGACGCAAGCAGCATTACCTGGATCTTTCATAAAGGAAACTGAAGCTCAAAAGGATTATAAAATGTGCCCAAAGGTACACAGAGCCAAGTCAGACTCAATTTCTTCCTTCTTTTCTTTATGTGATACTGGAGACCACACCCAGGAGCTTAAGCATGTTAACCTTGTGCTATTATAACCCCAGCCCTAGACCCAATCCATCTTATCTGAAATTCCCACAGCACAAATTGAATTCTGCATTGCTCTAATAACACAAAAACTAACTCTGTGTGAGAATACAGACTGATTACAGCTGTGACTGGTGCGGTGCCTTGCTGAGTAAGAGTCCCTGCTGTACAACAGTGGGGATTTAAAAGTTCAAATCTAACACTCCTGTAAAAAGCTAGATAAAGCCACCCATGCAACTGTAAACTACAGTGTGGCTGGATGGAGACGGGAAGACTGCTGAAGTGTTTGGTCTAACAGTCTAGCTCCAGGCTCAATGAGGACACTAACTCAAAGGAATAAGAAAGAGACACATAAAGTAAGGCACAGTGCTCTGGCCTTTCCATATGCCCCAGTGTTTATATACACTACTTTCATATACCTACAAAAACTGCCTTCATAAGCATACAATTGTTACTGTGCCACAATTTTAAGAGAGTGCTTGTAGCCCACTAAAACACCAACAAATATTTAGCACTACTGGAGATCTCACAATGGACTAGACAAGCTATCAAACCATAGCTTAGTATAGTCAGGAGGCATGCTATGCAGAGAGGTTCTCAGTAAAACACACACAGGGAAAAAGAAGACATCATGACTAGCAACCAGAAATTTCTCTAAAGTTAAACTATCTTGTACTGATACTAGTAGTTTTTACATTATTTTTTATTTTTGAGATTGTGTCATTTCCCCTTCCCGTTCGTCCCTCTGAACGCTCCCATATACCCATATACCTACCCTTCATTGCTGTTTTTAAATCAATGGTCTCCTTTTCATTAATTGTTTACACACACACACACACACACACACACACACACACACAGCACCACACTTTTAAAGGCATGAGTACAGTCTGTTCAGTCTATATAATGTTGTTTGTATATATGCTTGCAGGGCTGACCAACCATTGGTATTGGATATCCAAGTTGGTATGTTCTTCCCTAGAGAAAGCTATTTCTCCCTTCTCAGCTTTTCCTAATTGCCTGCAGTTTCTTGTGTAGGTTTCAAGTCTCATTGGCTTTCCCCCAACCTCATCAGCATGTTTGCTATTGTCCGTTTCGACTCTTGTTTATGTAGTTGTGTTGGTGAGACATGGGTCTGGCTTCTGACATTCCTAGGAGACACAATCTCACCAGAAACTCCCTGTTCTTCCAGGCTCTTGCAATCTTTCCACTCGTATTTCTGCAATGATTACTGAGTCTTAAAGGTGCAGGAGCTCTATAGTGGACTGAGCTCCACAACTCTGTGTTTTGAACATTGTGGCTTTCTGTAACACTCTGTACTGAAAAGAACTATTTTTTTGGGGGGGGGGTCTATCTTTTTATTTATTTATTTATTTATTTATTTATTTACTTATTTATTTTGATATTTTATTTACATTTCAGATGCCAATCCCTTTCCCATTTCCCCTCCCTAGAAAACCCCTAACCCGTGCCCCCTTTTCCATTTGGCTTTAATACAATTTTTTAAATGTTAATCAAAGGCTTTATAAGTATGGTAATGCTCAATCATAACTGTAACCTAATACTCAACCTAGCTATGTAAACTATCTTTGACTGGTGGAGACTCGTGAACTTCTGCCTCCATGCCCCCTCTCTCTTTCTCTCTCTTTTTCTCTCTCATCGCCTAGCTTGTCCTCTACATATGTGGCATAGATAACTTCAGGTCAACTGTCCATGAGTTCTATCTATATCTCACAGCTTTCTTCTGGGAAGTGGTCTTACACCCACCGCCCTAGAAACTTTTCTGGAAGTGTTTATTAAACAGCAAAGTTAAAGATTAGCAAGAAGCAAGTCCAGCAACCATGATATCTGTGTGAATGTAGTAAACATCCCTAGGAGACACTGCTTAATACTTAAAGCAGGTTTCTTCTAGAGATTTGTAACACGCTTGTGAACAGGACCATCTGATACAGTCTATGCATCAAGATACAAAACTATTACAGAGCAGGCATACTACGAAGGCCTTGTAGAAGGGTCTGTGTAGAGAACAGTTTATGTTTCTGAATTTGTGGAAAAAATCAAACACAAAGATAGAAATACAAAACGTCAAGCATAATACTCATCAAGGTCATCTTTTAGTTGTACAGCTAAAAAATAAATACAACACAAGTTTGCTAATAGAACCCAAGAAGAAAACACGGATTGAAAATACAGCTTTCTTCCTTGCTAAAGACAGCATTAGCATATGCACAGGTCCCCTAGGAACCAGTAAGCCTCCAGAAGGATGGAGAAGCATAGAAGGAGAGCAGGGTGGAAGCATGGGCATTGCCAGACAATTCCTTTTGGTTGAGTTGTTTTACTTTAAATGGTTATGTGTATCATATTTTAAAAACTGTTCTCAAATGTTCCTAAAATTCATTTATTTAAACTCAATCTTCATGAATCACACCATATAAATGCACTGTCTTTGTAAGCAGAACATGAAGAGTGAAATCTCCACAGCATCTCAGTCCTGTCATTACCACCTTCAGAAACCAGTGGAAGTGCGTCAGAGCCAATGACCAACAGATGCCGTGTTTTCCCTTGTTACTGATTCATTTTTATTTATTCAGAGAAATTAAAAAAAAAAAAAAAGAGACATACCGCTATTATCAACTCACTTTTTTAAGAAAAAAAAAAAGATTTCTTCCATTTATTTTATCTATCTACCTACCTACCTACCTATCTTACCTACCTATCTACCTGTTTATGTGTGAATACACATCACTATGTGTGTAGGTATTCATGGAGGCCAGAAGAAATATTAAATCTTCTAGAGCTAGAATTACACACGGTTGTGAGCCACCTAACATGATGCAGAGGAACTAACTATGGTCCTCTATAAGAGCATCAGGTGCTTGTAACTTCTGAGATATCTCTCTAGTCTATTATCAACTTATTTCTGTTGGTGGTATTTTGTTGTTGTTGTTTTAAGTTGAAAAGCAATTCACACTGAAAATAATGCATCCAGAGCTGAAGAGATGGTTCCATAGTTTAGAGCCTTTTTGGTCTTCCAAAGACCCAGTCTGGCTCCCAACATCCACATGGCAGTTCATAATTATCCCCAACTTTAGTTCCGTCAGATGCTCTTGCTGAACTCAAAGGGGACCATTCCCACAAACAGTGCACAGACATTCACAGAGGCAAAACAATCATATGCATAAAATAAATAAATCTAAAAAAATTTTTAATGAAAATAACTGATCAAAGTACTTGATGATACACAGCAGTACTGGCAGGCCTACAGGTCTTGGCCTCACTCGGAGAAATGAAAACTGTCCCTGCCAGTGCACGTTCATGCTTTAGAGTCGGATGGGGGAGGGGGTTTTAAACATCTAGTAAATCTTATACTTGTTTTCTTTATTTTATTCTTTGGGGACCTTAAAATTTTTTCTCAGATCCCCACACACAAGATTCCATATACTTCTGAGGTGATCTTTTTATGTTAAACTCTTATGGTCAAGGTTGAGAGCTGAATCCACACATGGTCTGAGAGCCAGACAGACCTAATATAATGAGCAGCTGTAATATTATGGAGAAATTTTGCATATGGAGAAATTAAGATAAATCTTTTGTTGACCGTATACAAGAATGGAAGAGTTTTGTTTTGTTTTGTTTTGTTTTGTTTTGTTTTGTTTTGAGGATGTCTGTTGACTGACTCTGAAGAAAAGAGGACACAAAATTCTACAAGTTGTAGAGATGGGAAGTAACTCAGTGGTTATAGAAAACAACTTGATAGTTCCATACAAAGACAGAGAAAAAATATGATATGATCCAGAAACCCCACAGACACAAAAGAACTACAAAGGCATACATATATATTTATTCAACAATGTTTACAGTAAATATTGCCCTCATAGCAAAAATGCTAAAGAAACACAAATATTCATCAGAATTAGAACATACTAAGTAAATCTGGTAGGTACATAGAATAGAATAGTATCTGGCCTTGAAAAATGAAATCTGCCACATGCTATACCTCGGGAGAACCATGAATATACATCACTAAGTGTAAAAAGTCAACGACAAAAGGAAAAAAATATGTGATCCCAACTGAAAGGTAAATAGTGTAATGAAATTCAGATGCAGAAAGTGGGAATGTGCCAGGGGTAAAGATGAGAGGAAGCAGGGAGGCTGTTGTTTAATGAACACAATCTAAGGTTGGGGAAATAAAAAGACTCTGGAGTCCAATGGTGGGGAGGGTCTCCCAATAAACACAAAGACTGAGCTAAGTGCTCCCAAACTGCATAACAAAGAGAAGTAAAATGCTCAATTTTAGGGTGTGTGTGTGTGTAATCTGAAGTAAGAAGAAAAGGTCTCCCTCTCTAACCCAGGATAGCCACTTAGTAATGTAGTCCAGGTTAGACTCAAACTCTCTGTGATCCTTCTACCTTTACCTCATGAGTACTGGAGGTATAAATATGAGTCACCATGTGTGGTTTAAAACACATAGACTAATTAAGAGACTGGGAAGACAGCTTACTTGATAAAAACACTGAAGTCCCAGGCCAATCAGAGACATCTCTCAAAAAGAACCATGTGTGATTGACCTCTGAGCAACACAAAAACACACACACACACACACACTCAGAGGTGGGGAGGGGAGAGGGGAAAGGGAGGAAGGAAGGGAAAGAGAAAGAAGGGAGGGAGGGAGGGAGGGAAATACAGACACACAGATACCTGGAGAAACACACAGACACTGGACTACTTAATAACACTGGAAAATAACAGCTGTACAAGTAGAATGAAATTCTATACATAACTTCAGGAGTACACGGATCATCTAAAGACTGTGACCTGTTTCCTAAAAGTCATACATGGGTGTTATATTCTAACACAATCACGAAAAAAAGGACCCAAGAAGCTTTGTAGAGAATTCGTTCTATGTTGTCCCTATAGTGACTGCCAAACCAATCCCATCCCTAAATATAATGAAATGGCTCTTTCTTCCCAGAGCTCTTTCCAAACAAACACACAGCAAGAGCGACTCCACATGTGCTGTTGTCATTTCATCACTGACTGTTTTGTACAGAACAAGAGTGTTGTTGCCTACACACCATTTCTCAGCATCAACACCCATTTTCTTATGCAATTTCAAGTTTGGTTGGCAGGCCAGAGACATTTTTTCCAACCACAGACAAAACGTCTTTTGATACTCAAAGAAAATGTTCAAGGAAATGTTCCCAATAAAAGACAACAAAAACAATGGTATGTAAGTGCATCAGCAGTATAAGGAACAGCTGAGGTGACTCTACTTAACCTCCGGTGGGATGTGACAAGGTACTACAACACACCTAGTCCGTGTCTGCAACCAGAGACTGAGAAATGCTTGCAGAATACCACAGTGCTGGGAAGGAGGCAGGCAGAAACTTTTGTTTTGGTTTTTGAGACAGGATCTCATAGTTCAGGCTGACCTTTTTTTTATTTACAACTCTTTTTAAATAAAGAAAGGGAGTCACGGTTTGAGGGCACAATCCATCATAAAAGGAAAGCATGGTGAACAGAGAAGTTCAAGCTTCTGAGGACAGGAGCGTGAAGTGGACGGTCACATTGCAAGCACAGTCAGAAAGCAGAGAGGGATTCTGGTGCCCACCCACTCTCTCCTTTATATACAGCTCACAACCCCAGCCCACAGGATGGTACCTCCAAATTTACAGTGGATCTTTCCCCCTGTGTTGAGATCAGGACTGTCTCTCTGGAATTCCAGTTTCATCTAGATGCCCAAGGAGACTGACCATCAAAGAAAGCTCTGCACTAGGCCACACAATGAAATTAAGACTTTGGTCTCAGAAATCTGGACAACTTTCATTATTCTTTCCACCTCCAGGACTCTGAGCTGCTGTTTCCTGTCTATCTCCACACAGCTGAGAATACAAGCTTATGCTGCTACACAAAGGGCATAGAACCCAGGCCTCAGGCATGCTAGGCCAGAAGTCTACCAGCTGACAATGACTGTTCCACCCTAATCTCTCACTTCTTTGGTGTTACAGAAAGCTGATTTCTACATGGAATATTTAACTTTTGAAATTTAAATCCTATCATTTACCTTGAAATCTCATAGAGAATTTTTTACTTATATATGAACAAATATGTATATACATATGTGTGTGAGAGTGTGCGTGTTTATTTGTAAGGACTGGGGACATGGCTCATCAATTAAGAGCTCTTACTGCTCCTGCACAGGATCTGAACATGGTTCCCAGCACCAATGGTGAGTAGCTCACGATCACCTGAAATTCCAGATTCAGGGAATCTGATGTCCTCTTCTGAACTCCTTACATATTGGTATACATGTACATACATGCATACACACACACCCCACATAAATAAATTTAAAATGTGTAAGCTGTACAATCACAGATAGACAATGGTAGGGGGAACACCAACAGCACTCACTGTTCCAGGCTCTTTAGATGCACTATGCAAACCCTGAGAAGCACCCCCCGTGAAGTGGCTGCCACTGGCATTCTCTCCAAAGATGAAACAGACATAGAAACATAAATAATCTGACAAATATCGCAAACATTACACAACTGGTTAAGTAGGTGAACCAGACAGTCTGGCTCCACTACACAGAGCCGTGACCATTACACACGCTACATGTCATAACATATTGGAAATAAAGATAAGTTTGATAATGCTTAGCAAGCTCTTTAATGGGAGCATAATAGAAAATATTTCAGTTGTCTTGCTGATCCCAGTTTTATTTTACTTTTGTTTTTAACTTTAAACCACTATCCTAAAAGTCTATGTGTCTTGTAGGGTTAAAGACATAACTGAAGCCTAAATTTTTGGTCAATGCTCATTACTATTAGGAAAATATTTAACAAAAATTATAAAGGGCGACTCGCAAAAATCTTTTGCAAAAAGGCAAGCACAGAAGTACATGTCACCCAGCACCGAGGCTGAGGCAAAATTGGGAGGTTGGAAGTTAGGACCAGCTTTAAACAAAAGAGGAAAAAAAAACCTTCATTTTCTTTCTAATTTCACGATCAGTATATGAATATAAAAACGAAGGCTATGAGATTGGTACCTGGCACAGTAAAGAAATAAACATATTATCTTTGGAGGCTATAAAAGAGCAGGTGACTAATCAGAACTTTCACAAACTGGCACATGATGAAAACTTTCAGCACATCAGCTGCACAGTGTTGAGGTGCAGGTAGACTACCCAAAATAATTAGAGGCCGGGAGGAAGCACAGAGTTCATGCTAAGTGTGACTCATGCATCTCACAGCAAAACAAAATCCACCAGACATTTATCTCTTCAAAACAAGACACTGGGTCTGGCAGCAGCCCACAAGCAAGGAAGACCACGTGAAAGTCAGACACTCGTGTGCTGGTTAAAAATAAAAGGGTGGGGAGGCACATGACGAGCAGTGACTCCATGCTGACCTCTGAGACACACAATGTCGTTTATAATATCCACAACATTTCAAAACACCTGAAAACAGCAACGCTCACAAGACAACTCAGAAGGAAAACTAAAGGTCACTTTGTAAGTCAGAGTCCCAGTAAGATGTACTGAATCTGAAAATTCCGGAGATGTCTGTCACACTGGCTTCAGTGATGAGGCCTCGGTCCCTGTTAACAGATCAGTGTAAAGTGTAGTCCCCCCTTCCTGCCTTTAGCTCTATAGGCTGGGTCTACAGGTATGGTGAAGACACCTAGACCAGCTTCCTTCATAAAGGAGAAAGGCTGCAGACAAACTTCCACAGATACATCCACTCAAACACTGATTCTGTTTGAAAGATTGTGAAATCATGACCCAGAGCAATAACACTTGCAGACCCAATTCAGGTCCCAGCTGTTAGAAAGACAAAGAGGCTTTTGTTCTCAAAATGTATTCACCTCCTCACCAAAAAAAAAAAAAAAAAAAAAAAGTAAGTGCACAAGGCTGGGGTCTGTGAGGGATCCTTACCAAGGCATATTTAACAGTGTTCCGTTGAGTCACAGCTATACCTAGCTAGTACTAATAGCAACAAACTGGAGCCATTTGTGATCCATTAATTGTACTATTATCATCAGCAACATTTGTAATTTTTTTAGATTGATTTTGTTTTGTGTGTACAGACGTTTTGCCTGAATATATGTATGTTAACTCTGTGCACACTGATGGAGATCAGAAAAGGGTGTTGGATCCCCAAGAACTGGAATTAAAACAGTTATGAACTGTCATGTGGATGCTGAGCATTGATTCTAGCTCCTCTGTGAAAGCAACAAGTGCCCCAATCACCTGAGTCATCTCTCCAGCCATAGCACCAGTTTTAAAGTAAATACAGCCTGTCACTGAGTGATATACACGCCGGCGCAGAACTATCAGAGAAACAGGGACATGGTTCATATGTTCAGAATAGTAGTTGAAAGCAACAAGGATACATGGTGTCATCACTGTGTGTGTGTGTGTGTGTGTGTGTGTGTGTGAGAGAGAGAGAGAGAGAGAGAGAGAGAGAGAGAGAGAGAGAGAGAG
>JANHMN010000006.1:31790140-31813946 GCA_030674055.1 Rhabdomys pumilio | reverse complement strand
GAGAGAGAGAGAGAGAGAGAGAGAGAGAGAGAGAGAGAGAGAGAGAGGGAGAGAGAGAGAGAGAAGCAATACTCTGCAAAAGCATCTGAATATTCCCTCTACCTCTCCATGTATCTTCTTAGGCCAGTAACTATTTTACACCATGCAGCAACCATACTAACTTCAGCCTTACTCACCTACACCCTTAATAAGAGCCCAAGTCTCAGAGGGGCTCAGTTTAAAAACTTGTTATAATCATGTACAAATCTACCCTGCCCATTAAAATCATTAATTCCATATGGATTTATTGAACATTTAACCTATGTGTGAGAAATAAAAACGTGACTAAATTATGAAATTTGAAGAGTAAAAATTCCACAAGAAAGGAATCGAGAGAAGCCGTGGAGAAGAAGACTCAGAAGAGCTACACATAAGAGAAAAGATTAATAATGGAACCTCAGCAACAGTCCCAAAGACCACCAAGAGCTCAAATTTGAGAAATTTTTCTCTCCAGCCTCATCAGAAGAAAGGTGGATAGAGTGAGACAGGGGTTGGGGGGAGGGGTTGTTAGGGGACAAGCAGAAATCTAAGTATATATCCAACCAGACTGAGCAATTAACCACAAGTTGCAGATAGAAGAGTTAGAATGTCTTACTTTTTTTATTACCACAAACATAACACTTCACTGAGTATTTACTAAACAGAATTTACTGGGCCATGGCATTGCTGCTACACAATCTATGTGTATCAGCCTCTCATGAGAGAGTGCAATGGCCTCTAGTTTCCTGCCTCCTAGAATGTCTACCATGTGTGAACCTTTCTCTACAGTGTTGGCAGGATCAGAAAACCACTTCAGACCACTACAATGTTTCAAAGTGGTGAGAGGTCCTTTGCATGATTCCGTAACTTCTGCCCACCAAGGAAGAACTCCTTTGCTGGCTTTGAGTGAGCAAGATGTCACAGTGTAAGAACAGCACTGCACAGAACTAGGGTATCCTCCAGTGGAGCTCCAATCGGAGACCAGGGACCTTGACACGACAGCCTATAAAGAACTGCATGTTCCAAAACACACAAAACCTGGGAAAGTCTCTTCTCCAGTTACAAGGGACTTCAAATGATAGGGCAGCTACTGCTAACACTGATGGAGATCAGAAAAGGGTGTTGGATCCCCAAGAACTGGAATTAAAACAGTTATGAACTGTCATGTGGATGCTGAGCATTGATTCTAGCTCCTCTGTGAAAGCAACAAGTGCCCAACAAGTACTCTGCAGGCTGGCTGAGGAGTATAGCACCCAGACACCTGACTCATAGATACAGCCAAACGAATGTTCTGTGAGCAGCCACATTTGGGAAATATTATACATAAATAAATAATGCCAGGCCTCTGATCAGAGAAGCTTCATTTTACAGCAGATGGTGATTAACACACATGTTGACAATGTATACACAGAGAAGAGACCTTGAAGCACTCAGCTGTAAATGGGATATCCCTATCAAACCCCTCCCTTCAGGGCTCACAGACATGTGCTGAAGAGGAGAGGAGGGAGAAAATTGAAAGAGCCAAAGATGGTAAACAATTCCAAAGAAACTGAGTAACAGGACTGATGTACATATAAACTCACAAAGATTGACAGGAGGCACATGACTTACACAGGTTCAAACCAACAAAATCTCAGCACTGAGAAAAGTACCTGGGCATAAAGTTTCAGCTCTGACCAATAAGGTATTTGCAATTGATATCTGATAGGAATGGGAAAATCAGTTTACTCCAATGGGGTGCCACTGTGAAGGGTAACTTCACTCCAGGGTAGGCCTCATCCTCAGGTATAGTTGACCAACATAAAAAGACTCCATGTGATTATGTGTAAGTGGTGTTGCTGTTGTTTGGGTCGGGCTTGGTGGTTTTCTTTTTGGTTTTCTTTTGTTTTGTTTTCTTGTAACATTTTTGTTTGTTTGTTGAGAGGGAGAGAAAGAACACGAAGTTTGATACAAACGTTGGGGGAAAAGGAGGATTTGGGGCAGTCAAAAGATATGATCAAAATATATTGAATAATAATTTTTTAAAAATTTAAATGTAACAAAAGTAAGAAAAGGAAAAATGCGGACCTTCAGAAATGTTATAACAATCCACTTCTAAGAACACTAGACTGTCATGGGAATGAGTTTCTTCTGGCAAAGGTTCAAGAAGCTTCCCAGATTCTAAGCCTCACGATGGCCTAGACAAAGCACAGTATGCTTGTAGAAAGATACTGAGAAGCAAGGAGGAACTTGCCCTTGGAAGGTGAGCTCAAACTCACTTTACCTGAGCTTTGGCTCACTGTTAGTCTCAATGTTTACAGTATTGGAAATCCATCATGACCAACCACAAAATACATCAATTTTCAATGTTCAGTGTACCAATGTTTCAAGTGCTGATCGGCAGTTCTTACTTGTTCTAGTAACAAGAAAAGTTCAGAATGCAATGCATGTCACCTAACTATGTGCTATAGCAATTCAGAGCAATTCTAGAACCACCGACATTTCACTTCCCACAAAACATTGAGCCATTTGTTAATGGGGTCAGAAGAGAGGAATCTGACAAGTGCACAGGTAGCACATACAGGAGAATGGACAAGGGCCACAGGATGGGCAAAGCAGGTCAGATACAGCATAATTAGAAGACGGGCAGCATCCTGGAAGGAGGCAGCCCTGTCACAGGCAACAGAATGTGGCTTTTCACAAGTGGACACGGGGATGGAGAGGATGAGGAAAAACATACTTCTGGAACAGCTAACTATCAGTGTGCAGTATAAGGGGAAGAGTGACGAAGAGAAACACAAAGAGAAAGGGCAGATGTAGGTGGAAGAGCAGGAGTTATCAGTCAGTCAGGCTACAGAAAAGACTGAATGGTTGGCTGGCTGAGAAGTGTGTGCTTAGATTACCAGATGACTATTAAGAGTTTAGACATGCTGAGTCAGAGAAAATGGTACTGTCTGCCATGTGGCCTGATGTTGCTGATTCTGGAACTGATATCCGGGACACATCCTCAGGGTGAGACTCACAGCGTGGCCTGTTATGATGGCAAAGAGTGGGCTGGAATGTGAGCCTCAAATGATGCTCAGTGACATTTCAACATGATCATGGGTACACCTTCCCTTCCAATTCTGCTTCTTGAAGAAAATAAATAACTCAGTGGAAATAGGTGTATTAATCCATGAACAGATGTATCTTTATTGTCCAAATTGTGGTAACTTAACTTCATTGGAACAACTTGTCACAGACCAGGTCTACACTATAAAATGTAATACAGTATAATTTTAGAGTAATGCTCTGAATGGGATCTAATATACGTTACTATAAAGTACAGGAATATAGGATTTCAAGGACTAGAGACTCTGTACAAGTACTGAATTCTCTTGAAAAGCAGATGCAGCCGATGACAATGCAGAACTGTGTGAGCACAGCCATGAGGCATGTCAAACCTATGGGAAAAAAAAGCTGGACTGGCTCTGCCCATGGGCTACAGTTTGCTGACCTCTCATCTGTATTTCACTCCACTAATTTCCTTTCCCATAAAAGAGTAAAAGGGGCCTCGCCAGGATATAATTACATCCATATCTTACCAGAAGTTGTGCCTTATACAAGGCACTAAACTAAGTTTATTACTGCTAACTTAACAACATCCAGAAAGTAGATGAGAAAAACATACAAAAGAAAGCCCTGTCTGTCTAGTCTTCAGAATGCCTCTTCTGTCCAAGGCTTGTCCTCCTCCACAGCCTCAAGCCACTCATATGCAATCCCACACTGTACCTGGCTCTGCTCAATATACCGACGGGAGAGAAAGAAAAGCCCCTGCCCTTGGGGAACAATGTCTGTGAGTAATCCACATAATTAATAAAGTGATGCACTGGTGCCATGACTGGGCTGTGCAGAAAAGAAGAAACAGACCTGGGAGTGCCAGCAAAGAGGGAGTTAGGCCTGGACCAAAGAGAGGAAGATATTCCAGTGGTGCTCCTCTTAAACAGGGCCTACTCTAGGACAACACCTGCACTCCATCTCACCTGCACTACTACCGGGTCAGGCTACTCTTGCTTCTCCCATTTTGAATCTATTACCTGCTCCACATAGCAGCCACTGTGCCTCTGCCACGTTGATTCCCAGTATAGGGTGAATAAAACCCAGAGTATCAATGACTCCCAATTGCTTTCCTACCCCTGTTGTTCATCACTCCTACACAGAGGCCTTCTTGCTATTCTGTATCAAGCAGCTCACCATGACTTTGGTTTGACTTGAGGCTCTATAGTTCAGACATGGCCAGGATTACGACCTCCACCATTACTACCACCACCAGCACAGTTCCTTTCCACCTCACATAAATGACTCCCTCCAAGACCATTCTTAAAACTTCTCTGTCCACAATGGTTCAAGCCCTTGGTTCATAGTTCCTCAGACAGCTCTCATGATCATCTTCACACGTCCAGTTGCCTTCTGTTCTTAGATAGTAGTGGTCTGCCCATTAGTCTGTCTCTGGAATCTGAACTGTATGAAGATGAGGGCCTCATTCACAGCACAGTATCTAATGCTTCCCTTACAGAAAAGCCTCAATAAACATTTCTGAGTGAAGTTTTCATGTAATTAAGGGACAGGACACTCTTTAACAAGGAATAAAATTTATGAATAAAAATTTCAAATGAATGGGCATAGCAGAATTTTTTTCACAAAAAAGACAGAAAGCATTCCCAATGTCACAGGATCAGAAAGTGGCCACGCAAGTCTTCAGCTGAAGATGGTTGGAAACTAGACCACATACCTCGTCAATAACCTAGTGAGGCATGGCCCCACTCAACTGGAGAAAGCTCTTTAATAAAGCTGCCTAGAGTTAAGACTACAATATCTTAACACCAGATTTGCCTGCTGACTAAGAACCTCTGCCTGGTATTTTATAACACTTGTGATCGTTAGCAAATAAGCTATTTAATTGAAATATGCCTCATCTATAGACTTGGAATAATACTAAGCCTTCACCTCACAGACAACAACTAACCTAATGTCTGTAAATTTCCTTAGAAAAAAGTAAATGGTCACTGGGAGAACCATGATACTTAAAGAAATCAAAAAATTTTGAGGCAAGAAAACTTGAGTCAAACTAGTTTAGGTACCAATGCTGAAGTGCTAATGAGACAGGGCAAGTGATCAGAGTCCCACATCCTTTCCATGTCAGGCCCTCAACAGTTCTGTGTGGGAGAGAACCAAACCACCTACACTCTGCTAGGCCTACAACCCTTTGCTCTGGGGATTCTACAGAGCATCAGCATATAGGACACACCCTTGGCAGGGATCCACAACTCCCACAGCAGGCCACACAGCAGACTTTGGTCATGGGCAGAAGGGAGTCCCAGGTAGAAGGAGCCCCTTGCTACGGGGTCAACAAGAGTTTCTGAGTAACGTCAGGATCTATTTGTGGCACCACTGACAGGGGCTGGTGCCACAACCAACCCTTCTGTCTAAGGAGATGGTATGTGTGATGTCTTTTGGAATGATTCAAAAAATTTTACCTACAGTTTTTGGCAGTAAATATAATGTTATACCTTTATAATAAAAATTTACTTGGAAGAATTAAAAAGTCATACACATTAGAAATAGCTTTCCCTTTTGCACTCATTTTCAAGTACAGACAACAGCCTTATTTGTTTACTAGTTAACATTTTAATATAATACAAGATTGATGTATGTAACAGTGTTTAGATCATCTCAGAGCTGAACAACTGAAAATTGAAAGCTGGCTGGGGAGATGTGGAGCAAGGATGAGGACCAGTTTAGCCATCAAGGGAATAAATAGAAAGCAGAGCTCCAAGTGAACAAAAACAAGAATACACGTGCCAATGCAATGGGTGACGCCACTACATCTTTTTAAAAACTGAACGTTGTTATATCTACACAAGAAATTTACAAGAAAATACTGTACAAAAGTGTTTTTAAAATACACTAGCTATCATCTGTATTATAGATGGAGAAGCATTTGGTTCAGTCACTTGGAATTTTTAGGACATCCCAGAAGACACTTACATTAGTTGAAACTGTTCATTAATAGAAGTTAAAATATATAATGTAGATAAGCACTGACACTTAAAAAATTGGGAGAGGGAGGCATAAAATAGCATACATGTAGACAAAAATTGACAATCAAGTATCTGAGCTCTGGGGCAAACAGAGAAGAGCAAGTGAAATGGTATTTGCAGAAGCTGTTGTGAATATGCACACAGAGCAAGTAGCTAGTGAAGCCCAAGGAACTCTAATTCAATCAAATGACTGTGTTAATTTAAACCAGAAACTAACCAAGGACTCATCACCTACAACTAAAACAACACAACTGCTCCATCTATTAAAAACACAGAGAGAATACAAGATTTTAAAAATCTTTATACAGCCTAAATCCTGACCATATGAATACTCAAACCGTGCCACAATAGGAGAATCAGAGAGCCTCTCTCACTGAGCACTGGGCTACAGCTCCTCAGCGTGCCCTTCGAGTAGCAGGGTTTTGTGCATGAACATGCACACACACAGAAGCACACACAAAACTCCACTATTTTGACAAGACATATTCATAAAAATCGACTTATATGAGTTTATAGGAATTCTTAAACCTTTCCCTGACTTTAATATGTGTTCTACTGAAGCCTGTTCTCACTCTAAAGGATGCCTTACAAAGCCAGAGTCACGAATGACTTTAGACAAACTCTGACTTCAGTGGTAGTGATGCAGATCCACAGTTTTAACAACTGACTTCTGTGAGAGATTGAGCTGCCTTTTAAAATAGCATCTGAGAGTACACGATCTAGACCCTGGTGCCAAGTACTCAAACTGCAGGAAAGAGGTGGGCCCTACCATTCCACCCACCATATAGTTTCCAGAATTCAATTCTGAAATAGGTCTCAGGAGAACAAACTAACAACTGATTTGAGACATGTTGGCAAGAGATGGAAATCTAATTCTTGATTGTGATACTTCAAAGTTTGGTCCCACAAACCAAACAAGAGATGGGGAAAGCTATGAAGTGAGCAATCGCTCGGAAATGACTCAATAATACCAGGAGAACACCATCAGAGCCCAGTCCCACACTACCAGCAAGAAGCTTACTTGAGAGTTACGAACTATGTTGATGAAGTATAGCACAGAACCACACAAAGTACATACACACAAAGTGTGTGCATACACACACATAGAATTATGCAATGAGCATTGTGCAATCTCAAGACATGGGAGTCAGATGTAAGAGGATGGATAATCAATCAGTTTGGCCAAGGTTACATAACAGGAATTCTATCTCAAAAGCAAGCAAACAAACTTAACAAAACTTACTTACTGAATCAAATCTTAAGAATCCTCAGAAACAAACAGTGAATCTGCACTGTGTTGGTCACATCATCTGGCTGTGCAAACAGTGCAGATGACGAGTTAGTGTGCTCTTTGGGGTGTAGGACAAGTCTCCACCTCCTTCACATGTCACTCAACATCTGCTCACATCTCTAGCAGCACTATGTGGAGACATAGGCTCCTGAGGAAGGTCCAGACTGTGCTGAAACTTGCTATGGAACCCATATTGGCCTTAAATCTCTTAATCCTGATACTTTAAACTATTAAGTGCTGGTTTACAGGCATGTGTCAACTATTTAGTTGAAGTGTGTGTGTGTGTGTGTGTGTGTGTGTGTGTGTGTGTGTGTAAATATCCTCAACACATTTAATACCATATAATATAAAAGTTGCAAAAATACAAAATGTATTTTTCTTAATCTGAAAAATAAGGAAAAATTTAAAACTATAATCTATTATGAATAGATGGTACATGAATGAGAATTGACTTAAAAGCAATAAAAACTAAGAAGACTCCTATTTAAATGTTAAGTGAGTTTATAGATAGAAGACTTTATAGATGATGTTTATATATATCTCCATCATGAACTTTAAAGAAGCAAAATCAGGAAGCTATAACCTAAACTTGAAGTCAAACTATGCCAGTAACTATCAGTAACTAACTGTCCTTTCATTTTTGTCTCCATTTCTTAATAAATTCATTAAGTTTTAAGAGTTAATGAAAAGTCCACATGCAACATGCCACTGTGTAATTCTGATTCCCTGCTGGCCCCCAGCCCTCACACTCTTCTATCTAGGTTAATAAACCTTCGAAGCACTGGCCCAACAATGAACAATCAATCCTCATAATATAAAACAGCCACTGACTCTTTCAAAACTAGCGCTGGAGGTGCTCAAGAAACCAGAGCTTCACTAAGGACGTGCAGTTTATATGAAGGAGGACAAGCACACAGGATAGACTGGCTGAACAGGTAAACAAGGCTCAAGGTGGTGCTGTGTTAGAGAGTTCTGACACACTTCAATTATGACTGTTTTCTTTTTATGATTCTTACGTTTTTAGCTGGAAAAGAATTGCATTCATTTTACTCACAGAAACATGGAACTCCTCAAATAATTTTAACGGATGGCAGGACATGGAGTCTTCTAAAACTGATGAAGATGTAAGTGGGAAGAAAGTTCGGTGGGCTTTGGTTTACTTTTGCGGATGGTGTTCAGTAGTTGCAGACAGGTATCTGTGTTACTAAGTAAACCGTACGTACAGCTGGACACTATCACACAACAATACTCACATGGAGCGGTGCTGAGGTTATCTACCAGCAGTACTGGTTTTGACCTAGGTTAACTTTCAGAAACAAACATACACAAAATTCTTGAAAAAGACAGAATGAGAAATGACAAAACAATACTGTACTGGAATGACTAGTGCTTCTCCCAAATCCATATCTACTTGGACCCTTATTTGGAAGTACTGCCATTGTGGACAGAACCTACTTGAGGTGAGGTCATTCTGGAATAGAGTAGGTCCTACTCCAATGACTGGTTTTGGGGTTTTTTTGTTTTGGTTTTGTTTTTTTTTTTTTTTTTTCTAAGAATGAAGAATCTGTACAGGGGCACAGAAAATGAGGCCAAGGAAGATCTGCACAAAGAGTTAATCCATCCAAAGGCCAAGGAACATGGGAATAAAGAGTTAAGCTATCCAAGGTCAGGTAAGGGAAGCGCCCATCAGAGTTGAGGAGAGGAAAGGAGGACTCTGCCTCAGACACTACAGGAAGCACAGGAAGCACAGGAAGCATAGCACCACTACGTCTTTATTTAGTGTTACCAGGCTCTAAACTCCTAGGAGTGTCCATTCTAAGCAACCCAGCTTGAGATTCTTTCTTTTCACTGGCCATGGACAGTAACACAAGCATGTGCACTGATCTTAGTGGTGTTACAATGAATATGTAGTTGCATGCACACTAGCATATGAGGAGTTCCTAAGCTGGGAACAGAGATTATCTCTGAATGAAAGACCAGCTGATTTTTATTCTACTATTTGTGCTCTCTCCAAATTTAAAAACCTTTTCTCAACAAACATGTTTACTTTCATAATCAGAACAAAAGTCAATGAAGATGACTCCATAAAAAAAAAATTGAACAGAGTTAAGTTAATCAGGAAGCAAGGCATAAATAAAAACATGCAAAAATAGAAAGGGCAAGAAATTAATGAATATCTATCAAAACACTCATTTTTAGTAAAATAAGAGATATTACACAATCTTTTGTAGATGATTTTGAAAATCCAGATAAAGTACATAATTTCATGGAAAAATGCAATTTACCATATCTATTCCCAGAAAAAAGACAAAAAAAAATTCTAAAACTTAAGTCACCACAGTTAACTGCTAAACATTTCTTCTATGGAATCCTAAAAGACTGAATGATATAGTGCTTACATAAATAATTCCTAAAAAACAGAAAAACCAAAAACATACTCCAAACCTTTCTTTTTCTGTCAGATTCAAAATTCTGACAAAGAAATCTGTGGGAAAGAGGGAGGGTGCAACACCTCCATTTTCAGGGACATCAATATAAAAATACTAAGTAAAATTAGCAAATAGATTTGGGTTCTGGACAAAGAAAGAATGAGAGGGAATCGATATTTGCTTCCACAATAAATAAAAAGAACCAAAAAAACCTATGCAGAGTCATTTTCAGATATCACACAAAATAAATAATAATAAATGAATAAACAAACAAACAAGACATGGCATTGAGAAAGTGAAGAACACTAAGAAGGACCAGCTTTCCAATTCTTGCATGTGCTCCATGAAAACACATTCTACATCTGAGTATATTTATTTAGATGTATCCCCAGGAGAGGAGGCAGCTCTGATAGAGAAGAGTTGGGTACCAGTTCTAAGTGCAAAAGAATCTGCAAGCTGATACTTGTAGAGGAAGAGAGCTTTAAAGAGTTATGAGACTACAGCAAGTCTCTTATGGCCTGAGCAGCCTGTACCTAATGAGGAGTTCCTTATCAGTCAGAAGAGAAAGCCATTCCAACACATAAGACACTAAGCAGACTCTTCAAAAGCATATTTATCTGTCTTGAGGAAAGCTAGGCCTCCACTAGCAGCTACCCTTGACCTGCTAACATCAATTAAGAGAAAGTCCAAAAAAGACCAAGTGTTTCCAAGTAACCAAACTGAGACCAAGAACACAATCCAAAAATATTTTGGAGAAAAGAAAATAAGTCAGCACCTAACAACATAAAATTTACAGTCTGGATATTAATAACCAATTTCTAGACATGAGAAGAAGTAGGAAAACATGACCCATGATGAGGAGAAAAATAAGTCAGTAGGAACAGAATGAAAAATGACACAGATGATAAAATTAGTAGACCAGAGTTTAAACAAACAAATCCCATGTGCTCAAAGTGGTAAAGGAATCTATGAGCAAAATGAGGATACGAACTGATGTAAAAATATATGTGTGTGTTTAAAAAAAGATTCAAGTCAAACATCTAGCAGTTAAAAATAGAATAGTAAAGAAGAAAAATAGAGGGATGAGTAAGCCTGAAGCCCAAAATAGAAATCGGCCCTAATGAAATGCAGAGAAAGATTAACAAGTGAATAACAGAATACAGCTGAGCTGAAGGACATGAAGTAGACCAACAGTTGCAATAGAGGGAAGTGGCAGGAAGCATCCTTACAGAAAGCAATGCTCAACTTCTCAAGACATGATGGAACATCTAAACCCACAGAGACCGAGAGGCTTAAAAAAAAAATATAGAAACAGCACAAGAAACCACAAGACATGCCACTATTATAATGTCCCAAAACACCAATGAAGCTGTACAGCTCCCAAAAGAAAATTAAAAATACATTATCCCTTTGTGAAATAAAATTAAAGGACAGATGATCTCTGGTAAGAAACAATGAGCAGTATGAAGAATACAGAACATTCTCAAAGTTTTAAAAGATAAAGGCTATTGAGAACACATTGAAAATACTGAAAGTATTCAAAGTTTTGAAGTATTAACTGCATGGAAAATATTATTTAAAAATCAGAGTGACAGAAATACTATTTATGATCTGAAAAAGATAAGAGAAAGCAGACTAGACTACGGGCATGTTAAAGGCTCACACAGAAAAGTGACCTAGACAGGAATCTGAACATACAGGAAGGAAAGGAAAGCACCAGAACTGATTACGAATGGAAGTTAAGAGAAATGACTGTAGCTCTCCTGAAAGAACCTTTATAATAAATATTCTTCTGTCCAAAGAAAGCATTATATGGACATGTGGCCAGTTTACTAGTATAAAATGTGTGACAAAATGTGAATAAATAAAGCAGACGATAGGAAAATTACAGTAAGTTAAATATAAGTCCTTAAAACCAGAGAGGAACAACTAAGACAATGAGGAAGCAGCAGAATGACAATCCGTGTTTCATAAAAGGCAAGAAGGAAGCTAAAACCAAAATTACATGAGATGAAAAGATGACACAGAAGGATAATACTGGAGACAGCTTGAATCTATGAAATTGTAGAACCTAAACATTTCAATTAAAGAATAAAAAAAATAGATACTGTCAGACTGGATACAATAAAACAAACAAATGAAAAAACAAACCAAAACGCACCATCACATATAGGCCATACAGTTCAAATTAAAATGACAGGACAGGGCATGTCAGACTCAGACCAAGCAACAGAGATTTAGAGTGACTCTATCAACAGAGAAAAGAGAGCTGCAGATATAATCAGAGCTGGACAGGGCCTATTCATAATGCGCATGAGTAGATTTATCTAACAGCAATAAGAATCCTAACTTTGCATCATGTAAAATTATAGCTGTAAGTACATAGAGATTACTAGAATTGAAAGAAGAAGGCAGTGGAAAGGCCAGTTACACTTCCAAACAACAACAGACAGCTCTTCATTATGGAAGAGAAAGGGAGCAAACAAGTAACGTCAAATGAACCAGAACAGCACTGCTAACAACTTCATCTAACTGATACTCTTATCGAGAGCCATGAAATATTCACCAAACACATTATATTCCGAACAAAACAAGTTTCTTAAGGTTTAGATAAGTTGAAATCATAGCTTTCGAGGAATAGAGAATTAAGAAAAAAACACAACAGAAGGCTATTTGATAACTCCTGAGAAGTCTATGGCTAATAAACATGCTTCTCACATTTACAAGGGCTAAATATGACATCACAAATGGAACTTAAAATAAGCTGACGTAAATACTGGTATAGGGATACATGTCAATTTCCAAGATGTCTCCCCCGAAAATAATGTGTGGCAAATGTTAACCTACTGAATCCTAAAATATATGAATAACAATGCACCATCACCAACTACAGTTCACATCAGTAAAACAGTGGTGGGTTAGCAAACAGCAAGCCATCCACATAATTCCTCACAGTAATGGCTGAACCAAAAGTCAAGGGATAGTCCCAATGAATGTGAGGAAGCATTGACAAAAGTGAGCATCCTTTCACGATAAAAAAATTTTAACAAACTCAGAACAGAAGCAAACTTCCTTTACTACACAAAACTAACATCACATTCAAAGATGAATGATCAATCCCTCTACCTGATAAAGTAGACTAAGGTGTCTTCTCTCAAGCCTCAGGGTCACACGATGGAGGACAGCCCAACCAGAAAAGTAACTAAAAACACAATCTCGAGGCATAGGAGCATTGATAAGAAAGTATAATTACACACACATACAACATGACTGCACAATCAGAAGCAAACTTTAACAAAATTAGACTTCTTAAGCAAAATGGTACGATATAGTGTTAATACATGAAAAACAATTATACACAATATTAATGAATATTTGGAAGCTAAAACAATTTTATCCCATTTATAAGAACTTAGAAAATTTAAGTTCTGTAAGTAAATTTGAACTCCCTTTCCCCAAGAAGTATTAGAACTTTTAAGAAAAATGTTCACTTTTTAAGAGCCCTACGGTTAGAGATAAAAACAAGAAAGGCCTCTGAATGCTGACTAACAAACAGCCTGAACTAAAATAAGGAAGGCCCACCCTGAGCGACGGCCCAGATGGGAGCTGCAGCCGAACACTCTCAGTTGGGAAACACTGGCCTGGATGTTGTTTTGGAAAGAGTCCTCAGGCAAAAAGATCACAGATTTCGTTATACTCTACACTGTAAATGAGTGTTTGCTTTCCCTCTGATAAACACTGTGGTTTTTGCAAGC
Source organism: Rhabdomys pumilio (assembly GCA_030674055.1). NCBI lineage: Eukaryota > Metazoa > Chordata > Mammalia > Rodentia > Muridae > Rhabdomys > Rhabdomys pumilio. The sequence continues at coordinate 31,800,394 of JANHMN010000006.1, read as the reverse complement.
AACATTCATGAAGCCAAAATTCATGGATGTTCTTTGCCTTCAAAAAAAGTTCTGGATTCTACTTCAAGTAGTATAGCTGAGGGGCAAACATATATATAATAGTGAAAGAATTAAGTAGTCAACAGAAAAAGGTGACATGTTCCTCTCTGTATAAAACCAAAAGATAGCCTAGCTTATAAAGGATGGGTACCTATTTCAAGAATGTTTCATAACAGAAAGCACAGAAATAAGTGATTCCCTTCTAAAGAACACAGAACAAACTAAGGACCATGCAGTGGATTCTATCACCATCTGATACAATGACAATCCTGCAACCCCATTTCTCTCTGAAATCTGGCTCCAGACCTGTGCTGTGCTGGGTTGGTGTTTTTCAATCTGATACAATTTAGAGTCATCAGAAAAGCAGGAATCTCAACTGAAGAATTGTCTCCATAAGATTATCCTGTGGTTAAGCCCATAGAGTATTTTCTTGATTAATGATTGAAGTGGGAAGGCCCCGCTCACTGTGGGCAATGTCTCTGGTGGGAACATGGTCCAGCGTAGTATAATAAAACAATCTGAGAAAGTCATGGAGAGCAAGCCAGTATGTAGCATTCCATCATGATTCTGCTTCAGTTCCTGCCTGAGCTTCCCTTGCTGATAGACTATAACTCATAAGCCAATATAAATCCTTCCCTCGCCAAGTTGGTTTTGGTCAGTGTTTTACCATGACAACAGACAAGCAAACATTAACAAGACATAAATTGTCAATTTGCAGCTGAAAAATCTCCCCAAAGCATCTCAAACACAGGTCCAAAGTTCAACTGGCTCCTCATTGTCCAACCTCTTGTTTTCCTGAAACCAGCACATACAGAACAGTGCTGTGCTATCTGTTGTGGGAATACCATCCCTGAGAAGATAGAAACCCCCCACTCCGTTCCTTACAGAGCACACTAACAAACCCAAGTAGGATTCCACCAAAGTCAGACTTGCAGGTCCAATGAGATTACTGTGTTTCCTGAGTATAAGTGAGGAATCACAGGAGCATGGGTGACCCAGAAAAGCCATACAATGTACTGAGCAGATGAGTACTTCAGCTGGTATGAAGAAGGTCTACCTCACAGATGGGTATATGGAGTCTCTCCTTCACTTAGTCTTCCACAGTCAAGATTCTCAGACAACTCCAAAAACAGGGGTCACATAACACACACACACACACACACACACACACACACACACACACACACACACACACACAAAACCAGAAAGTAAAAAAAGAGAACCACTGACACATCAGAGGAGGGCCCCTCCCAAGCCTTGGTCAATGAGAAATGCAGTCCCAGGGTCTCTAAGAAATGGCAGCTCCTTGGTAGGAGAACAGCTCTCATGTCTAGAGGACAGGCTCTACAGTACTGTGCCTGCCAATGACTACAGCCACAGGCGCACCCTTTTCAGACATCCTCCCCTTTCTACATCCCATCAGCTATTGCTCTGTAAAGAATCAGTGAATAATTTCCATACCAGGCTTTCCAAGTTAAAAGGCAGGAACCAGGTCATTACAAGGGTACTCAGAGAGTAAAGGTCTTCTTGGAAAATTCAAAATATAGTAACACAAATAAAAATGCAAGTTTTATAATGCATGCCTATTATGAACAACAGAACTTCTTTATGAAATAATAAATGTTTAACTTAAATATGAAGGTAATACCCCTTAACATCCAAATCAATTACATATATATCTCTGTTGTGCTAATGTATCAAAATCTTAGGTATTCCATCTTTTAAGAATGTCCTCACACAGATAGGTAGCTGTAAATACAGATGGCATTCATTCCACAAGTCTTACTTGAGCAAATCTATCAGTAGGAAGCCCTTGAGAAAATCTGCTCTCCATATATATGTGTCAAGATGTCATTTACAATGAAGGTTAATTGTTTCCAATGCTGGTTCTGTGAAAGCGGCAGTTCCTCATTGCACACCTATATCACCTTTGAACTATAGAAACTGCCTTTGTTCCGGCAATGAGATGGAAGGAAGAAAGGCTGCTGGGATTTGAGGCGCCACTTGAATCGTGGCTCTGCTGCAAGCCTGGGCAAGAAGCAAGGCCATGGTTTAGGGGTGTGATGCCCTCAGAGCACTGGGCTGCTGGACATTACGACATTGTGGATGTTGTTATCACAACGATTTGACTGCTGTATAAATTCTATGTGTAACTGTCACTTTGCCTCTCAATTTTAGATCATTTACAATAAGAAATGCTGATAAGCTTCTGGCAAAATCCAATTTCTCAGCTTATTTAGTGTTCAAAAACAGCAATTTAAGGTGGCTTTACTCTATGAGAAACTTTGAATTTTGCACCTGATCTCAAAAATATATGTATCTTAAAAAGCCACATAACGTGTGGGGGCATACACCTCAGAAGGCAGAGGAAGGAGGATATTAGTCACAGGACTCTCTGGGTTGTAGAGACTCTGTCCTCCCCAACAACAAAATAAGCAAGCAAATCAATGTCAATAACACTGTGCCACTGCTGAACTATCCAGCGACTATCCTCTGGGGTAATGTGCAATTACCCTGCTTTACTTCTTAGAAAATTTCATGGAACCAACCACAGCTTAGAATTTGAAAAGCAAGTGAGGTTTAGCAATGATACTACTGGTTCAAAGTACATGAAAGGCTCAACTCTTATGCCAGTACCTACTTATGAATAACACTTGAATACAAATATGAGAAAAACCAACCGTCCGTTCAATTACAGTGCCTGAGTATAGACTGTCACACCTACATACCATGGATTTGTGAATCTAAGACTTTTAACATGTACACTTTTATGCCCACCAAAGGAACAGTCTTAGCAGATTCTGCCTCTGCTTAGCTAAATCTGTGCTTTCTTAATTCCCTTATAACTAAGAAATAATTCACAGTGAGATCCACACTCTGCTCATCTTCATTCCGGTGTAGTGAGTAATCCGTGGCAATGATAAACGGAGAAATAAAGACAGTGAGATGCAGCCACACAAATTACTGACATACGCAGAGCTACAATGTGCTTGTAGTATGCAGAGCAAGAATGCATACACACCAAGCTCCAGTTCCAGGGGTCCTGACATCAACACATGGTCAGCAGATCAGCACAGGAACACAGTGCTGGGAGACAGTTGTGCACATGGCAATCATCTATTACAGCAATCAGCTAGAGAAAAACACAGAGGTGAACCCTGGAGCAGCACGTGCATGAGCTTTCAATTTTGTCTCAGAGATGACCCCAATGAACAAACTCCTTCCCCAGCAGACACATGCATGCAATATTTATGCCCAAGACAGCCCACTCAATAGTCAGTCAAGAGACTGTATCTCAGCTTTATCAGTCAAATTGACAGCATCCCTGAAGAAAAGCCCATGTTCAATACCAAGGAGGTAAAACAGTTTTATCAACCTCACAGAAATTTCTACAAGCTGTATTCCCACAAGCTACCGAGGATGTAGCCCACTGCCATCCCCTCTAACCCTGGCACTTCCAGACATGTTCTGCCAAGTGTTTTCCGTAAAGAACCACACACATTCTACATCGTAATGCTCCACTGACACAGGACACAACTGCAAACACAGAGGACCAGAATTTCAGTCCAGGTGCCTGCTTCCTCACACAACTACATCAAGATTAGATTTTAATTTTTATATAATCTTTATGTGTCTCAAACTATTCTTTGAAATCTTTCCTTGATTATTGAAACACATCAAATTCTTTCAGAGATTATAAGCAATAGAAAGGCAGAACGCATACTAAACCTACAGGGCGTGGTTTGCCAATCCTCACACGCGTGTCCTGTGATGCCTTAGTCCCAGTTACACCCCCACTCTGTTGACTATCCTTGACAGAAGTCACACTGCCACTGTTTCCCTCCCAAGCTTTTAAAGTTCAGAACTCTTCCTGTCATCACTACATCCATCACATTTCTACTCTAGCTGCCACACAGTATGCACACAGGATGTTTCAGCTAACTGTTTGGAAGATGGCTTCATGGGTCATAGCACTTTGTGCACAAGCAGAAGGATTATGATTCAGATATCCAGCACCCATGCATAACACTAGTCACGGCTTCCACATGCAGTGCTAAGGGAGACAGAGAAAGGAGGCTAGAATGTCAGTCTAGCCAAAATAGCAGGTCTGGGTTCTCAGGAAAATAAGGTGGAGCATAATAATGCAGGACATCCAACATGCTCCTCTGGCTTCAACTCCCAGACACATATATGTATATACACACTGACCACACCACACCAGACACATACCCACATCCCTCTCCCCCGCTACACACACACACACACACACACACACACACACACACACACACACACCTCTGTTGTATGTGCTGAGCATTCTAGTCCAAAATTCAAAACTTTCTAAATGTTGACACAATACCGGAAGTAAAGAATTATATACAGGAAAGTTGCATCATCAAAAAAAAAAAAATACAAAAAACACTGAGTAAAATTTCTTAACTAGTTACATTCAAAATATTCCTAACTCCAAACAATTTTAAGAAGTGATAACTAAACCTATAATACAATTTTTAATACTTTCAGGTATTTATAAAAGTCAGGTATGGTAGCCCAACTCTGTAATCAGAGTTTTAGGGTTACAGAGACAGATGGATCCCTAAACTTGCTGGCCAGTTTAGCAAATCAGTAAGGGTTCAGTCAGAGACTTCAAAAACAAAACAAAACAAAACAAAACAAAACAAAACAAAACAAAACAAAAAGATGAAGAGTAATATAAGAAGATTCGTGATGTTGACACAGGACCTTGTAGTGGTTTGAATAGTTTGGCCCCCATAGACTGGTGTATTTCAGCTTGGCCATAGGGAGTGGCACTATTCAGAGGTGTAGCCTTGTTGAAGAAACAAATCACTGCACAGACAGGCTTTGAGGTCTCCTGTGCTCAAGATCAACCCAGTGTGGAATCAGAGCCTCCTCCTGGCTGCCAGAGGAAGGCAGTCCCATCTGCTGCCTGCTGATCAAGATATAGAACTGTCAGCTCCCCCAGCCCCATATCTGCCTGCATCCTGCTTGCTTCCTGCCATGATAATAATGGACTGAACTTCTAAAACTGTTAAGCCAGCCCTAATTAAAGTTTGTCTTTACAAGCATTGCCTTGGTCAATGGTTTCTCTTCAGAGCAATTCAAACCCAAATAAGACTGATCTCAACATACATAGGCACACAGCTACCACACATACAAAAATAAAAAGTAAATAGCAAATCTCATTGGACCATCTTTAAATATTTATGTATGTGTACATATGCACATAAGTGTATATGCCCATGTATACAAATGTAGTGCAGGCCTAAGGTCAACCTTAGGAATGGTCCAACCAATTTTGTTCTTGGACACAGAATCCCTCAGTGGCCTGCAGTTGGCTAGTTTGGTTTTGCTGACTCTCCAGCTGCTCTAGCTGCCTATCTCTGCCTACTTTGCTTTATAAGTAGATTCTGGGGACTGACCTCATGCCTTCATGCATACATGACAGGCATTTTACCAACTAATCTATCTCACAACCCCTCAAGGTATTTTAAAATTAACTAGAAGCCTTACTTTGTAGTATTCCTTTGTAATCACTTAACTGATAAAAATGCTTACTTCTCAGGAAAGATAGACAGACCATAATGATTTTTTATTTGACTAGTTAAATGAAACTTAAGGTGGAATTACTTAAAAGAATAGTTACGGAGTTATCACACTTTTATTTTTCCTTCTTTGTACAGAGAATGGGTACAGACAATGTTATATTTCTAGGGTTTCAGAAAGTTCTATAAAAGTCGTTTGTCAAAAGTAACTTGATGACACATTTTTAAGGTCAATAGTGAATATACCAGTACAGCTTTGAAGAAAATATTTTATCAAGTATGTTATATAATGTATTGGAAATAATGTGTTGCAAAAATTTAATAAGTATAAAAAAACTGGCTAAAGTCATCTATGATCTACATAATGCCATGAGGAGATGGCATGGAAGATCAGAGAAGGGAGTATACCTCCTTCTCTCAAATAAGCAAATACAGAACACACCAACCTTTCCTGGCATACCGAGGAGTTATAGTATTTGCACTGCGAATATTATGGGAGCAGAAGCTAGCTTACATGGATTTTGCAGATGAATGCAACTATAAGAACAACACACATCTATTATTTCTAGAAATTTCATAAAATCTGAAAAAAATATATTGAAGCCTAAGTAGTGCTGTCATATCTGATGAAGTACTTAGAGCAAAGAGTCATGGGGTCCACAACTGAAATATAATTCAAAAGAACAACATGCACTGGGGGACATGCAGAAACAATTGGATCAATAGACCCAGGACAATGAACATAAATGACAGAATCTTCATGGTGGATGTACAGAGTCCACTGAAAATTCTTTCTCCATTACTGTTTGAAAATTTTCTCAACATTTAGAAAAAATTCAACAATTGTTGCACTGTCATAATGCAAGCCTGAAGGTTCATCTTGAAAGATGCAAAATAAATCCCATCCATTGCCTTCATCTTGAAGGATGAAAAATAAACTGCATCCATTGCCTCTGGCTCTGGGGATCTGGATCCTGCAGCCATTTTCAAGAATCATCATACTGAAATCCAAGTGCCTAGCATGTGCTCTGATCTACTTAGGAGGTCTGGATGTATAACCTGGAGAATATATGCGCACAACATGGGGTTGGAGGTGGGATCCTCCGGTGGACTGTGATCAGTTCACTGCTCTCTCCTACCTTACAGATATGTTTATCACCATTCTGATTTATCTTCCCTTCATATTCTATGGAAAATGCTATGAGAATAGATGAAAATATGAAATTAGGGAAAAAGCTAACACCAAAAGATAATGCAATGATAACACACACAAATTTCTATTAAATAGCAAAAGAATTCAAGAAGTCAGGACTTGACAGTTTGAGAAGTTTCTCAGACACACAGAGGTTAAATTTAAAGAAGTGATTCCCCACGACACAGTTAACTATAGTTGCAGGCTTAAAATAAAGTACAAATTAATAAAATTTCTCCCTGCAAAACATAGAAGGAAACAGGAAAGGATCAGTGACACATATGCCTCAAGGGACACTCCTCTGTAACATGTCCCCTTCTAACCAGATGCCAGTCTTGCCCCATCATGTCCCTGGGAATGACACAGTCCTGATCTCCTTCTGTCCAGAGGAAGCAATACTCCGTTCATCAGTGAGAAAGCATCAGATAAGACTCACATACATTCGGCAACTGGTCCAACTCTCAGCTCAGCCCCAACACTCAGACCATACTCTCCTCCCTCAGCTCAGGTACCAGCCTCCCCAAGTGAATTGGGGACAAAGATTTCCTTTCTCTTCAGGTCACTGGGGGGAGAGATGGCGGGGCAGATTAATTAATGTTTTGAAATCCTTACTGGGAATACCGGTGTTTTGACAAATGTACAGTTGAATAAACTTATCACAGATACAGATGCATAAGACCAGTAACAAAATAAAGATACTGAAGAGTCCCTCACTCCAGCGTGCCCTAGCCCACACAGTCTGTTAACAGTTATAGGTGCTGCCCTTCCCTGACACACTTCCAACGACCGGAAACCACTAACCACTTTTCCGCTAACAGTGTGGTCCTTGAGATTGTCATCGAGATACCTGATGGGCTTCCTCTTTACAAGGCTTTTAAGATCAATGCAGAAGGCAATAACACTAGCACTCATTCTAGAGTGAGCACTCATTGTGGCTCAACAGTACTCAATTTGAAAGAAGGTCAAAGCAAATCCATGAGCAGTAGCACTGAATTGAAGGCCAGGCCTTGTGTGTAGAATGGTAAGGAGTTCTGTATGCTGGGGTTTTACATAAGAGAATAGTGGGAGAAGGATCCAGAAGAGTTTGACAGTTTTGTGTGGTAGCGAATATCTGTGGTCCCAGCACTTGGGAAGGTCGTTTACCCAGTGATCCCACAGAGGACACAGGAGCCGTTTCCACCTTATTGCAATCAGAATGCAGCTAAAGTAAAGTTTCTTTTCCAGCACTTCATGCATGACTTCAATATTTACATCATTTCCCTTCCGTCTCCGCCTTCAGGCCCCCTCCTCAATTCCCTTTCAAATTAATGGCTTCTTATCCTTAATTGTGGTTATATATGAACATAGATATAAATTTATAAATTCAGCAGGCTGAGTCCCCTAGTGTTGTTCACTGTGTGTGTGTGTGTGTGTGTGTGTGTGTGTGTGTGTGTGTGTGTGTCTTTGGGGCTGCCAACTTGGGAGTGAAGAAACTATAAGGAGAGTCTCTCAGAAGCCACTAACTGCCTGTGGCTCAGCATAGAGGGTTGAGCTCTACACTGGCTTTTTAAAAAAAAAAAAAAACCCTTCTCTCATACAGCACGTCTGGACCACAGTTTCTCCTCGTTCCACTTCTCCATGCCTCCCCCTCCCAATCTCCCGTCTGCCCCAGATTCACTCTCCTTCCATTTCTCAAACTGCATGAGACTGTTCTTACATATCTGTTTTGAATGTTTGGGGAATAAGAAATTGAGGCAGTGACAAGCCTCAGGTACCATACCTGAATAGAAGGTAGACTCTTTTGAGTCAGATATAGCAGTCAGTTCACAGCAAATCACATTCACTCTGCCAATTCCTCCATTTATTCTTTGCCCTTTGAACTTGTATTGCTGTGGACCAAGAAAGCTCCTATGCAAATTTGTACAAACAATGACCAGTTCACCATTCAATGACCAGTTCACCATTCAATGACCAGTTCACCATTCAATGACCAGTTCGCCATTCAATGACCAGTTCACCATTCAATGACCAGTTCACCATTCAATGGCCAGTTTACCATTCAATGACCAGTTTACCATTCAATGACCAGTTCAAGTGCCAAACACAGCTCTCCAAGATCAAGCGTATACATTCTTCATGCTCCATCTCAAAGAGTACACTCAGTTTACTATGCCCAACTTAGTAAGAGTTCTTACTAAAAATCTACACACTCAAAACATCTAAAAGAAGTAAGTTTAAAGTACAGACAACCATTTATGGTGTTTCTGAGAAAAACTAACATTTAATTCATCTTCAAAGCTATCTGATGAAGTGAGTAAGTCAGTTCTTCTCAAACCTATGTTCTAAGACAATGAGGTGCAAATATAACCAATCTAAATAACTAATTTTCAGTTCTACCAACATAATTTACAGCTCATTCCAGATCACCAAAGGGCAATTAATCCACAACAATGAGAGTCTTAAGGGATTCACTCAGGTGTCAATTCACTTCTCCCAGAAAACACAAACTGTCAAAGCCTGAAATACAGAGGTAGCACTCCAGGAGCATAAGGACAGACTGTGGAATGAAAGCACACCTGTGGGATCTGGAGATCCAGTCAGGAAACTGGTATCATTTAGAGCACCAATGTGATGATAAGTACAGCTGCTACAGAAAGAAATTGTAATACCATGAAATGTGGGTGAGAAAAGCATTGGTGAGTGAACAGAAGAGGCATAGTCAAAGACAGTAGTTCTTGGGAAGATGCTCAAACAATGAAAAGATGTCTCAGATATCTTCTTTCCTAATTCAGTTTTCAAAAAGATTACTTCAATGTCTCTTATTATTTGTACATGGATCAGTGGTGAGACTCACTGTTTAATGATAATCGATTGTAAGAACTTTCCCTTTACGAAGGGTGATGCCATGATCTATGGGTTTAGTAACAAGTTATTAGGAGTAATTTTATTGCTATATCCAGTTAACTACAGGATCTGGAGCTCATTGATGGTGTCATATGAGGGTTCTATCTCATGGAGCAGGCTTTAAATCCAATCAAAGAGTGGTTGCTTACTCTCATAAGATTTGTGACACTGTTGTAACAGACTTGCGTAGGTTCATAGCTGAAAAAATTAATGACTACTTCTTTCCTCTGGTAGCATGAGCGGCACCCACCAGTATAATGAATGCTACAAAGAAGCACACAACATAGCATCAGCTACATTTTTACATGCTCTACAACTCAGATAATGGTGTCTTCAGCAATCTTGGGTCTTATCATCAAGTTCTGAAGGATAACAAGTAATACTGCTAACAGCCTGCAGTGTTTATAAAGGGTTTAACAGATCCCATTTACTAACAATTCAAAAGTGGATGTTCCATTTCTCATACTGGAGGTTTAGCATGTAACATACAGCATCTAGTTGGCCCTTTATTGAGTAACTTTGTATAAACTGTGTGTGTGTGTGTGTGTGTGTGTGTGTGTGTGTGTGTGTGTGTGT
>JANHMN010000006.1:31771450-31790130 GCA_030674055.1 Rhabdomys pumilio | reverse complement strand
TGTGTGTGTGTGTGTGTGTGTGTGTGTGTGTGTGTGTGTGTGTGTGTTAGAGAGAGAGCTTTTACAGGAGTGGGTTCCCATATGGCTCGAGAGTTAGCTATCCTTCCCAATATTTGCTCCTGTATGCTATGCTCCCAAACCTTAATCCATTTAACCTTTATTGGTCCATTTCCCCTTTCTCTTTTTATACATTATATTTTATTTCTCCTTCCTTTAAATATTCCTTCTTCTCTCATGGTTCCTTCACTAGTTACTTAATCTCTGTAAAAATTCTAAATGAAACACACATATAAAGCTTAAAGCTATCATCCATATATAGGAGAAAGCATGTAATGTTTGTGTAAGTCGAGATAATTGTTTCCATTTACATCCATTTATCATTAAATTTCATAAATTCATTATAGATTCTCCAGTGTAAATATATAACATTGTCATCATCAATTCATCTACGGATGACTATCTAGGCTGTTTCCATTTCCTGGCTACTGTGAAGAGAGCAGCCATGAACACAGATGAGTGAGTATCACTACAGAAAAATGGGAAGTCCTTTGTGCAGAGCTGGATTTTGAGGTATATCGATCGATCTCAGCTTTTTGAGAAACCTCCATACTGACTTCCATAGTAGCTTACCAGTTTGTACTCCTACCAGGAGTGAATAAGTGGTCCCCTTTCCCCACAGCTCCCCTAGCAGATAATGCCACTTGGGGCTTGGTTTGTTTGTTTTAATTTTAACAATGGCCATTCTGACTGGAATAAGATGAAATCTAAAAGTATTTTGGTTGCACTTCCCTTTTCTAGTGTTTCTCAGCTATTTCTGTTTTATCTTTTGAGAACGCTAGTTCTATGTACCATTTTTTTAAAATATGTTGTTTGTGTCCTTAATGTTTAATTTTTTGAGTTATCTGTATATTCTAGATAATAACATTTGTTAGAGTTCTCTAGTAAAACCAAACTGATACAATGAATTTATAATATATAATTTATATAAATAATTTATATATATTTATGCTATAATTTTTATATATAATATTTATATATATAATTGATATAAAATGATACAGAGAATGAATATACATAGGATTTAATAGAGTGGCTTATACATTATGGTCCATTACTCTAACAATACTGTCTCCCAGTGGGAAGTTCAAGAATCCAGTAGCTGTTCAGTCTATAATGTTGGATGCATTACCTGGTATTCAGTAAACACCAGAATTCAAAAGAAGTAGGTTCTAATACCAGTAAAGAAATGAACTTGCTAGGAAGTGAAGACAGGCAGACAAAAAGTAAGTGCTTTTCTTTCCCTTTCCTCTTCTTCCTCTTCTCCTCTTCTTCCTCTTCTACCTCTTCTTACTCTTCCTCCTCTGACTCCTTCTCCGCTTTCTCCTTCTGTTTCTTCCACATCCCCTATATAGGCTGCTACCAGAAAGTACAGCCCAGCATTTATGCTAAACCTTAATACCTCAAATGATCCAATCAATCAAAATCTCTCAAAAGTATAACCAGCAACTTGGATTTTAGTTAATTCCAGATACAGTCAAGCTGAAAAGTAAAAATAGCCATCACAGATGTACAATTAGGGGTTTTTTTTGTTTGTTTGTTTGTTTTTTGGTTTTTGGGTTTTTTTTTTTTTTTGTCCCTATTACATAGACTTCATTCAAAGGATGGTGCCCTTTGCTGTATTTGAGTTTTAAAAGGTCCCATGAGTTAACTACTGCGTTCAATGTCTGAGCTACTAGGGTCATGTTCAGAAAGTTCCTTATTGTACCAATGAGTTTAATTATGCCCTATACTTTCTTCTAACAGTCAGGGTACCAGATCTTAAATTGAGGTCCTTAATTCACTTAGTGTTGAATTTTGTATAAGATGAAAGCTATGGACAGAGTTTCATCATTCTATGTAAACCTAACCAGTTTGATCAATGCCATTCATTGAAGATGCTGTTATTGTCGTTACTCCACTGTGCATTTATATCAAATCAGATGCTCATAAGTGTGTAAGTATATGTGAGGGTCTTCAATTCTATCCCACTGATGAATATGTCTATTTGTATGCCAATACTATTCTGACTAGATGGGGCACCTATATCACCACCCTGCCCTCAAGCCTCAGGGATGCATACAGATGAGGAAGCAGTAAGATTTTAAGAATCCGAGGTGGTAAATCATTTCAAAAAACAATATTTTCTAAACACAATGGAGAAAATATAGAAATTATAAAAACATATATAAGACCTACACAAAATAAAACCAGATAAAAATCTCATCATAAAGAAGGGCAGGTGGCCATGTTAATCCTTGCTAAGGAACTATAGATATTTCATTGTTATTTGGAAAGAGGAAGTCAGTTTTCTTTCATTCAGTGACACCTAGAACATCAACCACACTCCAGGGCAGGCCACCACGCTTAGGGTTGGCCAAGGTAAACGGGATTTGATATTTTGTTTTCTTTTTAATCGAAAGAGAATATGAAAGATTATGTATGGAGGACGTGGGGAGCTGAGAGGAGCTGAAAAAGGAGAGATAAATATAATCAGCTACATTGTATGAAATTATCAAAGGATAAGTGAAAACACTATTTTAGAAAGAAAAGGCTCATCCGGCTATCTGCCTCTTTAACGATCAAAAATTAATGGTCACAGTGATGCTTTCTTGTATTTTGAACTCCACTTCAATGTAACATAAAATGTAGGTTTTATACTGTCATACAGACCATAAGACCTTGCAAAGCACCATTAATCCTTAAATCTCTAAACATGAAGGTGCACCATTGCTAACACCAACTTCTATTTCTGATAAACTTCACACTCCTGAAAGCGAGGACACTAAGCACTGAAGTGACCTAGGATATTTTCACTGAAACAAAGACCCTTTCAGTTTGATTGTCTGTGTGGAAAATTTAAATTTCTACAATCTTTTCTGCCTCTAAAAGTCTATGGATATATGCATTTTCCAGATGGATTTGTAATTATCCAAGAGCAGATTCATATTACGGAGTTGTATGGGCACTTGGTATTTGGTATTTGGTATTTGGCCATGAGCCTCCAAATAATAAAGGGACTTATTAAATATTTTGTAGAATCTTATCCCTAATTCAAAGGAGGGTTTTTTTTTTTTGCTTCTAATAAAAAGCCCTTAGAGCAATCTCATTAATTGGCTAAAGATCTGAAGCCGATAACCCATTAATAAATAGCTGAAGTCACACAACTGCTCATTATGTGAATTATTGCATTACTCTCTTACCCATCCCAACACTTCCAAGGAAAGAACAAAAAAATCTACATATTTACAGTAGAAGTCCATGAATTCAAGTAGTTCTTTCTCATCTACTATACCAAACAGGGAGGCATTTAATAAGATATGGCTATATAACAGTCATGAATTCAAAAGGAAACAAAGACTAGAAATGCAGAATATGCAAAGTAGAAGATTAAAAAAATAAAATTTGAAAAATAGAAAAAGAACAGAAAATGTACACATGGAAAGGCAAATGATTACAGAGAAAAGAAAATGCTGGCAAAAAGAAAAATATTAGGTAATTAGACAATGCAGTCTGATGCTGCTTCAAATAAGCGTGTGTGACGTACATGGCAACCTCTGCATGGCTGAGTCCTGCACACACCTGTGCTATGTGGGGAAGGGAGCACGGCAGTGGTCAAATTAAAGAAGGAGCAAACCTAGAAAAGCAGTCATTATTGTCTTCTCCAGGTCATTCTTCAATTCAGTGTTAACTGAGTCCTAGATAAATTAGTTACACTCCAAATAGAATACATGGGCCACAATGCTCCAGTCCAACTCAAAAAATTAATCATTTGAAAAATAACTGAGAACAAAATATGGAACTTGATGTCCATTTGCACACACTGCCCTCCGCTGTGCCATCACCGGCTCCTCTCAACACTGCAGAAGTACAAGTGAGCTCGATCCCACAGCACAGGAGCCCCAGGGCCCTCTTTCCTCCTGGGCATTTGTTACAGACAAGCAGCTCCATCACTGCTCCATGGCACGCTATCTTTCTGTTGCCCTGACTCTTCCTCTGCACTTAAGTGAGAATTAAGGTAGGAAGGTAAAAATGAAGAAATAACGCAGAGCACAAATACAGACAAGAAAGACAGAAAAGAGCTTTAACATTCTCCCACTTTGGAAGTGACATCAAGGGGTTATTCAAAAAACAATAAGCTTAGGGAACACTGAAATGATAATCAAGTCATCCACATTTTGGAGTAAGAGGAATATGTGACAGTGAGACTTGGATTCTCACCAGTGGCTCATCATCAAAGAGGGTGCCATTAGAAAGCAAGGTGCTGGGTGCTACTACCTCCCAGGCCCAGTTCAGCCATCTGATATTGTAGGAACCCTATTACTCGTTCTGGACACATGTAGTAATTTCAAGGAAGGCGGCACTAAGCCACATACACATACACGCACAGCAGTATTATTACAAAGGACAGAGTAAAACCAAAGTTGTTTACCAGTTAGCTAAGACACAGGGTCAAGCCCCTTCAGAGAGGTGACTTCGGGGTAGGTCTTCTTTTGTTCAATGCACAAAGTATCTGATGGCTACCAAACACTCTGCACATTAACTGAGTGAGCAAAGAAACAAAAAAAAAAAAAAAAAAAAAAAAATTAAATTAAATGGATGTGCAAACCAATGAGTAACATTCTGTCAGTGTGCCTGGGGTATCTTCCAGTTACACAGCCCTAAAGAAATAAGTCCATTCGTGTATTCTTGAACAAAAGTTTCACAAATTTATATGCATGTGTGGGAAAATAAAAGAGAAAAGGAAGAAAAAATAGATAAAAATACCACCAGACAGAAGTACACATAAAAGGCATTTTACAAGGTACAAACAAACAAACAAAAAAAAAACTTTATATAAAGTCTTATTATCTCATAACTAATACTTAATTTAGATTAGCCTTTAGAAGTCACAAAGATATACATTACAAATCACTAAGTCACATATGTTGTTTTAAAACTGAAACCAGGAATTCTTACGAATGACCTTATTGTAAAACCAACTTTCTCAGTGGACTTGTAGGGAAAACGCACATTCCCCAGAGACCATTTCATCAGATAAAGTAAATGAGGCCTTAACTACATGCACTGTTGCCTTTTAAAAAGCCAAATAAAACATTGTACTTCGTCAGGGTTAGAAAAAAAATAAACCAACTGAGGCTACCATGCTGACTCCGTAGTAAAATGAAGGCAAAGGAGTTTTAAAAGTAAATATCGGATATGTATTATTCCAGTGTTGGAGAGAGCTGACAGGCTCACCAAACATTACTTGTGTATCCAATTACACATAATTTTGGTCGGGCTACACAAATTTGGTCCTACCCGCTCCCCTGACCAAACTGGAGTAAGAGTTTTCTTTAAGCAACAGAACTATTTACAGAGGGCCTTGAAATATCCAACCACGTTTACTGATTCCTTGCACACAAAACCCAGTTACATGGACCACAATGCAAGTAGAGGCTTGAATGGAAAAATAAGACAGCAACAAGCGCCAGGACACTGAGTTCCATCAACAAAAAAAAAAGTATGATTTAGAAGTCTCATCATTCAAACATCCTCTAAAATCACAATCTCCTTCCACCGGTCAACTGAACACATGTTAAGAAGCGTCACAAGTTCTCCAGGCTAGCCTCCACTTGAACAGGTCACTGTTACCCTATCTTTATTCTCTTTGAAAGACTCTGGTGTCCAGTTTCCTCCTCAGATTTCATAGACTATCCTGTGATTAGTCTCAGACTTTACCTCTGTCTTTCCTTCTAGAACTGCAGTAAAAACCTAAAGGAAAAAGCAAGCTAGAAACCATTGAGTTGAAATATATTAGGACAGAATCAGTCACATGCATGGTCCCATAGCGACTTTGCTACTTGATATCTCTATCACCCCAAGAAAACTAAAATCTAGAGACTTGTCTTGAGGCCAGTGCTGTAATGAGAAACTTAGTAACATCTGAGCAGATGCTTTGGGACAGTCTTTGTGCTAGGCTACACATAAACACAGGATCTCTCTTCATTATCGCAGTTATCACACCATACACACACACTTTAAGAAGAGGGATTTAAAAATTGAGACTGACAAGAGGGTTGAATAATGTATTCAATACCATACAGCAATTGATGGAATGATGGTGACAAAATCTAAACCCAAGTAATCCCAAGAACAGAACAAGAAAAAAAAAAAAAAAAAAAAAAAGAGGCAAGAGTCTCACTGGGTAGTCTAGGCAGGCCTGAAAGTAGTAAATTGCCTGCCTCAGCTTCCCAAGTGCTGGGACCACAGATATTCGCTACCACACAAAACTGTCAAACTCTTCTGGATCCTTCTCCCACTATTCTCTTATGTAAAATTCCAGCACACGGAACTCCTTACCATTCTACACACAAGGCCTAGCCTTCAAGTCAGTGCTACTGCTCATGGATTTGCTTTGCTGTTTAACCTTGTTTGATTGCCTCAGAAGCCATCACAACAGACCCTCCATATCCCATTGCATGGAAGCCCTTTCCAACATCCCAACAATGCATCATGACCCTGAGGTGACTTTGCCCACTTCTATACTGTTGCAGTGCACAGTGTTATGTTATAGCACCGCTTTCTGTTTCTATCTTTGTCTTTTACTGCAGCATTCTCAGGGGAGACATAAATAAACTCCTGTTATTTATAACACAGGAAATTATCAATCACTTTGGAACAAAGGTAATAAATAATACAAAATAAATAGATATCCAGATGCAAAGTCTTCTATTTTCTTGATGAATGAGCATAGAATAAGCTGATATTCTCTTGAGAATATTTTATATATAAAAATGTTGCCGGCACGTATGTACAACATGTGTGTGCGTAGTGCCAATGATGGACAGAAAAGGCTATGAGATTACCCTGGAAGGAGTGATAGTTTTGAGCATCCACATGGATGCTGAGAACTGTAACTTGATTCTATGCAAGAACAGAGAATGTTCTTAAGGCTAAGTGATCTCTCAAGCCCCCAGTAAGTGGATGCTTCAAATCAAAAGTTAATTAACTTTCTAAATTGTAGAGGCATCACTAAGTTGCTATACTGATGTATGTTTATACCATAAATCTGTGAAAGAGCCTGGACAAACTGTCAATCATTCCACTCAACTTAATGTAGATTCATGTCTATAATGGTGAGCCTGAGTATCTTTACTTTCGATTTTTCTTAAACCCAAATTCAAAACTATTCTCCCATCTTTAAACTAAATAGTTCTGCTCAGCAGACAAGTTAGAAATAAGCAAGGTATAATTTTTTTACTTAGGGCAAGAGAATCCTATAACATACTAGAATTGAAAATAATTTTTATCCCATTTCCCCCACCACCCAGGAACCCCTTATCCCATCCCCCCTCCTTGTGCTTCTATGAGGGTGTGATTATCCAGTTTCTATGATGCTGTTTCCATTAACATAAACTGCCTCCTAACTTTCTAAATCCTTCCATTTGTGTTATTAAATCTCCTATTTTTCTTTCTTTTTATTTTTCCTTTCTTTTTCTTTTTTCTTTTTTCCTCTTTTTCTTTTTTTTCATCTTTTTTTAAAAATTGGGTATTAAATTTACAATTACTATCCACTCTAGCTATATAGCAACATAAAAAGATGAGAAATAACACTTCATTGGGAGAAATCAAGATCACTGTACTGACTGAAATACTTTCCAAACTAAGAGAAAAAGAAGTTAAAACACAGACGCCTACATCGTTCTTCTTAAAGCATCTATGGTGATCAACCATGGATGATTTATTGCCAACCTTTTGTAAACTAAGATTTGTGTAAAATAACGTGAGAATCAGTTCCTTCAGTTAAACTGGAGTAAAATCCTGTAACAAGTTTCAAAGATGTCAGCTCTGAAGTTCACCATGTGTCATAGGCCAGCATATAGTTAAGGTTCGTTACTGGTCCACAGAATGAGAGGCATAAGCTAGGACCTTTGAGGAAATGACCGTGCCTTGGTCCCTGAACTGGTTTTGCTGAAGGTCATACTGTCCTTACATCCTATACTGACTTGCCTGGCTCAAGTGATCATTTCCTGCAAGGTTTGACTCAGTCACACCAAATGAGACAAGGGGAGGGTCTCATTGCAGTTACAACAACAGCTGGACAGTGCCAGCCCAGGGATGGTCTCACTGCACAGGCTGCTCTGAGACTTGTTCTCAGTATAACCTGACAGCTGAAATGAGAGAAGAAAGAGAGTTGAGGATGGGGCAAAAGAGGAAAAAAGGTAGAAGAGAAAGGAACACAGAAGGGAAGGAGAGAAAGAGGAAAGAATGAGTTAAGAAGGTAAGAAGGATAGAGGGAGGGAGGGACAGAGGGAGGGAGGGAGGGAGGGAGGAAGGGAAGAAGGGAGGGAGGGGGAAGGGAAGAAGGGAGGGAGGGAGGGAGGAAGGGAAGAAGGGAGGGAGGGAGGAAGGGAAGAAGGGAGGGAGGAAGGGAAGAAGGGAGGGAGGGGGAAGGGAAGAAGGGAGGGAGGGGGAAGGGAAGAAGGGAGGGAGGAAGGGAAGAAGGGAGGGAGGGAAGAAGGGAGGAAGGGAAGAGGGAGGGAAGGAGGGAGGGAAGGAGGGAGGGAGGGAAGGAGAAAGGGAGGGAGGGAATATGAAATAATTAGCTCAGGTTAAATTTCAACCATCAGTGCTCAATGTACTGTTAAAACCTGGCAACATTTTGTGTCATATTTATATTTGTAACAACAATAATTTACAAAGAGGCAGTCATGAATTTGAAAGGGGGTGGGATACAGGAGCAGCAGGAGAAGTAGCACAAGTGGTGGAAATGATGTAAATACAGCACCGGTATTTTAACTTTCTTAAACAGGAAACATTTAGCCATGTTACTTACATTGCTGAGTAACTCTGAAATTACTGAGCACTTTTTGTCAATTTGGTCTGGAGGGATTGCCCCTTTAGATAAAGGTAGCAAGATCTTCAAAGAGCTGTCTCAGAGCAAGCACAGAGACTTAAAGCAATCAGATTCCAAGTAAGGCTTGATTCATTTAATCAAAATATATACACAATGGTCTAACATGAATAAAATAAATAATCTTTGGTTTTTGACACCATGTTAAGTATTTTTGGTTCTTGACAGCATGCTAGATATAAAGTAAGTATCCAAGAAATTCACTTGAATATACTAAAATGTGTAGTTGTCTTCATTTGCTCTCTCTGTTCTATGATAAAACACTCCAAAGCTACTTGAAGTACAAAAAGATTTATCTGGCTTACTTCTATGTCATAGTCCATCACCAAGGAAAGCCTAGGCAAGGAATCCAAAGTAGGAACAAAAGGAAGGAACCTGGAGGCAAGAATTGATACATAGGCCATAAACGAACTCTGTTTATAGGTTTCCTCAAAATTAGATATCTCAGCTTGCTTTCTTATACAACCCAAGATGACTGGCTCAGCAATGGTACTGCCTATGATGGACTGGGCCCTGCTATTTCAATCAATAATCAAGAACATGCCCACAGGCTTGCCTATAGGCCAATGTGACAAAGGCAATTCCTTGAGGTTTCCTCTTCCCAGATAACACTAGCTTGTGTCAAACTGATGATCTGAACAGCACATACACGTTACCTAATTTGTAAAATGAATCAACTTAGTGTAAGTGTGAATAAGACTGCTTTAAGAATTCTCCAGAAAGTGAGTGTAGACATGTTTTAAGATAAGGTCTCATTTTGCAGACTGGTTGGCTTCAAACACACTCGTCCTGCCTCAGCCCAAGTGTTGTGATTAAATGCATGACCCACCACCGTAGGCAGAAATGTTACTCCTCCCTCCCACCTTTAACATTATTTGTGGGTTTTTTGGTTGGTTGGTTGGCTGGTTGGTTGGTTTTTTGGGGGGTTTCTTTTTGGTTTTGTTTTTTGTTTTGAGATACAGTTTTATTATGTAGTCCTCACTGACCTGAAACTGTGTACACTAGACTGGCTTTAATCTCACAATGATCCGCCTGCCAAGTGCTTTGATTAGAGGTAGTCATCACACATGGCTACAGTATTTCTAACAAAACTCAAAAACACTGTATGTATACAATGTTATTTGCCAAAAGCCTCAATTAACATAAAAAGACAGCAATGGGGCTTTGTATTGTACAGTGCTGACGACAAACATGTTTGAGGACAGAGGCCAGGGGGATGCCACCCACTGTGTTAGTCTTTGATGTTTCTGCATGTGGCAGAGAAGGACAGTAAGAGGACTTCTGAGAATCCAATGACCCCTCAAAGTCAGAGACCTGAGGAGTCATTGCTTGTGCCCTCAGCATATGGAAGACAGTTGAGGCATTTCCCCAAATACAGAATCTTCGATATCCCTACTTTGTATACTTCCATGATGTCAGTTTTATACATGACTTGGGAGTAGTTTATCTCTGTATTCTACAATCTGATGTCATAAGCACAATTATATTTTCAAGTATAGTGTGATTATAACCACTAAAAATGTCTATGTTTTAAACAGACTCAGAAGCACTTGTAGTTGCTTCTGTAAAATTAATTTCAGTTATGTAGGATAACTTTGTAATCAGTGCCTTTCATTCATGTATTTATAGAGAGACTCGGTATCAAGGACTATGAAAGAGCCTGATATGTGGCAGACATTCCAGAAAGTGAAAACATCTAAGTAAGAATGTATTCCTGAAGCTCAGCTGCTTACAGTCGGAGAAATGGGGAGTAACAGACACTTTTTAAAAATGATAATAACTCCAATTATGTAAGCTCAAAGAAAATTAAATTCCCTTTAACGGTCTCCAACTACCACCCTTCTATACCTGACTGATGAAAAATACCAAGAGACAAGATAAATAATGAAAGAAAAAGCAACAGGCACCAGGAGACCAAGTAGCATGTTCTGAGATGTATTTAGTAGAGAGAGGCTTGGAGCCTTCAGCCTGGGATAATCTGACAGTTCTGCAGATTGCACTATCCTCACTGGTGCTGAGGCAGCAGACAACTCCTGAATTTGGAAGATGAAGACTGCCAAAGATGACAACTTTAACAATCAAAGAAATAATGAGCCGAACACAGATTGTCTCCATTTCCCAGTGTCCAACTTCTTTCTTTATGGCCACCACAACACGCCCTACTATCCTTGCCTGCGCTCCACTCCCACTGCTAGGAAAAGCAAAGGTATCACTCAAGGGACCCCTAACAAAATTCTGTGGCAGTGCTGGGAGAGAGTCCTTCCATGGGAACATAGGAGAAATGACTTCTGCCTCCTTGTAGAGCACCAATATCAAAGCAAAGTACAGCTTGAGGAATTACGAGCTTTAGGCTCACTTAGAGCATGGTAGAGGGTTCACTTATAGGAACATGGGTAACACCAAACTAGCTATACTAACTACCAAACTACCTCAGCATGGATGGCAACTTCTCTATAGCCACACAGAGTCCTCCAATTCAGTTATCCTTCCCCTTCTATATTGTTAGCACCTCTGGACCACATGCAATCAGGAAAGAATTACATACGCCATGGGAAGGAGAGAGCCCTGAACTGCAGTTGAAATGACCCTCCCCTACACGCTTTCTATGAGAGAATATTAACCAACGCTTCAATCTCAAGGGTCTCTTGCAAGTGTTCAAAGCTGTTGTGATGAAAATGATGGTGGTTACTCTTGGAGGATCATGTTTACAGTAGGGGGAGCCACTGATAGGGTGTTCCTGAGAACAAGTTCCTCACACTTCCTGTAAAAGACTAATGAAACTTATGCACACACTCGCAATCTTGCAATCGCACTTGCACACACACACACACACACACACACACACACACACACACACACGGCATGAACATAGAGGCTAATTGAGGAAACGAATAATGAAGACAGCAGAACAAAACAAGGTTAAAAGGCATGAATATATATATATACATATATAAGCATGTTATAATATGTCCATTATTATATATAACTAACATACATTAATAAAATATTTGAGAAGAGAGACTGTCCTTACTTATAATAACTCTACCCAAGCCCAACTAGCATATTCTGTCCTTCACTTGCCCTGATTACATGAAGCACCAGACCTGCTTTCTCTGATCCAAGGCAGTAAAGAAACTGATAGAAAAAAACAACTGGGATTTCAGAGCCTGCGTCCTCCTTACCTCTTGTTTCTGGAAAACACAAGTGTCCTTCCTTACCAGGGCTGACTGTCCATTAATGCTCATGATACCAAATACAGCTGCCATGCCACCATCTTGAAAACCTGAACCTTTGCTTCTAAACAAGCTCAGATTCAAAGGAACAAAGGCAAGAACAAGAGCAAGAGAGGAAGAGAAAGACAGGGAGATCTTCTATTCCCTATAGACTACCTCTTACTATACAGATGAGTACTCTCCCATAGCAAACCTTACTGATTTCTAAAGAGGTCTCTCATTTTCACAGAGTATGGAAATGGTTCATATATGTCTATGAGCTGTGTGTGCATGTGTGTGTGTTTGTGCACGCATGCGTGAATGCGTGCGTGCATGCATGCACACAGAAGCACTAGGAGGGTTCCAGGCATAGTAGGAAAGCACTCCACCCACTGAGTTACATCCCCAAATTCCAGCCCCCCCACCCCTGAGTCTTATTCTGTTTGCCTTGAACTCATTGTAATCACCCTACGACAGCCTCCCATCATCTGGGATTATAGGTGGGCTCCAATATGTGCCTTGCCAACCTTCCTTTTCAACATTATTCCTGCATCTCTCCACCCTCCCACACTAACCCACATTACAAACTGCAGGCAGGAAAATAATCTCAGTGTTTGCCTCAGAGCTGCTCCATACTTCAGCAATTTCCCTCAAGCAAGACTCTAGCAATCAGAGTCTTCACACCTAAGACCATCCACCTCATCCTTCTCAAGTATGCTAGACTCTCTAGACAACTGGACACTTGTACAAGTCACAGACAACTTGCCTGCTGCCCTCGAAATTTCATCTTTCCTGTCTTCCTATACCTGCTCTTCATGCTTCCTGTACCGAGCAGAAATGTCTCTCCAATCTACGTGCATGTTAACCTACAGAACACAGCAAGGCAGCTGGGATTTAAATTGTAGTGAAATTAAAGTGGACAATGAACTGACATTAAAATACAAACTGTCCTAGAATACCCTAGTGGGCCAAGAGTCATCACTTAAAAGTGGGAAAAGTTAGAAGGAGATAAGAGAAGATACACAGAGAAGAGAATGTTGTCAAGGAAACCACAGAATAAGAACAGGAAGGGTCTCCAAAGACTGAAAGGCCAAGCACCTGAAGGCTCTAGAACACGCGGCTAGCACTGCCTGACTTACTAAGTTCTCCCTCCAGAAGCATGAAATAATAGGTTCACAAGGCTTTAAGCAGCCATATTTGTGCTCAGCAAGTGAAACCAAATACATCTTTGTATGAAGTTGTCCAAATTCATTCTTCCCTGAAACCCTTCTCATTATTCCAGTCTGATTAAAGAAATCTCAGATGACCATATTAGGCATGAAACCTTATTTCTCTGAATCCACAAATGCATCTGGGAAGAGTTAAGGGCAAGGCTACATCCCAGTCCCATCCTATGGAGACAACTCTATGAAGTCAATTGACCTAATTTTCTTAGCTTTGTCATCAGTACAAAAAATACCTTAAGGCTACTGTGAACATAGATGATGGAAAGAATATAGACTTCATAAACCACGTCTAGCATATGAGGCACACCGAATCTGTATTAGTAATGATTATTAGCTTAATTCTTACTGTAATTTCTTGGTAGTGTCCATGGTACTGTCTTATTACCCTATTACACAAGAATGGGCCTATTCATATTAATTTACTCTAAACAGAAACTTTGACACATGAAAGACAGTCTACAAATACTAGCCATATTGGAATAAGTGACTTCTAATCTCAAATAGTTCACTTAAAAAAAAAAAAAAAACAGGAATATTTTTAAAATAAAATACAATAAAAATACAATAAAAGCATTCAAACAGCACTGCCTTCCTTACACAGAGAAATTAGGTTATTTAATGAAAATCACAGGGCCAGACATGGGACACATCCCTATGAGTTACTGGCCCAGAGGTCTCTAAATCAACACAGCCAATTGCCATTGCCCTAGATACCCACCATGGGCACATGGAAAGACCCTATTAATAATGACATAACCACACAATTTGGCTGTAAGAAATACAGAAATCAAACTCAAACTGAACACGAAATTCTCTCTTTGCTAACAGTTTGTCAGTGCAAGATGTTCTGCGGGCTTCTGGGGAAATAAAAGAACATCAATTCTCTCACTTAGAGCGAAACTCCTCATGCTATATTACTGAACTGCCAGACAAGGTTCCCTTGCTGGTGCACCTGTGACATGACTCTTCTTGGGTAACTAACTACACTCTGATTGGGGCTAAGTCTGCTACAAGGAGATAATTTTATGCCTGGCACTGAAATCGTGGTCAAAACTTATTGCTGGGGAGGTCATAAGTCCTAGTGTAGAATCTACTAATAATATTTTGATAAATGGTAATGTTGTCAAATTACTTTCTACATACTGGTCTTTATGCCAATAGACCTGGTCTTCTCTCTACTTTGGTCAGAGAAGCTTCCCCTAATTGCCTACCCCAATAGGCAGCAGGTAATGCTGAGATGCATAACTGTTCAAAGACAAAGAGACTGAGTATTCAACCCTAATTAGGACATAATTTCCACTCCACCCTCAGCACCACAACTATGTCTCATGCCCAAAACTCCAGAAGCATCACAAATAATGAGGCAGAAATAATGTGAGAGCAAGACTGATTGGAGAATATACTGTAAAATGTTAATTTCCAGGCTTGATCAGGCTATTTTGCCCATGAGTTCATGCCAGCTATAGTCATCTGGTCAAGATCTAACCAAATATCTGTATGGATTGGGTGAGTGTTCTCCAGTTAACATCACTTACCAAGGAGCTAATCACAGTTGATAGCTGCTGAGACAGGAAGAATCATTCTTTTTAGAATGTGTAACCACTGCGAGATAGCACATGCTTTAGTGGATGCCCCCACATCCTTACACATAGAGACAATAATGACTGGACTTGGTAGGTGATCAAAACAAATGAGGTTGGAAGTGAGGAAGGGATCATGTTGTAAAGTAGACAGAGAGATGAGAAATGAAAGCAGATATGACTGTGCTTCGTTGTGTGGGTGGACATACATACACACACATACATACATACATACATTATATATATATGTATATAACACACACACACACACATATTTTATTTATATATATATATAAAATCTTTTGGCCTAAAACTCACACATTTAATACAATAAACAGAAACAAACCCCTGAAGATAAAGTTACAAAAGAAAATGTAAAAAGTATTTTAGATAAAAGATTCTTTCTAGATCTTTATTTATGAAAATATTAAAACACTTTGGCTATTATGTACATACTATTATCAAGTTAATAACGACCTAGTTTATAAAAAAACACAACTTGACCTGAAATGTTCAACTTGTTACTTGACAAAAAGTAACTAATAACACTCCACTGATATATTCCTAAATTACGGACACATATGTGCATCTGTGTAGACATAAGTACAGGTGCCCTTGGAGAATGGAGGTTCAGACACTAGAGCTGGATTTATAGAAGTGTATAAACTACCTAACACGGGTTTTAGGAAGAAAACTCGTAACCACTGAGCCACGTCACAAGCCCTGTTTTGAAATTTTTAAGTTAACATTAACAGGGAAACAATTGTATATATTCAAACAGCAACCTAGCAAACCACCACATCATAAACCAAATGAGGCTGTCTTCCTAAATGAATCACATATATGAATGGTCTAATACCACATTTAATTTGCAACAAAATGCTGAATTTTTTGGACTTTGATAAGGAGAATAATTATTATAAGCATAACTATTTAAAAGTATTTTCAAGTAAGTTTTTTTTTTTTTTTAAAGCAATTTGCTCCACTGGCAATAAGGGTTAAAAACTGAAATCCAAGCAAAGATGCTATAAGGTGATAGTCTGGAATGACACTCGTGGGGCGGCTTCCAAGTGAGAGAAGCGATAAGCCAGCAACCAGCTCAGTGATGGTGAGTCGCATCTCACAAAGCCTACTGCGATTTTAGATACTATGAAATGACTTAACATCAAAACTGTACTTGCTTACTGACTTCCAAGGGTCAGTTCTATATTCACTGATGTAAGAGACAAGACTGTGAGTTACTGCAAATACCTGCTGAGCTTCAGTATTCATTACAGTCCCATCACACGACAACTAAGTCTATAGGAGAAAAGTTCAGATCAAATAAAAGAGAAACTTTAAAAAGATGCTAGCTATGTCAGCTGAAACAAAATTGTAATATAATACTTAACAGTTTTAGAATAACTAATAGATGGCAAAATTGCAATGACTTTAAAATAAAACATTCAGGGGCTGGGGAGACGGTTCATTAGGTAAAGAATCTGACATGTGAGTGTAAGGATCCATGTCTGATGATCAACCCTTATATAAAAACTGAAGGTATACTCTTATGACCCCAGTGTTGAAATAACAGAGACAGAAGGATCTCTGACCTTACTCACCAGCCAGTCAGTAGAACTGAACTCCTGAGTCCCAAGTGCCATGACAGACTCTATCTCAAAAAATAAGGTAAAGAGCAAATGATTCAGATACCTGGCACTAATCTCCGACCCATACAGCCATGTGAGTGCACTCACACAAACACAGACAGACAGACAGACAGACAGACAGACAGGCAGGCAGGCAGGCAGGCAGGCAGGCAGGCAGGCAGGCAGGCAGGCAGGCAGACAGGCAGGCAGACAGACACACAGACACACAAACAGACACAGACACACACAGAAGGAGGAGGGGGGAGGAGGAGGAAGAAGAGGAGGGAAAAAGCAATCTCTGAGATGAAGGAAGTAAAAAGCCTTGTGGTGATAACTGGCTCAGGCAGTCACCGCTGCCAAAGGCTGCTTTACTTGGGGTTCTGCACCTTCAATGTTGAAAGCCAAAAATTTGTTCCACAAAACATGCCCTAGTTGGTTGACTGCCACCCAGAGGGATGTTAATGAAACCCCCAAAACCTCCTCTACCTTCTGTGGTCTACAGCAGCAGTGCGAAAGGTGAAACAGGCATAGGGAAGACTGAAAAGGTGCTGACCAGTGATGGGGTGGAAAGCATGCAGCAGGCATGCAGGTACCTGGAGCTAGCTTAAAGAAGAACAGAGGAAGACCTCCAATGGGGAGGGCAGGAAGAAAATGGCAGCAGACAGTAAAACCTGGGGTGGAGAGGGAGGGACTCTTGGGGCTGAGAAAGATAAGCCCACAGTCTTCCCAGGAAGACTAAAGATTTAATATGGCACCTAATTGAAAGAACCCAAGCCCAAGAACTGTGAGCAAAGAAAACAGAAGTAGTAGAGACAAGGGGTATGGTTAGAGAGGGCCTCAGACCAAGAGGCAACTATAAGTGCATTTAATATTCACGCATGGGTTGTTTGAAGAATTGTTCTAAAAGACACGTATTGAGCAACTATGGTTAGTAATTGGAGCAATCTCTCCCAGAACCTCATAGTAAAGGCAGTCAGAGATGCAGAGTCTGCCATTCTCGAAACTCTTCCATGTTTTGTTTTGTTTTTGCTTGGGGAAGGATGGTGAGGTTCTAAGGCTGGATCTCCCTCATATTGGCCTGAGCATCCTATATGGCACAGACAGATTTTACAATCTAGACCCTAGTGACTTAGTCTTGGATTGCAGGTGTGAGCATGAGACTGTTTTATTATTTTTAAGAACTTTTAAAAAGATTTTTAACAAAGTATATACCTGAGAAATGAAATCCATGTGTACTGGCCAAAACGAGAAAAGCAGTATCAAAGGTATGAAATTTTGACTCAAGCATACATGTAATTTAAAGACAGGACACATCTTAAAGAAACTATACTCACAAGCATTAGCGCTCTTTGTGATTTTCTTCCCAACAAAAACATTTCAACCAGCTGGCATCACGTGTGCAAGAGCGTAAAGGCTGAACTCATGGGAGTCCACTACGTCATGAACCACTCTGAGAGATGCTTACCCTGTGTTGATGGAAATGATCTCTATCAGTGGATTCTTTCTGATCTTCGGCAAATCCAATCTCGCTCCACCTAACCGCTTCCCATTGTCTTTCTTCTGGCCCAGGAGCCTCACTGAGTGACCTTTGAATCAAGCACAAGACAAACATCAGCATGCCACACAAATCCACTGTGATTTACTGTTTTCAATAAATATGTTCATGATCGTATTTGGTGTTTTTCTCCAAGGAGAAAAGCATTCTAGAAAAGATGTGATCATTTGAACACACACACACACAAACACACACACACACACACACACACAAAGAATCTCTTTTAAGGACTAACTATACCTTTCAATGTTTTGTTCACAGTATGTCCACACTTGTGAAAGGCTCAGTATCCTTAAAAATAATCGCACAAGTGAACACTATCTATACTGACCACATGCCACAATGCAACAGAGAGGGCTTACATGGGCATTAGGACTACCTGCTGTTTCCTGACAATATTAAGACATATGAATGGTTAAAACAGTCTGAACTGGTATTTTCTATAGTCACCTGCACCCACTCTCCTCTTTTCCTCTCAGCCTGAATCACGCTTTCATGTCGTGTGTGTGTGTGTGTGTGTGTGTGTGTGTGTGTGTGTGTGTGTGTG
>JANHMN010000006.1:31723067-31758888 GCA_030674055.1 Rhabdomys pumilio | reverse complement strand
ACACACACACACACACACACACACACACACACACACACACACACACACAACTTATGAAGGAAGATGACCCAGTGGGTAAATACACCTGACACCAAATCTGACATCCTGAGTCCAATTCCTAGGAGCCATATGATGAGAGAGCCAACTCCCCCAGTTAGCTACATATCACTGGATGCCAAAGAATGTGGAGCCTAGCGGATGCCAGAGAGTGAGTATCCCCTGGGCTTCAGAGACTGAGGATTCCACTAGATACTAGAAAGCAAGGATCCTTTTGGGATCCAGAGAATACAGGTTTTAAAGGACAACAGACTGAAGGTCCTCCTGGGCACCAGAGAACAAGAGTACCTCTGGATTCCAGTGAGCAAGGATACTAAGTAATCTAGCACATAAATGCCAGCCTGAGGGGACACAGATGAATGTGAAAAGTAGCTCTGGAGAGGCAAGCAGAGGTTATAGAGTTCTGTTTGGGACATTAAGATAAAAGCAAAGTAGCTGAAAAGTCTATAGGAAAACCTTCAAATCCTTTCCAGCTGAAGCTGAGAACACTAAGCATCAGAAAAATAATGTGTCCAAAGGCAATCACAAATGTATCAATGCTGTGCTATGGTGGGGTGGGTGGAGGAGGGTTAGGAGTGGTGTGCATTATTTCTCTCTACAGAAACAGAAGGTAAAGAATGAGTCTTCACACAGTAAGATGAAGACAGAGCCTTGCTCTCAGATTTCTGTTAACTAAGCAAACAGCCACTCACTCGAGCTCTACAGGGTCCAGTGTCCACCCCTGCTAAGTTCACCTATCAGACTATGGCTCTGTCTCCAACCCTCTCATGGTATTGCTAGCACTTGAGCTCAACACTTTTCATCCTCCAAACAGCCAAGATGATGAGAATTCCCATCAACTTCATCTCTACTACTGTTTCTCATAACTAAACTCAGCAGGGCTCCCCAGGGAGCCTACTCATCAGCGAGAAGCCATTCCACATCACCTACACATTCCACATCTAACTACAGACAGCCACACATTCTGTTGTTGCTGCTACAGCTGCCCTCTTCCAGAATGCCACATACTTAATGTCACATGGCATGTGGCTTTTAAGAATTAAAATTATTTTAATAACATTAAAGATTGCCTTATTTTACTCCACAAACCTTCTGTGTCTTTTTCATAACTTCACTGCTCATTTTCTAGTGTTTTACAAAAAAAATTTAAACTAAAAATTTTAAGAAACTATGAGCAAATTCCCTGATTCAATTGGGATCAGAATGAATGAATGAATAAATAAATAAATAAATAAATAAATAAATAAATAAATAAATCCTAGTCAGTGTGTGAGTCCAAGGACAAATTTCATGATTTTTATCATGCAATGATATCATTTATTAAAAATAAATGCTCAATATGTGCCAACTGAATGGTATACCAAAATTTGAGTTCAGAAAGTGCATCTTACATTCCACAATTACCTTTTATTGTTTCCTCCACAACTTCTACCACACGATCTATCTGTTGGACCTGGAAAGGGGAGAGAGAAGAAGTCAGAACATGTCTGGTGACGCCAAAGCACACTTTCAAAGAACACTGATGTAGGTTTTACTTGATTTACTTAATAATACATAATAAGTAATATTTAAATTAAAATTAAATTACATTAAATAATATATACACATACACATAAAATAGATTAGATAAAGATATAAGTAGTAATATAGGTTTTACTTGAATTACCATATTATATATACATACATAAAACTAGAGATAGATTAGATAGATGATATAGAAATACACAGAACCATTTATGTATGTTTTACTTCATTTACCTAATTAAATATATACATTAGATAGATAGATAGATAGATAGATAGATAGATAGATAGATAGATAAGATGATAGATAATAAATAGATGGATGATGGATGATAATAGATAACAGGTAGATAGATAGATAGATAGATAGATAGATAGATAGATAGATAGATAGACAGATAGATAATAAATAGATAGGAAGTAGATAGATAAACAAAATAATCTATGGGACTACCCTGAGAAATAGTGAAGGATGTCTCACACAGTATGACCATTGCCATAAGCTGTGTATCCTCTCGAATCACTGTTACTAGGACTGGAACCATTACCCCAGAAGGAGGAAGACTGACAAAGCTCAAACTTCTAAGATTCATGAGATTACTAACCCAAGGTTAAATGCTGGGAAGATGGGGTTGCTTTAAGTTGTAGTTTAGTGAGATATCCCCACACTGGTGTTGGATTTTCAGTGAGGAGATACCCTGCTTTGTCAAGTACCACTGTAATAAAGTAATAAACTCACTAGTGTACTAAGGCTAAAAATCAGTTGAATTACATATTTGATCTATTGTCATAGTCTTAACTGGTTGAATAGACATTTGCTCTTATCTCCCAAGAAAAAGACAGGTAATAGCTTTCCACATAAACTCAACACAAGATGAGTCATAAATTTAATTTTAATCAAAATATGTCTTCCTATAAAGCTTCAAGTTACAGGACATAAGATGGCAGATTACACAACAGAATATGCTAAAATAAAAGAGATACATGGGAAGAAATTTGTGCTTCATTATTTCAATTTTTAAAATCCTTTCAGTGAGTTAATACCTAGTGGTGAGTACCATATTCAAACCCAGTGTATCCATGGTCAATAGGAAAGGTCATTTTCCACATGTAAGTGACCAGGGAAGAATTCCCAGAGTACAGCAAGAACAGAGAAAGGAAATCAAAGGAAGTGAGGGACCCAAAAGAGTCTTCTGAACAAAGACAGGAAAAGATACTAGGAAAACCAAGGGACATAGAGAAAGTTAGAATGTAATGATGGCAGTTCAACAAACAAAATTGTGTTCTCAGAAGTTAGAGAAGTTAATTGAAATAGCTCAAAACTGATCATCTAAAAATTCTCCAAGTATCATTGTTCTCTCTCTCTGTCTCTCTGTCTATCTGTCTCTATCTCTCTCTGTCTGTCTCTCTGTCTCTCTCTCTCTTTCTCTCTCTGTCTCTATCTCTCTGCCTCTGTTTCTTTCTGTCTCTCTGTTTCTGTCTCTCTCTGTATGTCACAAACACACACACAAAGACAAAAGAAAAAAAAAGAAGACAAAACACTCAGGAAATTAAAGCACAGTAAAATGTGACTAAATCAATCCATAATACCACCAACCTCAGAAAAGGATCTCACTATGCAGCTCTGGCTGATCTGAACTTGTAGAGAAGACTAACCTCAAACTCAAAGAGACCTGCCTGCCTCTGTCTCCAGTGCTGGATTTAAAAGCACACCCTGACATGCCCGCCTTCCTGTCTACTTTTGCTGCACAAATAAAATAATTCATGAAAACTAGATCCTAAGATTTTCTGGAGTGTATGCATGTGTTCTCTGTGGCTGTTTTCATTTTACCACAGCAGGGGTTTTTATACACATGGACAAGTTAAAATCCAAGAGGTAGGTGTCTGTGGATACACCATTGCTGCATTTAGGTCTACGGTGCTCATTTTACCAGCTGCCTAGCATCCTGTTCACTGAGGGAACCATATGCATTCATCTACAAGCTACTAAGAAAAAGTACAGCACTATCATTCCACAGTGATTCGGTGGTCCTAGACTGAGATGAGAAGAACCTTTTACACATGATGCATTAAAAACACATATGATATCACTGAAAAATATTTCTTTACCCTCAGTGTCTCACACACAAAAAATGGAGAGGCATGCAACCACAAACGTGTGCTGTCTCTCCTTGCTTTCAGGCAGGAGCAGTCTGTGTGGACTACTGCAGGTCATCAAACCTTAGGAGGAGCACTTTGGAAATCTCAGGAAAAGACATAGGTACAGTGCTAACAAGTCACAAACAAGGAAACAGATAATGTAATACATTATCAATAATAATTTATGTACTTTGGTCTAGATAACTATTTCTTAACAGTTTAAATGCAAAGAGAAGAAAAGTGGTAGAAAAATGTTTAAAATAGGACAAACATTTTTGGTTGTGAGCCTAGCCTTTAATGGTTGGGCCAGGAAAATTGGGGCAAGAGGGGATCATCTCTGGGACAAGCCAGAGACCTGGGAGGATATGGGGGTGACCCTATCTGAGATTCATAGTGGCCACCTCCTATAGCCAGGCAGAACTTACAGTAAAAGGAAAGGGACACTAAACGACCCACAAAACCTTAGACCCAAAATTTGCCCTGTCTACATGATGTGCAGGGATCAAGATGGAGAAGAGACTGAGGGAAAAGCCAACCAATGACTGGTCCAACTTGAGTCCCATGCCATGAGAAAGCTAGCCCCTTCCACTGTTAATGATACTCTGCTATGGATGCGGACGGGCACCAGCATAACTGTCTTCTGAGAGCAGCTGATAGAAACAGATGGACTCACACCTAAACATGAAATGGAGCTCAGGGAGTCTTGTGGAAGAGTCACGAGAAGAATCGAGGAAGCCAAGAGGGCTCAAGGAGACCACAAGACCCCCTTCATATTTGTAGAAGATGTGCAGCTCGGTCTTCATGTGGGTCTCCCAACAACTGGAGCAATGGCTGTCTCTGACTCAGACTCTTCTGCCTACCTTTCCATCCCTTTCCCCCAGCTGGGCTTCCTTGTCTGGCCTTAGTAGACGAGGATGCACTAGACCTGATGCCATTTAATGTGCCAGGATGGTTGGTACTCAGGGAGAGGGGAGGCTCCCATTTTCTGAAGAGAAGAGAAGGTTAAAAAAATGAAGAAAGGTAGAGTAAGAGGTTGAGACTGGAAAGAGAGGAGGGAGGCAAGATGTGGTCAGGATGTAAAATGAATGAACGAACGAACAAACGAACGAACAAAAAATAGGACAAGTAATTTTAAAAAAACAAAAGGTTGACAGCATAAAAGCCAAAATATAAACTTTTTTTAAAGCCCAGGAACTCTTAAAGAAGAGGGAAGCATTAGAGAAGGAGGGTACTAACAGGGTTCTTATGAACAAAGTATGCTGTAGACATGGAGGAAAACGTCACAAGAATCATCCCTTTGGAGAGAAAAAGGAGGGAGGCAAGAGAGCAGAAGGGAGCTGGGGAGATGGAGGGGAGAGAGGTTGGAAAGGGAGAAAAAGACAGAAACAAGACTAGAAGTTTTGGAAAGTCTCCTCCACTGAATCAAGGGGTGAGGAGGAAACACGGCAAGCAGAGCAGGCACTCCTGCAGAGGACATGGGAGATGCAAGCTGGAGAGATTTGTGGTACAGACGAGAAGCAAAGAGAAGAAAATGGTGGAGCATGCAATGGGGCTCAGATGAACCCTAAAACACATGAATAAGCAGAACCAATATTCAGAGAAAGGGAGGGAAGAAGAATGGTGAAAAGGAGAAATAAAGGTTTTAATTAGTGTGGGCTCAGCTGTTCAGTACCTGTGAAGAAAAGTGCGGCCAGTGTCTGCTTATAGAAACAGGTGCTGAAACAGCACGCAGGTGATTCCCACTGGAGTTTGGCACCAAAGAAGTGCAAGTTTGGGTAAGTGCAAGTCACAACACACAGTGACTTGGATTGCCTGGGATTCGGACTGCGGTCGGAGGCAGAGGTCTTGGCTAAATTGTGTACAGTATAAAGATGAATTACCAAGGTAGCAATTGAGATCAATAGATAACAGAAAAAAATGAGAAAAATATGAAATAACTCGGTGATGGGGCCAGAACAATACTGTCTTCCTATGTGCTTGTAAATAGAAAAGTTCAGAGGGAGTCCAACACTGGCTCTTATAGCACACAAACAGAATAAGG
Organism: Rhabdomys pumilio; assembly: GCA_030674055.1. Classification (NCBI taxonomy): domain Eukaryota; kingdom Metazoa; phylum Chordata; class Mammalia; order Rodentia; family Muridae; genus Rhabdomys; species Rhabdomys pumilio. The sequence continues at coordinate 31,753,127 of JANHMN010000006.1, read as the reverse complement.
AAGCAGGGAATGGTGTAGGGTAGTGAACACTTCTTACAATATGTCCATAGAGCTAAACTATGAACTCTAGTAAGGAAAACAGAAACGTGAGCCCACCAGAATCTTGGGTTAAATGGTGGTTTTGAGAAGGATCCACCTCTCTTTGGGACACTGAGGCAAGTAGTAAGCACTGTTAGAGTATTGTTAACTACTTTTAAATTAATGTTAATAATTTTAGGCATTGGTTAAAGTACTTGCACAATGTTTGTTTTTCATTTAAGCTAAAATAATTGAGGCCCAGACACTAATTAGCAAGTTAGATCCTTCCCTGGTGGCCCGGCTGCTGTGAGTCAAGCAGCTGGCTGGATTACCTACTATGCACAACACCTACACAGCAACCACATCTGCTCCACGAAAGCAACTCCAGCTCCAGAGGTCATGTCCCCAGACATTACTGGTTCAACTGGCTTGTACCAAGCTTCTTACCATCAAAAGGCTAAAAGCTAGCAACTATTTTCACCTAGCATTTTCCCCTGCATGTCCAAATGAAGGTCTGTGATTGGTTACAAACACAAACCTTAATTTCTGTGACTGACTGTGCCATGACTGTAGAAACACTCTTGCCCTATCGCTTCAGGAAATATAAGCAGCCTACCTTCATGTTGGTCAGGAGACTTCTATTTGTGCTGCTCCCGGATAAAAATGAGCCTTCATGAAAGGCTTTGCCCACTATGTCCCTTGCCTACATTCCCCTTTGTCATCAGTAGACTGAGTGATAACGTAGAAGCCAGCAGAAGCAGCAGCGGTGGCAAAGTCAGTGGTGAGCGTACCACCCTGGTGGCAGCACGAACAACAGAAATGGGAAGAGACCTGAAGCACGAAAGAAAGTCACTATGGCAGAAACCAGAATAAATAAAGAGACAGAGAGAGAATGAAAACTTCCAAAGGAGAGATGAGGGTCCCAGCATATGGGGCCTGTTTGAAAGCGGTGACAAAAGCAGTGAGTGACAGCTGCTGCTGCTGCTGCTGCTGCTGCTGGTGATGCTTGCAATACAGTCTGACATTTCCTCAGTTAAACAGTTAATAACTCAGCAGTTCTAAATCTATACAACAGAAATGAAACCTATACACACAAAAAAACCCGTGCACACTGTTTATAGCAACATTTTTAATGAGCAAAGGCTGAAATATCCACCAACTGATAATGAAGCATATGCCATAAAAGAGACAGGAGCAATGAGACATGCTACATGTCTATGCACAGTAAGAAATCAGAGTGGTCCTCACATTGTGCAACCCCATGAGATGAAATGTCCACAAGAAGTAGGAGGGCAGCAAGTTAGTGACTGTCCACAGATGGGCCGAAGGGGAAAAAGACAGGTGCACTAGGGAGCCCGTGTTTCTGGCAGGAGTAAAGAGTGTTCTAACACTGTCTGTGGTGATGGTCATTGACTCTAAATAAACTAAAAACCACAGGACTACACACTGCAGATGGATGCATTGTGTGAAGTATGAATTGTATCTCAAGAAAGCCATTACATCTAAAAACAACAACAACAAAAGATGAAATTAGCTGAATGCTGTACTGCGAAGGTCGTTAAAGAAAATCACAACTGAGGAAAGCTCGCAGCCTGAGGGACCATGAGGACTCACAACTCCGCGCAACAGTGGACAGCTGGGGGCTCTGCATCCATAAAGGACAAAAGAGCAGGAAGACATGTGCATAAAAACAAAATAAGAAACCATTATTTTTACTTAATTACAAGGAAGCAGAAAAGATGTTCATTATGTAATTTGTGAAGCTATTGTGTCCATTTGCAGTGATAAGGACAGTAGAGAAAATAAGGAGAAAAGGCAGGGAGGAGGAGGGAGCACAGTCTCAGGCAGAAGAGGAAGAAGGCCAAGTTGAGTGCAGGTGGGAGGAGGAGGAGCCAAAGCAAAGACAAACCCCAACTCCCCTTGAGGAGGGCACAATAGATTGAATTTCCACGGAAGAGAAAGGAAAGCTATTCTCAGCACCATAAACTGCAGCCCTGGTTACACAAAAGCTTATTCAACAGCATATAAGTCAAACAAAATACGTAAAGCAGTATCTTGTGCCCTTCGGGCACTTGATTATAAATATACAGGGAAAAACAAAACAAAGTATGCAGCATGTTCCCTTACTGGCTCCATATGTTCTGAATCAGGAAGCAAGGACTTGGTGACCATACAATTCATAAATAACAGTACTGATTCATTCTGGTGAGGGACTTTCAAAGGGCCCATACAAATATTTTACCCTGCTCTCAGAAAAGACTTTAGGGTCACAGCTGAACATGGAGAGAGGAAAAGAGCCGACATGCTGGCACCTAAAGCAAGTGAAAGGTGCTGTTCCCAAATCTCCAAACTGTTGAGAGTAGAACTTTCTCCAGGGGTGGAGCTACTCACAGCTGTGCCAGCCACTGTGTCCGTTACCAACCACCTGTGGTCACTACAAACTCACCTGAAACACCGAATGTTTACGCCATGTGGGAGAGGAAGGTTTAAGGGATTGTAAGTCAGCAGGTCACTTTGCAGGCCAGCTCTTAGAAGCCAATGAACACAGCTCATTGAACAAAGACAGCTTCCCACTTAGGCTAGAAAGCAAGGCCACATGCCTGTGTCTCCAAGAGTCCAGGCAGAAGGACTTGCTCAACTGCCAGAGGTCTGGCATGCATCTAGGGTATTTTTCTTAAACAGCCTGTGAGACAAGCCAATGGGTAGTAGAATCATGAAGCCAACATCTAAGAAATTCTTTGGTTTCTGGTTGCATGCTAGTATTGAACAATTTACTTTCAGAATCACTGGTGAGCTTCCTGAGCAGATCTTCAGTAGAATGGTGGGAAGGAAAAACTGCCACCATGTAGTAAGGAAATACTGACTGAACGCAACTATACTCCCAGGGAAGCTACTTAAACATTTTCCATTGTGGCTCCTATTTGCATAAAAAAAAAAATTTATATGGATCTCAGGATAAAGATATCCATTATAAAATAGTATATAAATCAAACATTTGCTGATAACAAATCATAAGAAGTTTATTTGAAAATATTTCACCAGTATATAATTCACCATTTATTTAAAATTAAAGCAAATTTGCATACCAATGAGATAGAAGGACTTGCTAGTCTCTAACAGCACAATTCAAAGATGTATACTGATTTGATAGATTAAAGAATAATTATAAAAAGAATCATAAATGTCTTTGTTTTCTGTAATTCAACCATTACGTTTCTGGGGAAGAAGAAAGCTTTATGTGAACAGGAAAAGCTCAGCAGTTCACAACATGTGTAGTCTGAAAACATGGTGGCTCACAGCATGCATGCGCAGTCTGGAATCTGAGCTGAGGCATTTCAGGCAGAGGTGCTCATTGGGGCTGTAGGACCTGACAGCATGCTCAGTACAAAGTGCAGAGATGTGTTCAGAAACAAGGCTACAGTGAAGTCACAAGACACAGCAAGGTAAGTACTGTCAGAAACTAGAAGATTAGCTACGTGGTGACGTGAATTTATTTTTGGTTGCTAGGCATTCAAAAATATTTCTCACTTGCCAAATGTTTCATGGCCATCCCCATTCCATTCATTTTCCTGATCATAGGGTCACAACCCCCAGTTCAAGAAGCTTTGCACTGGGTCATTTTGGGAACTAAGGCAAGCAGTCTCTGCACTTCTCAGGTCTGACTGCCCAACAGTTACATATAAGAACAAAGCTACAAAAGGAAAAATCTTTGGTCAAAAGGATCAGTGAACATTTACTGGGTATACTTATGTATACATGAGTGGAGAAGGCTGGAGAAACACACAGTGGTTAAAGTGATGAAAACCTTGTCCTGGTATAAAAAATTAAACTGGAGTTATGGGCTTTGTGGAAAAGTAAAATCACTTAAGTGTACAACCATATTTCCAAACCTAAAACCCTAACTTGGTGTTAAGTTAGACACAGTGAAAGATACAGGGAGCCAAGCCACCCACAGACGGGATGCCGGAAAACCGTGTGGCAGTACAGAGCTATATAGTATGGTTCCTCAGATGCTGAGACCTGGAGGTGAGGAAAACACAAATAGAGCATTTTAAGACATACATTTATGTACTGGGGAGGATGGGCAGGGAGCTCGGTAAGGTGGGGAATTTGGTATGATTGATCTAGAGAGCAACGACAGTGGATGAAGACTAGGATGCTGCAAGGCATAAAGCCCATAGTGTAGCTTTTTACAGTGCTAGTGTCTTAGTGAGAAAATCTGTGTGTGTGTGTGTGTGAGAGAGAGAGAGAGAGAGAGAGAGAGAGATCACACATAGTGGAAAAGGTTTCAGAGGAGATGCAGGCAGTATGTATAGAAGTCATAAAGAATCCAGCAGCAGGAGGAAGTAAAATGAGCTAACAACATGGCGCGTTCTTCTATTTATCCATCGGCCCACTCTTACCCCAATGATGCTCAGTCCTTTGAGGTAGTCCTGACGAGGCTGGGCTTGGGGAACACAGCCAGCGAGGACAACTTTCTTATTCTCCTCTTGAGCTTTTCTGTAACAGTGAAGGAAATCATTGTGAATTCTAGGCTCACTGACACAGCCTTAGAAATTGATGTCAGTGCACCTAAGTTCTCCACTTACGAAGACCATCTAACATGAACCAGGATTCGTGGGCTAAAGAAAACATTCATGGTTAAACTTCTGTACCATAAGCCTGCTTCTCAGACCACTAATGCATTTGTCTGTTAGCGCCTTTCACTACCACCATATTGCCAAACAAAACAATCAATCACACAGAGTTTGCAACACTGATACAAAATATGTGCTGATAAACAAGCTAAGCCTTCAAACAAGTCATGCATTTAAAATGTTACTAACAATGTACATAAAACATCACATAATCTTTCTTAAACTTTACCCAATATAAAATTAAAGTATAGTTCAAAACAATTCCAACAAGAGTGAAAAATAGAAGGTAAAATATCTCATACAATTGAAATTCTCAGTCTCCCTGCAGACTCCTTCTCCCTAGACAACCTATGGTTATTGGTTTCCTGTGTTGGCTGTCAACCTTCACATAGCAAGCATGACTAGATGATATATGTATCCAGATATGCATATATGTACATATTTACACACATATTCATCTATGAGAAAGACTGGTTAATGAAGCCTGGTCTCATCAATGGGCTACTCCATTAGTGACTATTAGACGGCCATGTGGACGTGATGCAGGTCTCGCGAACAGGAGCAAGTCCACCCTGGAAGAGTGGACCTTGTCCCTGGATCTTCACCTCACTGCTTTCAGTGTCTTCCTCATCCTCACTTTCTGGCTGCTAAGGTGTGAGCACTTTTTTGTTTTGTGGTTTTTTGTTTTGTTTTTTGTTTGTTTGGAGTTTTTGTTTGTTTTTTTTGGGGGGGTCCACCATAATGTTCTGCACTGCTACCCACACACAACTGACAAAATCAACTCACAACATAAGTCAAAATTGACATTCTTTCCAGCTCCTCTTCTACAATGGTCCCTGAGCCATAGCTGTGGGAGCCTTTTGTACATATATCCATTAGGACTGGGCTCCACACCCAACCTGGTTGTGCAACCTACAAATTTACTACTTCAAGCGCCTTCCTAAATGTTCTGCTACAATAAAAGCCCTTTGATAAAATTTTCCTACTTAGAATCCTAAAAGAAATTTTCCAACTTGCTAAAATAATTTCATTAAAAAACCAAGCCTGTACTTGGGTGACTCACAGTATATCCAGGGGAACTCATCTCCTACCTCTGCCACATGATTACACTTCATGGATAAGCACTTCACTTCAAGCAAATATGCCTTTATAGTACATGCAAACTCAACACAACAGTTAACACTGTGCTTTCTGAGAACCTTCACTATACCATGGAGAATCACAGCCACGCATCCAAAAGATCACCAATAATTGTGTTCAAAGAAAATGTCTGGGGCCATAGAGATGGTTCAGCAGTTAGGAACACTTGACATTCTTGCTGAGGACCCTAGTTCAGTTCCCAGCACCCACATGGAAACTCAGAATTATCAACACCTTCTTCCGACATCCTTGGGCACCAGGCATGCACATGGTACACCCACATTCATGAAGGCAAAACACTCATACACATAAAATAGTAAAATAAATCAAAAGAATTTAAAAAAAAAAATGCCTGCTTCCCATGAAATGATTTTAAGGGAACATAGAAATGAGGAAGACTCATGCCTGCAATTCAACAGACAATTTAATAAAAGATGATATGAGAAACCTATAAGCACCTTGGCAGCAACCACACAGCTCTCAGTGTCAGAGAAGAGAGCAGGAGTCTTGAAGAAAAGATCAACGAGCAAACAAAAAAAAGAAGCCTTCACAAAGACATTTAATCAGCAAATGTGAGAAGAAAAGGGCAGGAAAAAAGAGCACAGAAAGAGGAGAGAGCAGACCAGGAAGGCAGAACAGTGTTAGCTACAGCTCCAAGCAGAACAGGCTGTATGCCCAGCACTAAGAACACCAGAAGATTAGGAGCAAAGGTTCGGAAAAGGCCTGACTTAGTAACTTACTAAGAACTATTCCAAGCTCAGTTGAATTTGGCTTCAAAATGGCAGGGCAGACGAGATGTAAAATGTAAACGAAACCTCAGCCCAGCCATGGGATACCAATGCCACACTTTACATGTGACCAAAACAATGCTCCAAAGCTTTAAATACAGTCTCCGAGTGTGTCGGTTCTAAACATTCCTTTCTAACAGTCTGTTCTTTTTATTTATTAAGTTTTGTTCATGTTAATACAGGGTGAAATTATTTTTCTTTTGATACATATCTAACAGATATTTTTTAAAACTTTTATCCTTCAAAATATGAATACTGCTAAGAATAATAACTTAAGAAAAGTTTAAAATAGTATGAATTACCATGTCTTCCTTTCAGGTGGCACTGGCATGTTAATTAAAAATTTAATGAATATAAAGTTAATTTAATATTTTGGTTCATATATTCTTGAAACATATCTCCAAATGAGACTAGTGGCATGCACCTGCATAGACCATTAACTTGAGTGACACAGAAAATAAAAATAAAGCAGCAACCTCCTCTTCTGAATAGCAAACAGACAACAGTTGGTAGAGAAGCTGAAGATTCCCAGCAGCATGAGGACACCTAATGATGACGAGGTCTCATTCCTTTATATCAAAAATAGGAAAACTGAGTTTCAAAAAGATAAAACTGTCTCAGCTGAGTATGGCAGAGCTAGGGTGAGCCCAAGATCGCCTGAATCCTTCAGTCCCACATCCCAGAACACAATTAACAAATACTGAGAAGGCTTCCCTTCTCTAGAACACATGGTCGTGTACCAAGCTGTAACACCAAGCGCTGTCCAGGAAGAACCTCAATTCGGTATCTCTTCTACTCACCCTCGTCCAGTGAGCAACATAACGGTCTAATAGAAAACGAGACTGACTGGTGTATGCAGAAAAGCAGAGTTCTTTTTCTACGAGTATCGGGTCAGGGGAGACTGTGGATTCTCTATCTGTACTTCTCTTATTCCTCAGACATGTTCTAAAATTGGTATTAATACAAAAATATTCAGAACAGTGTAAACCTTTACCTAAAATTTTTCATTTAAAAAAAGTCCTGCCGTGTGTCCTTGTCAGTCTATCAATAGTCTGTCCCTGTGCCCCCATCCCTACCCCTCACTACCTCTGGCCCTTGGGAAATCTTAGTGTTCTGAGAGAGGGAGAACTAGCCCTGTACCTCGCCTAGGCAGCACAGCAAAGCTGACCATGGTGGTGGAGTCCTCAAGTGACCAGGTCCCCAGGGAGAGAGCTTCATGAGGTGGCCTGGGTGATGTTTCCCCCACCACTCATCTAGAGAACTGGCCCCAAGGGCATGACAATGAGAGAACCAGACCTGTCCTCTCACTGGTTGTAGCATTCGGGCAAGCCAGTACCTAGCATGGACAACACAATGGAGCTGGTCCTGATGGTTAAGGCAAGGGTGAGCCAGCCTGAAGAATATGAGAGCAGGAAAGCTGGCCCAGCCACTTGCAGGCTGGAGCACTTGGGAAAGCGGGCTCTGCACCTTGACTCTGCAGCACATGGAGCTTACTCTGCGTGGCGCCTGTGAGCAGGCCCTGAGAGAGGCCATGAGAGCAGGAAAGCTGACCTTGTCTCCTGCCATTGGTGGCACTGGATGGCCTACTAGAGCAGGGTGAGAGAACTCACCCTGGTAGTACAGATTAGGGACAGTCGGTGCACTGACCAGCTCAGCTATCACCCAAGCCTACATGCAGGGCTCTGAAGACGCCCATCCCAAAATCTGTATCATCTGCCAACAGTGCAGATTTGTGAAAAGGCCAGTCTTGCTGATCCAAAGCTGTAGGATCTCTGTGACACAGGGCAACGACAGCATAACTGGGAGGAGTCTCTGTTTGGTGTCACAGAAGCCAGAGATCTTGAAACAGACCAATGACTCGAGCAATGAACATCTGCAAGTGAAGAAGTGTGGACAAAGGGATATACTGTGGACACAAAGTGACACAGTACAGCTTCGACAACAAGATCTTTTCTATGCTTTGCTTTTGGTCGTTGCTTTTTGTTTTCTTGTAGTTTTTATTGGTTTGGTTTTGTTGGGCGCATGTGGGTTTTGGCCGGAGATCGGGGCTTGCAAGGGCAAAGGGTGGAGATGGGTAGGACTGGGGTACAAGATGTGAAACACACAAAGAGTCAATAAAAAGTCTTAAAAACAATAAATGGCAATTAGAGAAATAAAATGTCGTGAAAAATAAATTCCTTCAGTATATCTAGGTTTTACACTTCTAAAGTGTAAAACTCTTCCTCATGACAGCAAAAGAAAGAAGGTCATGGCACTGTGTTTCTGTATGAAGTAAGCATACTTCTACACTCTACAAGAAAAGACTCTTGCATTCAGATGTTCTCATGAGGGGTCTCCTGTTTTATGAGTTGATGTGTAGACATATAGCCATCTGAAATACAGGAACACACCTAAGCAAATAAGAGAAACTCTGGTACAGTTCATTAGCCACAATGCCTGCCCTATTCTGAAACCAGTTAAGAAGGAAATACTTGGCGTAAATGCCAATGTTACTTAAAAGAAACTGTTGTCACAATTTGGACAGTTGGGCCATGAGCTCCCAATAGCTTGAATAAAATTAAAACCTACTCTAAGATTTACAGACCCAAAATCATGATCCAAACAGATATATTTGGAGATGTATCGGGGTATTCAACTTCCAAGTAACTGGAGCGTAATCTCAGCATCGCAATGGAATACCATTGTAATTGTGTACTTTATGCTTTGTGAGGAGGAAAAGTATTACAGGATGTGAGCAATGTGCAGTGCATCGAGTAGACAGGAGCCCGTGCCCATGATAGGAGCAAGAGAAGGTACTCTGGCCAGACAATCAAAATACACAAACCTGCTACATGCAAGCAATAATTTCTTTAAAGTGAATCTGGATATGATAAACTCCGATTCCATAATGTTGCCAAATCCCAATGTGAAAGTAACACATAGCTAGTGGCATAGAATGGCATTGCTAATGGCTAGTATGCACTTAGCATGTACAATGCCTTCACCTGAATTTTCCACATTATAAAATAAAAAGATTTGATTCTATGTATCTTCATTGCTCTTATTACAACTCTTAAAAAAGAGAGGCTGCCTGGGGGCTCAGCATGTAAAAGCACTTGCCTCACAAGCCTGAAAACCTGGGTTCAGATCCCCGGAATCCACATGATAAACCTCATACAGTGTTTTGCATTTATGATTCTATTATTCTTATAGAAAGAGAAAATCTGACACAAGTGAATTGACCAAAAAGCTTGAAAGCCAGTTAAGTAGGAACACACAGCACAATGATGCAATACCAGAAGATGCTGGTTCCAAACAAAGCGGGAAGACAAGTGCTGACTCCCAAGAACTGTCCTCTGATCTCCAAATGTGCACATGCACAAACACACAGGCATCCACATAAACACGCATGCAAACACTTGCAAATAATAAATACATGGAAAAAGTAAAAAACAGACGATCCAATGAGAAAAAATACATCTTACATTCAATTACACACAAATATAGTATCACTAACCTGGAGTTTATGATGAATCCTTAAATCAAACCAATAAGACTGGAATCCATAAGAGCTACTACAATCCTAAAATTCTCTACTACTAGAGAATTTTCTTAATATGTAAGTAAGCCACACCCTAACTCTCTCCTTTTTGTGGCATTTCTCCTCTAAAAGCAACAAAAGTTACACTTTAAGCATAACCTCAGAAAAGTAGCATAGCAACTGGATAGAACTAATTTGACCTTAGTGTAGGTGGCATTCATCATAAAGCTATGTAGTTAAATACAACTTTTAGCTGGGGGTCGGGGGAGGGATCGTTTTAAAATAGCAGTGACCTATATACATAGAGCAGACTAAACCTTGGGGCCACTATTCACTTCCAAACCCAGCAAGAACAGTGGTTTCAGAGACAGAAATACCACACACTGTTCTGTGTAAAAATGCCCTCTTGACAATATAAATGGGCAAAACAGCATCCACCTCTGGGGGTTAAGCTGTCAGTTTTTCTATTTCCATGCTAGCTCATGGACAAACTCACACTAACATCAATTCAAATTATCAACTAAAACAACCATGAAAACAGCACTCGCCATTTACCAACAGGACCTAAACAAACCAAATTATGCTGTAATGTATAACTGAAACCAGGTTTCCTCATTATTACGACCGTCCATTATGCAGAGGAAAGTAAAACTCAGCAGAATCATACAGAATGGGAGCTGAAGCTGTGCCAATTAGCTTTGGAAAAGCACATACTCAGAATGTGCCTCAACTGGGTTCACTGTTGTTATCTCCCTAGGGAAAGCTACAATAAAATGTCTATATGTACCCATGAAAAATGATACACAGCATTGCAGCAAGTGGAAAACCCTAAGCTAATCAACTAAAGCATGCTGATTAAACACTAAGCGTGACGCTTGTAGGGGTGGCCCACACACACAAGTATATGGGCAGCACAAATTAGAGCCTATGAATTATTAAACTTAAAAATCATGACAAGTTGGAGGATCGAGAGGTGGAGGTGAATCTGGAAGGAGTTTAAGTGAATATGATCAGACTACATTGTATAAAATTCTCAAACAATTAATAATAAATTTTAAAGGAATACACACACACACACACACACACACACACACACACACACACACACTGGAGAAATGGCTCAGTGTTTGCCTACCATGCATAAGACCTAATACCACCCTGGATATACTATTGGTTAGAACAAAATTGACCTGAGATAAAGTGGTACTGATGATGTCTCAGAGCTATAAATAGATATGCACACATACATATATGTTTCTAAACATACATGCTAGCAATAATAATAAAAAGAATTTGCTTAACTATATAATATTTTAATAATTACCCACTTGCACATATAAAATACTTTGCTTATTTATTTGTTTTGTTTTGTTTTGTTTTGTTTTGTTTTGTTTTGTTTTCTGGCTAAGGATCTTACTACAAGATGTGAACAAACTTGGTGTTCACTTTGTGGCCCAGGTTGGTCTTTAATTCAGAGCAACTCTCCTGCTTCAGCCTCCTACATGTAGGATTGTGGGCATGTATCAATCTCGGGGTGATTATCTAATGTTAGGGTAAATTGACATCTAGAGTCAAAATAATAGCTCCATTTCATTCTGGAGATTGTTCTGTGAATAATAATCACTCTATTAGTGTTCAAAGTATGCACAAATATACATTCTCATGTTCACATAAAAATGAATGAGGAGAGTGGAGAAAGCCAACATTGCATTGGGCTAATATTAAATTTTTAGCACTGGAAGTAGTAAAAAAAAAAAAAAAAGAGCTACATATTATTTGTACTTCAAAATATATAAATAAAATTATACCTATATGATCATACAAATACTTTAAAATTCTTAATTTAAGGCTAAAAACCAAAAGAACCAGGTCTGAATGAGACTCCCATTCAGAATTATCATATGAAAATTGTTAGGTAGTAAGTAAAAACTGGAATGAACTATATTTTGATCACAGCCTCATTTAAAAAAATAAGTAGGCATGAATTTAATCTCTCTCTAAATAATTTTAACATGTAAACCTAAACACTATGGTCTGAGTCCTCAGAGACTAAGATGACTGAAGGAATAAAAGCTTATAGCTCAATGTGTTCCTACAATCCAACAGACAAAACAAAAATATACATGAAATGAAACCTATAACGGTGAGGCAAGCAAGGAGAACCCATAAACAATCCGAACCATAGACCTGTTTAAGCAGAACTCTTACAGACAGACATGACCTATAAAGAAAAGCCACAGAGCCAGGGGAAGGGAAGAGAGAAAGCGACCTCTCATTGAGGATGAACACATGCTGACATGAAGTCCTCTAATGTCGCAGCCCCCAGAAGTACTCACAAGTTAAGACCTCAAGCACATCTCTAAACATAACAGTTCTTACATTTGGGTCTGTGAGCTTTACCTCCTCAAAGGCAAGCAGAAGAGACTCATCCACTGATAAAAGACTACTAAAAACTACACCTAAAGCATCAGTAACTCTACTATGCTTCAAGGAGGCACATCCTTGGAGAGCCGTAATCTTGAATAAAACTTGGCCCATAGGAGGCCAACAGTCAAAATGCCTAAAGTAGTTAAATGGATAAATTATAAGGAAAGAAAAACATGGGCGGAACTATAGATTAAAGGAAACGTAGGATGCAGATACTTTTTTTTTTTTTAAAAAAATCATCAGGATTTTACTTTATTGTTTAATACAAACAAAGAAGGAAATCATAATAAGGAACCAACAAAACTGATCACTAACTCATCAACACAGTGGTCACTTATAGATGGAGCAAGCTGTGACTGCCACAGTGGGATGGTTTGAATGAGTGGCTCCCAAGGACCATATATTTGAACTCCTGGTTCCCAGTTGGTGCAGTGCCTTGGAAGGATGAAGAAATGTGGCCTTCTGTGTTACAGAACCAAAGCTGCAAGGTCTCTATGACACAAGGCCACAACAGGATCTCCAAGAGGAGTACCAGTGAGGATCCAATACTGGTAGTGTAGCAGAGCCAGAGTCCAGACCAATGACTCACTGCAACGAACATTCCAAGTAAAGCCACTTGGGCAAAAGGGTATACTGTGTGAAACACCACATCTTCCATGGCAAGATGGGTTTTATGTATGTATCTGATTTTTTTTGTTTTGTTTTGTTTTTGTTTCTTGTTTGTTTTCTTTGGGAGATGCAAGGGTAGATTTGGAGAGACTGGAAGAAGATGGAATTGCAGTACATGATATGAAATTTAAAAAGAAACAATAAAAAGGTTTTCTAAAGTAATTTTAAAAATTCAGGAAGAGAGAGAGAGAGAGACAGAGACAGAGACAGAGACAGAGACAGAGACAGAGACAGAGACAGAGAGAGGTGGCCTTGTTGGAGAAGATGTATCACTAGGGAAGAGTGCTACACTTTCAAAACCCATGCCATACCCAGTTAGTATGCGTGCGCTCTCCCTCCACACCACCACCTACTACTTGAGGATACAGATGTAAGCTTTGAGCTATTGCTCCACTACCACATCTGTCTGCCTCTGCCATACTCTCCAATAAACTGGCCCCAATAAACTCTTCTTTCTGTAAGTCCTGTGCTCACGGCATCTCATCACAGCAATAGAAAAGTAATTTGGACAAATGTATAAAGCATAAAAGCAGTTTGAAAGTGACTGGTGATATTATAGTTCTTGAGCAGTGGTGAGAAGGCTGTTGGACTTAAGCAATTTGCTGACCCGGAAATTTCTGTGTGAGTTTAAAATATTGTATTTAACAATATAGACATTAAAAATAAACCAATAATTTAATTAAAAATAAATAAGCAGAAATTTCCCGGCAAAAAGGGGAAGAGAAATAAAACTGTGGTTAGTGTCCCTACATCCTTTGAACCTTCCTATTTATCTCAAAACCCACATAAAAGTGGTTCCTAACCCATGGCATACAAACAGGATGTCACAGTTAGCTGGAAGAACCCTGATGAATGCTTTAGGGGAGAAAATATGGTATTTGGTTTTCTGATCATCTCAGAAGAAATAAAGTAGTGTTTCAAACCAACTAATTAAGAATTTTGATTAAAGGGATTTTAGACATCATTAAATAATTGGTTGGTTTTCTACATTTTGGTGGCAATAAATTCTAAGCTAGACTACTGAGAAGACAAGAAAATTAAGAGTAGGGAGGGTGCCCAGGATACACCTGTGCCAGGTTTCTTATGTGGTGTGTCTGAACAACCTCGTTATTCCTTTTGTGAAAACAAAACTTTAAGCTTTAAGGGGCAGGATGCACTATAGCATACACAGCCAGCCTCCCCAGAGGCCCGTGTGTTCAAGGCATGCATGGTTCTCAGAGTAGTACTACTAGGACAAGTTGTTAGCTCTGGGATAGAAGCAGGTCTTTAACTCAGTGCTGACATGCCTTTGGTGGACATTGAGAACCTGATGTCTCCTGTCCCTGATGCAACTGGCACTGCCCTGCCTAATGCTCTTTCTATGACATCCTACCAACCCACAGCTGAGTACTCAGCCACCAATCCTAGACTGTGGACCAAACTGTACCTTTCTTCTCTGTGAGTTGTCTCCAGTCATTGCTAACTGACAAAATGTGGTTCTGGAAGGAAGCTCTAAACTAACAGCCTCAAGAGTTCAATTTAGATTTTGCCTCTGTGGCAAACTGAAAGAAAGTCAGATCTTGTCTCTGTCCTAGTTTTCCCATGGGTTAAATGGAAGCTGCTAAATCCTGTGGCTTATATTGTCAAGAAATGCTTGCTAAGGCAGTAATTACAACCAACGCCTAGTAATATTAAAAAGAAATACTGTAGAAATGAGTGAAACTCTTAGATTTTTTTTCTAAATGCTATGGTATTAAATTAGTCACAAAAGTTCTTTGAAAGCATCCACAAAAAACACTACAAATGGGGATTTGGAGGGAATTGTGAAAGATACAAAATGATGATGGGCATTCACTTAAATTCTAAACAAGAACCATAAACTTAAGATACCCAAGTCATCATCCCAAGAGTGAGATATCTTGCTGCCTGGGACAAAGTCAAACAGCATTCAATCTCCAGAGGCTCCAGGTGTAGGAGACAGAGAACTAAATGCATGCTTCCACTCTGCTCTTCCAGGATGCAGGCAAGAGACAGAAACAAGAGGCCACACAAATAAACAGATGCCAGATTTCAAATCCCCTCACTAAAAACAAAGGACAGTGGATTCCTAACGCCTGCCATGTGAGGCTCAGTGAAACCCAGGTCTCCTTGCTTCAATTACATCAATTTAGGCAATTATTGCTGGTTAAATCACATTTCTGAGGCACTATCTCTAAAAATTAAACATTTTATATCTAACATAGCCTCTCCTACATAGGGGTCTCCGCAAATGATTTTGCAGCTTATTTTACTGAAAAAAACAAACTGCTGTTTCTACACACAAGCATATCTAATAGACTTTTCTACATCAAAATGCTGGTTCCTCTATGACTTAGTACAGACAGTGCTTACCTAGCAATTAGCACACACACACACAGACTATGTCATCTGTTCCACCCCCCAACAAATAGATCATCTGTCCTTATTCCTCGCAAACTGAGATGCTTCTAGTTCATAGTACATTCCAATCCTTCTGGCACGTACTATTGCTATAATTATCTGCTTTTCTTCTAGCAAGCATTTTTTTCCACTATAATACATCTCTATAAAAGTGTATTGACGGACATAATACCACATCTTAAAAATATAAAACAAAATCCTAGTACTAGAGAGATTGAGGCAGAAGATAATGAGTTTGGCATTAGCAAGGGATATAGACACAGAGAGACACAGACATACACAAGCATACACACACTCACACTCACACACCTCCCCCTAGGTATGGAGTACGCATCTCAAGTCAACATGCTCCAGACAGATCCTATGTCTTGCTCCCATACCACTCAACATGTAAACAAAGAGAATAGCAACTTATTTTCAGACAAATGGTAACAATGCACACCCAATACTCAACTCCCCTGGCACAAAGAAACAAACAAAGGGAGGGAGGGAGGGAGGGAGGGAGGGAGGCAGGCAGGCAGGCAGGCAGGCAGGCAGGGAAACAGGGAAACAGGGAAACAGGGAAACAGACAGGCAGACAGGGAAAGAGACAGGCAGACAGGGAAACAGGCAGGCAGGCAAGCAAGCAGACTGGCAGACAGGCAGATCAGGAACTGCCCTGGACTGCTCTCTCAGATTCCACATTAAATGTGCCCACAAAAGTCACTGTCTCAAGCTTTAAAACAGAATCCAAACCTAAGCCCTTCTCTGTCAGTACTACTATAATATCTAAACTCAGAGATTCTTCCTGGCCATGAACACAGCAATCTCCCAGCCTCACTCCCAAGATCTTAGGAGGTTGGTTGGTCATTTCACCAGTCTTGTTCAAGTCTCCTTTAGAAGGTTGAACTTGAATGGAATGAATGAAATATGCCACCTTGGACTCCATCACCCACTATACTTTTTACTAATTTGGCTGTTTAGTTGGTTGGTTGGCTGCTGGCTTTCAAATTAATTCTCACAATGAAATAGTCCTTAGACTGTTCATCTTATTGCCTCAGCCTCCCAAATGCCAGGATGCCTTCTTTTCCTATAATTGAGTAACTTGTTATCTGCTTCTTAAATATTTATTTGCTTACACAGACACACACACAAACACACACACCCAGAAGGCTGAGAAACTTTCCAAATAATGATCATGGGACACACACAGCCAAAACAGGGCACTGGAGATGCCCAACAAAAATGCCTGACTTGATCAAATCCTCTGCCATTCAAATGTCATATGACAATGTTCTCATTTACTACATCCGTGACTTTTCTCATTGTTTTGACAATGTACGTGACAACCACAGCTTAAGGAAGGATGGGTTTGTTCTCGCTCCCAATTTAAGAGGACATCATGTCCATCATGGTGAGAAAGGCATGATGGTGGCAGCTCCAGGTGGGCAATCCAACTGCATCCACATCCAGAGTCAGGAAGCAGCAGCAGCAAACCATTATTTTCTCCAGGCCATGGAATCATGCTGCCCACATTCAGAATGGCATTTCTCTCCTCAGTTAATCTATTTTGGAAGCACTTGGATATAGAGCAGCACTGTATTTCCATGACAATTGTTAATTCAAGGAAACTGAATATGAACTTAAACACATGGACTCTACGTTCTCAGTTATCTCATCTTGATTTTTTTTTAAAAGCATGGGCTCACATAATCCAGGCTGGATTGAACTGTGTGTAGGTAAGCCTCCTGATCCTCCTAGGTATGGGGACTACAAGGCTAGACCACTGAGCCCAGTTTGAGATGCTGCTGGAAACTGAAGGCTTTGTATGCTAGGTAAGTTCTCCACCACATCCTCAGCTTCATCTGTTTGTTGGAGGTTTTTTTTGAGGAGGAGAGGAGATAGTTTTAAAGTAATAAAATGTTTAAAACACTACAACAAGATGATACACTCTATCATACTGTCAATTTTTCCAATAATGAGTTTCTTTTGTCTAGTACAAAAACAGCACATGGAACCTGAGTTTAAACCTGTTATGTTTAAAAAACACCATCTAAGAACACTAAAACATTCTTTAAAAGAAAATAAAAAACAAAGAAAACTTAAATAATAACCCACAAATTCACTCTCTTTACCATTACATATAATTTTCAAAGAGAATAATTTTTATCAATAACCTGGGAAGGCAGGAGATAAAGTTTGCTTTTCATTCACACTTGAATTTTATATAAACCAAACATAAAGAAACCCTCAATTCCCATATTTCATAGTAATTTATTTCTGTGCATGGAAGTTCGTGCCTCAGGAAGCTGAGGTTGAAGGATTCCTCTGAGGATGAGGCTATCTTGGGCTACACAGTAAGTTCCCAGCTATGCTAGAATACAGAGTGAGATGCTGTCTCTCAAAAACAAATGATAATAATGATTTATGATGAAGCATTTTGTACTTTGTAAAATAATCTGCAAGATGGCTCAGCAGCTGAGGAATCTCTACCAGACTGACAGCCTCAGCGCAATCTCCACACAACAGGAGGAAAGACTTTTCTAGATGTCTTCTATGACCACACCTTCTGAGAACTGTCATCTGATATATACGCAATAAATATAATTTTAAAATTTGGTTAAAGAATAGATCTACTAATTTTTTTATATTTCCATTGTGATTATTACATTTTGAGCAAAGATTCTGTTTTAATTTTAACAAGAAAAAAAACATATTGACATGAGTTATTAGATCACTTACTAAACCTAACTGTGGTACCTTAGATGAGTCTTAGTCCATCAAATATTTAAATGTATAATCACTTGTCATATTTTTTTTTTGTTACCTAAAAACTGTTGGTTAGCCTTGTGAACACTCTCCATGAGTATACATGCTAAAGAATTAGTCAAGAAATACAAAAGAAGGCTAGAATAGCAAACAAAGCCATAATGCACAGTGTCTCTGGCCTGGACAGTAAGGATGTGGGGAGAAGCAACCATACCAAGTATTCCTTGGAGAACACAGTAGCATCTACAGAGACTTCAGGGAAAAGGAAGTAAAAGAATGTCAGTAAACACAAAACGTGAATTCACTTCTGGATCATAAAGAAGAAAACTTAAGAGTTAGTCTATCTTCTTACACCAAAATTCACCAATTAATTCATCCAAAAGCTCGAAATAAAACAGACGTACAAGGCACCATGCTTCTTCACTATGTAGCATAGGCTAGTCTAGAACTCCTGATCTTTCCATCTCAGTTACACTTGTGCACCGCTACGCCTAGCTTCCTTACCTATCTCCCCTCAGTAACTAAAGACATCCTTAATTTTTACTGTAATATATACTTTTATCATTACAGGCATTAAGTTAAGAATCAACGCTTTATTTGGAAAAGTTAAGAGCCACATGATTAATACACTGATACTTAAATTGTTACAGAGAGCTCAGAGATCAAAGACAGTGTTTCACATTTATAAGAGAACACTTGTAACATTTTACAACTATATTTAAATAACAAGGATCACACTGAAAATTAGTTGTTACAACTGGGTGTGATGGTGCACGCCTGTAAGCCCAGCACTCAGGAGGCAGAGGCAGATGGATCTCTGAGCTCGGGACCGGCCTAGTCTATGAGAGCTCCAGGACAGCCAGTGCTACACAAACTGTCTGGGGGGGCGGGGGGAGGAGGAGGAGGAATAGGTGGGGAGGAAAGAACATTAGTTGTTACACCGATAGGTAGCTAGAATAGAACTTAAGTCGAAGTACTGAAACCAAAATCTATCTTAAACCATCCCTGAAAACTAGGACCAGCACAGCTGGGTATCCTGTTCTGGCAATGGAAGGGCACACTGCTATGTGGCTTATTCTTGCCTAATTTCCATCTAATCAGGCAATAAATGAGATGTACTTTCTTTTAGAAAAATCTTCTCTGATCTTAATTCTGCCCTTTGTGTTTTCCCTATCTATGCTTTTGTGAATTCCCACATTGCAGATATGATCCATACTGTTATTGAAACTCTGTTTGTTTAAATGCCTGTTCTACTAAATACTGAAGTACTATAATGTGCCCAGTATGCCAATCAACTCAGATCACTCTTGTGGTAACTGGTTTTAAGTCAAGTTAACATAAACTAGGGTGACCTGGGAAGAGGAACCTCAATTGAAATTTAAAAATAAAATAAAATATAATGTATTCAACATATTGCTGTAGGCAAATCTATAGGGCATTTCTTGATTACTGATTGATGGGGAGGGGGGGGAGCTCACTGTGGAGGGTGCCATCACTGGACAAGTCCAGGATGCATAAGAAAGCAGGCTGAACAAGAAAAGTAACATTATTCCATGGCTCCTGCTTCAGCTCCTGCCTCCAGATTCTGGCCTTGATTTTCTGCTGTGGATTCCCTCAGTGAACTATGACTTATAAAGCCAAATTGTATAAAGACATATAATTTCTTGAGTTCTTTGTATATATTCAATATTAGCCCTCTATCAGATGTAAGATTGGTAAAGATCTTTTCCCAATCTGTTGATTGTCCTTTTGTCTTATTGACAATGTCCTTTGCCTTACAGAAGCTTTGCGATTTTATGAGGTCCCATTTGTCAATTCTTGATCTTAGAGCATAAGCCATTGGTGTTCTGTTCAGGAACTTTTCCCCTGTGCCTAAGTATTCGAGGGTCTTCCCCACCTTCTCTTCTATTAGTTTCAGTGTATCTGGTTTTATGTCAAGGTCCTTTATCTACTTGGATTTGAGCTTTGTACAAGGAGATATGAATGGATCGATTTGCATCCTTCTACATGTTGACCTCCAGTTGAACCAGCACCATTTGCTGAAAACACTGTCCTTTTTCCACTGGATGGTTTTAGCTCCTTTGTCAAAGATCAAGTGACCATAGGTATGTGGGCTCATTTCTGGGTCTTCAATTCTATTCCATTGATCTTCCTGCCTGTATCTGCAGCTCTGCGATCCGTGACCTGGCTAGGATGCCGCTGGACGCAGTTTCCTCAGGGGAGCAGATCAGCTGTGTGGCTGCTCCATCCACTGGGGTTCGGGCAAGGGCCAATTATGACATCTTAATAGATTTCATTCAGACCTGAGTCCGGGACCCACCTGGTTATAGTCCAGTATAGTGATGGAGAACAGTTTTCCTCCCTAGGTGAACAAGCATGGAGACGGTAGTCTTGACTGGCCATCATTCCCTCTACACACAACATATGAAAACGTTCCTAAGGTATCAACATTGCCACTACACAAGCAACAAACTGAGGATTGAATCTCAAGGTAGAAGATCCCTGAGTTTCAGAAGACTTCAACCCTGGAATTAACTGACATAGAACTTCCCATCTCCCAACTTCTTGTTATTAGAGATCAAAAAAAATTTTTAAGAGACTGGCAAGATGGCTCAGCAGGTAAAGATCTCTGCTTGTCCAGACTAAAGACCTGATTGCCACCACAGAACCCACGTAGTAATGTAGTAGAAGAGAACAGACACCTCATCGTTGTCCTCTGGCCTCTACATGAGTGCTTGCCAACAAACACACACCCCTTTAATAAATAAAAACAAAACCTTCAGAGTTCTGCTCTGCTTTTGGTTGATTCTCCTGGTGCATACAGTCAAAGCTATTCAAGCTGAAGCAGCTTCCTTTCATAGAACTACACTAATGTAGACAGGTGGTGGAGGTGCATGCATTTAGGCTCAGCACTCAGGAGGCAGAGGCAAGTGAATCTCTGAGTTCAAGGCCAGCTTGGTCTACAGATCGAGTTCCAGGACAGATAAGGCTACACAGAAAAATCCTGTATCAAAAACAAACAAAAAAATAGTACAATAAAATAAGCATTAACTTCTGGCATGAGCCTGAATCCATGCCCACCTCCACCTGACTGCAATGCCAGCTCATCAAGCCAGCATGCTACCAGGCTCCCTGCTCAACCTGCTTGCTAGGTAGAATCCCAACCCAGTCTCGGCAGTCTAAATCCAAAGCACCTTTGTCCTGCAGGTGATATAGGGAATCCACACTTCTGTCTGCTATTTATACACTTATTAGTCTAATGCCAATCCAGATGCCAGGTGTCATTAGAAGCTCAGATTCAACTAATGAGGAACCAGACACACAGGGCTTACACCTACAAATACTTCTTGTGTATGAACTAACATGTATATGTCAAGCTATTTCCCATACTTAGCACACACACTGAGAGCAGAACACATTTCTGTCTCACAATCGTGATTCACTTTTTATAGCACACCACCACCACCACCACCACCACCACCACCACCACCGCTGCTGCCACCACCGCTCAGTATGTCAGGTAGTTCCCAGGAAAGGAGTGGTTACGACCAATGAAGACCGAGCTGTGTTTTTAGAACAGAGGGGAATGCCTTTACAGATAACAGAAGAAGGACTCCACAGAGGTTGGCAGTTTTACTAGAAATCACAGATACTTAGGGCCAGAACCAGAAGTAGCATGTGGAGTCCAACTCCTAATACAGTGCTTTCTCCCAATACCAGACTGCTTCTAAGTGGCCTATTAAATATTTACTGGGGATACTTGGCCAAACAAAAATTAATCCATTATTGTGTTCAAGTAAACCAAAAACCTTTTAGTAGGTTGGGCTGACAGATGTACACTGCCCTAAATATTGACTTTTTATTTTTTGAAATAAGCTCCACTACCCAGTTATCTCTTCCACTCTTCTAGTCAACATGATTCTATTTTATCTAAATAATTTAAACACAGCAATTGTTATCAGTTCAAACACACTGAAGAAGGAGTCATAGTTCCAACTGAATTTTATGTATCTACTTTCTGTTTTATAAAAGCAACACTGAGTAGCATATTTATTAAATTTAAAAAGACAGAACTTGCATTTTTATTTTAAATGCTATAATTTCCTTAATGAAGTAATTATTGTATAATGTTGATTTCATCCAACACCCTCTTCATTATCAAGCCAATCAGACTGGGAAATCTCATCCTGTCGCTCTGGAAATCAAGTCTGTAGTGGTTATCTATAAAAAGTAGTTCAAATGGGATTTTTGTGTGCTAGTTCACACATCCATCTCACTAGAGATGATGGGTCCAAACCAACCCCTCTACTTCACCAGCTTTGCCAAGGAGTCAAAGGAGGATGTGTACTAATGATGTACGAAGAGACTGTTGCTCAGTCCTTCATGAAAAGACAGGCCAGCCTCTTACCCAATCCAGAGAGAAAACAACAAGAGAAAGGAAAGAGTATGGGTCCCTAATTACACCACAGTTCTCAATGACCCGCTCTGGAGCTCCCAAGGCCCACTTGAGCCACACACTCCGCCTCCTTAGCTGGAGTGACTCTTGGGTGAGCCACACACTCCGCCTGGAGTGACTCCTCAGTGAGGGTTCTGTTACTTGAATGAAAAGTATCACAGACAAAGCAGGAAATCAAGTTGCACTTGACAACATTACTAGAAATAAGAGACTATGAGCCTGTAGTATTCCAAAAATAAAGGACTTTCTTCTCCATCAGATTAATTACCAGCCAATTTGCAGGGGTCTGCCAAGCAAAGGAATGCCAAGACTTTCCCTTAAGGATACATGACAGGTAATCTGTCAGCAAAGCAAAAAGCATTACTGTATTCTTAAGTAATTGTTTGGTGCCCAGCACATATTTCCAGGCTCTGGGGATTAGAAGTAAGAAGAACAAAATATTTGCCCTCGAAGCTCAGACAGAAAGGAGTTAACTAACAAGTAAGCAAGCATCTTCATGAAGGACCCAAGCAAGCTCTTACATGATCTGTATCTGAACATTATGATCAATTAGAGGCTTATAAACAAAATGACTTAGTGAATTCTTCCACTCCAATGGGGAAAAGCCAGGGAGAAAAACTCAGGAATGGGTTGGAGGATGGGTTCTTTCTCTAAAAGAGAAAGAACCACAGAGATCAGGCCAAGAGTATAGGACGATAACAGGGAGAAAAAATTTACAAAATCAGACACACAGAGGGACTCACTCTATCTTCAAAATAAAATAAAATTTTTAATTTAAATTAAAAAAAAAGGAAAACTGGAGAGGTTGAAAAGGCATCTGTTTCCATTTTGTCTCATTAGAACCGGAGCGCAGGGACAGATGGGATGTTGTGTCAATTACAGGGTCTTGATACAGAGATCTATTTCCCAACATCTTTCTAAAAAACCCATCTCAGAGCAGAAAAGAAGAAAGAAAGGAAGAAAGGAAGGAAGGAAGGAAGGAAGGAAGGAAGGAAGGAAGGAAGGAAGGAAGGAAGGAAGGGGAGAGAAGGAAGGAAGGAAGGAAGGAAGGAAGGAAGGAAGGAAGGAAGGAAAAAGACCAAAGTTTCTAGGCCATACTTTCTGTCCAGGAACAGCCAAACATTGTCTTGAGATCAACAGCAGCTAAATTGGCAGCATATTCCATTGAATAAAATAATAATAATTCCATAAAAATAATTCCAATATTCAGTCTCAGCAGTTTAAAAGCTCTGACAGAGTGTATGACCATGTGAGAGAAAGTGGTCGCTCAGAGCTTCATGGTTCAGGAAGAAGGGTAAGTCATGAGGGAGCAGCCATTGAACTGCTAACTATCTGGAGGAAAACAGTAAGGCATGAGAGAGAAGCACCAGAGAACTGGGTGCCCTTTGACACTATACTTCAAATCACTGGAGACAAGACAGTAGGCAGTTGTAAGTTGAAATTGTAAATTACCCTTATACTATTCTACATATTAAAATGGCTTCAGAGTTTAGGTCATAGGCCAATGGGTAATATCACTATGCGACTGTATGAGACTGGGTTTGACTATAAAGAAAATATATAAGATTTTTAACCCATAGCTCTTTTAAAAATGTACATTTTAATAGATGTGGCAGAAAACCTTAAGACTTTTAAAAGTATGTTATTCAAATTCCATATATCTATTAAGTATCACTTTTTTAAAAAAGAAATACAGTGCTAGGCTGGAGCTGGGGCTGGGGCTCACGCTCAACAGTAGAGTACTCTCCTGGTAAGCAAAGGGCCCTGGGGCCAAACTTCTACTAACAGCAAAATTCAGATAAAAGATGCCAACTCTAGGATCAGCCTTCTATGCATGAAGAATGCTTACTTATCCTTAACTGAAGAACACAGTGGCAGACATAGCCTTGTTATTGCGACTACCACTGCCATCTCCATCTCTACCCTTCTGCCCAGCATCAGTATTAGTCATTTTTAATTACTTCTAGCATGTTCCGAAACATTTGAGGGCACTCACTGAGCCACATGCCTTACAGCTCACCACAGTAGCTAAGTAGATAGGTGCCTGATGGTAGCTGGTTACCATACTACCAAATACTACACACATTTCTTTCCAATGCTGTGGATAAGAATACACTAGCAGTCGATGAAATGGAAAGCCTCAATACTTCTATGAACTGATAAAAGTAGGCTTCAGTTGCAGAGCAGTAACTTTAAAGGGCACTTGTTTCCTTAATTCAAATACCCAGTAGCCAAATATTCCATAGTTCTGTGCAACAGGATTAATGGTTTGCAATAACCAAAACAGATATCAAGAGCCATATAACCAAGGAAGCAACCACAACACAGGGCCACTCACCAGACGGCTAAAGAACAAAGTCCTAGCAGGTGGCCATTCTCTGCTCCAAATTCAGCCATCCTGCATGCATATGACATTATCTCCATGATTTGTATGTTTTTTGTTTGTTTGGTTGGTTGGTTTTTTGGTTTTGTTTTTTTTTTTTTTTTGTATAATGTAACTCCTGGTATCCAATTTTCAAAATTAAGATAAAACTGTCTTTAATGGAAGGCAAACCACAAGAGGAAAGAAAATGATAAAAATAAGTCTCCTCAGAGCTCAGTGAAAAAGGCCCCTCCCAAGAACCAGAGGTACCTGCCAAGCCTTACCCCACCCTCACCTCAGTATTTGTTCAGTGAAGCAGAGCTGCGCCTGGAACAAATCCCGAGGCCTAGTTAAACACCAGGTGGTACACCAGTGTCATTTTTTAAGTAACAGATGGCTCAAACTTTTCTTGTTTATGAAATACAGCCAGGACTTACACAAGTGAAGCTGTCTTCCAAGTTCTTTATACAAGTAGCACAATTACTCATGTGACTCACCACTTCGCATCATAGAGACAGCAGCAGGTGGGACAGATGCAGGGCTCCTGGATTATTTATGACTTTGCATAACAGACAGAGAAACCATACACATGAACACAGATGGAGTCAAGTGCAGTCACATAGTCGATGGTATTTCATTTCCTAGGTCATAAAGTCTGGAGGCCAAATCAAGCGAGCGCTTTAGTTTGAGTAAATAAAAGTAAAATGTTACTAACCTGAAATGAAAGAAGGAAGAAGATGAAGAGAGGTGTGTCCAGTGTCCTTACAATCTGAAGAGCATTTTCACTAAAGGTTTAAGAATGATGAAAAGTAAGTAGAAGATTGCTGGGACAGAAGTCCAAAAAGAACTTTCATTACCTGCATATCATTTCAGTTGCTCTTATTAGGAGTAATCTGACTGAGTTTAATTTATGAATTAAACCACATCACAGATTTGTTTATACCAGAAACACGTGCACGTATGCATGTGCAGTGTGTGTGTGTGTGTGTGTGTGTGTGTGTGTTGTCAGTACTATCCATGGTTTCTGGCATCAACTGGGGGTTGGTGGGTTGTACTCCTCCAAATTAGAGCTGTACATCAAATTCATCCAAAAAAAAAAAAAAGAGGGAAAGCTTGAAGCAACGTAAAATAAGTTACCCTGAGTGAGTTTTCTCCCTGTTTCTCTCCCTCCCTAACAATGTCTCCACTAAACAACTCTACAGCCAAGGTTGATCTATCTCTATCAAAGGCTAGTAAAGGCCTGGGTATCTCTTGACAGAGCAGCAGAATTTAGGAAGCAGAACCTATACAGAGAATGTGTGGGCTGTATACTGTTTCAGTCTACTTCCCTCTAAAGTGCCTGGCCCATGCCTTATCAGGAACATGCCTCCAGCTTCACTTAGGCCTTCTTGTCCCTGACAATCAATCAGATAATGATTGATGAGACCTATGGGTAAGACCTGCTGCCCTGGGCAGTCACAAATGGGCACAAATGTTTGGTAGCGTCAGTAACTGTATCACATGTGGCCGAACTCCTTCATCCATGATCCAGTTCTTCTATCAGCACATAAAGCTTGACCTAGCAATACAGGTAGAAACAGAAAGCTGGTCCCAAAGAGATTCAAAACACCAAAACAGGCAACCAAGCCAAAGAAAAGCTAGAGGCTCCCACTTGAAGTCCTACTGAACTCCTCTAAAATTCATGGAATGAACTCAAGATACCCCCACGCGTTTTGGGTTTACCTAACAACTGAATTACTATAGTTATTTTTCCTGAGTAAAATCTAAGTGGCTTTTCAGATGAACTTGTTCTTATGTGGCATTGTCCTAGTGAATTTCTTCTCTAGGTGTCTAAAATGTACTTCATTCTTGTACAGATAATAATCCTCACTAATGCTGTATGCCAAAACTCCAAAAGGAGCGACTCCTTCTGGAGGAGCTGTACTACTGTGGGCAGCGCAGTTCTTCACTACACTTGCACTCTGTGAAGCACTTAGCTGGTTATCATCTTATGTGAGCAGACTCACACTGACCCACATCCTTACCCTAAGCAATTACAACAGAACTGTTGAACTGGGGAAGTGTTTTAGCTTCTGGAACATTACACACACTTTTCCATCAGGGATTAGCATCCCTAATCTGCAAATCTGAAACCCAAATGTTCTAAAATCTGAAACTTTTGAATGTCATGAGATCGGTGTGATTTCTAAATAAGGCTATTCAACCTGTATGTGCTTTAGAATCGAAATTACGACTATACAAACATGCACTGCATGATAGCAAACAAAATCAAATGTTAGAAAGTACTCATTTGAAATGAGAAAAAAGCCAGTTGTTTTTAAATATCACTTCTGCTAAAGTGTACTGCACAAGCCCTAACTTAATTGGTTCACACTTGAGGCCAGCTACCCAGCATGCCTTGTAATTATAAACACCATGATCAGTGTTTCGCCAATTTCAGGAGCTTGACCATTTTGTACAACACTTATAGGAAAAATTAACACTTGGAAGAAGGCTGACTTTTAAATTTACAACTATTAATTACCATCCTTCCTTTTTCCTCTTTACCTAAGCATAGTGAAAAGCTGTTGCAAGCTATGCACACTTTAATTGAATATGAATTGTTAGTTTCCTTTCATCCCTGTTTTAAGACCCGTTTATTCCAAAATTCATATTCCTTGCTGCAAATTAATCAGATGACCGGCCTATAGTGGGCACTGGCATTGCATAAATTCAAACACCAACATGGCTTCAGGGAATTGAGCAAGGTCAGCCAAAATTCCATGCTGAAAGACTAAGTCACCAAGAGATATGGAGAGTCGGATTTAGTCAGAGGCACAATGAGCAAAGAGGTATTTTTCCTGATTTAGATCCACAGATCCATGTTTCCTGGTCCTGTATTGCTCCTGGCCACTAAATACAGTGCAACATATAAACAGCTCCTAGAACCGCTCTCTGGCTCCTCATCCTCAGCAATGCTGGCCTTGGCTCTCTAGCATGCCCTCCATCTTCTATACTGCTATTGCTTTCTTAAGCACTTCAGGTCTCTGATGAAATGCAATCTTAGTAAAGAAGTCTTTCTTAATCCTGCTACAGAAGTATCATGCATGTCCCATCTCTCCAAGACCTAGTTTTCAATTCTTCATAGCATTGAGCACCCGACTTAACACTTTGTCTTTTAGTGACAATGTAAGTAACATGGAAAAGAGAAAAAAACACAGCAACAATAACAAAAAACTCAGTGTGCTCGCTACTATATCTCCAGGTCTTTAAAAAACAAACAAGCAAGTCCTTGGAACTTGGCTCAATAAATAATTACATCTGTGAAATGTATGGCTCTCCATGTGCACTCATAAAGTCTTTTGTTCTGTTTGGTACTGAAGTCCAGTACCTAAGGAAGTACTTAATACTTGAGATACTGGGTAATCATGTTGAGTGAACTCCAACACACAAGACATGCTGGCTTTTTGACTCTCTGTTTGTTTATGATGAGGAGGTTTGATAAATGAAGTGCATTCTCTCATGCTTAGCTAAACTCCCACTCTCTGGCCTACTATTATTAAATGCCCTCAGAATCAAAAGAGCAATAAAAAAATAACTTTATTAGTGTTTAATACTGATTAAATTTGATCAATAAATAAAAGTTAACTATCCCCCATTCACTAAAGCTTTTAACAGTAATAAAAATTAAAATTACTATCATAATGGACTATACATGAACATTTGACAACTCTAAATACCATGCTTTAATTTACTACATTTAGTCTTCTCATCAAAACAGACTTTCTTTTAAACTGAATTTTACAGATATCTTCTCTTGGCTTTCCAAACAACTTTATGCCCTTGCTCACTATTAACATACAAGAAAGCAAACGCAGTGGCTGGGGTTGGAGTGACTATTCCATGGTTAGCAGTGCCATCATGAGGACTGGATCCCAAGACTTACAACAAGTAGGAAGCAGGCTCAGCCTTGCAGGCCAGTGAGGCAGAGATGGGGAGGAACACTAGGGCGTGATGACTCCCATCCTAGGAGAGAAGTCGAGCCCTGTGTTCAAGGATAACCATTGTACCAACCGGCCATGCATATTTCATTGCTTTGTATAGAATGTACAAGTACCTACATTACAGCTGAAAAGCACTATACTGTGTAAGGAAGAGTCCTTCTGTAGAGATACATGAAAAGAAAAGCATTCGTAGTTCCCAAGTTAGAAACAAGTAGAGCCTCATTGAAGGGCACACCTCAAGTCCAGTCACCCAGTCACGTCCTGCTCACTCCATGCTACACTAGACATAATGAGAGGCTTTCATTGCTGCTGTCTCTCCACACTCATGAACTGCAACCTACTGAACAGTGAGCCAAAAGCAATAAAACAACAGCTTCTTCTTTAACAAAACAGACAGGGTAGAGAAGGTCTTCCAGCTTCGGGGCACACAGACACACCAATCCACATACACATTCTCACATGTAAAGTGTAAGTGAAATTCTGCATGAATACATGTTGTTGACATGGCCTCAAACCCAAGAGAGGAACAAAGCTGAGGAGTGGCAAAGCCTTTCTCTGGTCCCTGTGTGGATGGTGACATGTATGAAGGAAATGTCTACCATAACTTTCTCTCTGGCTCAGATTTTTACATTGTGAAGACTACCTCTACAGGACCTACTCCTACTAAGATTGGTTAAACCTGCCCCCTGTTCTGCCGTGTATAACCCTGTGTCCCTGTACAACCACATATAATAAATACACTAAGCATCTGGGGCTCTGAGGATCTCTTCTTCATCACCTTCCCACCCTAGTTAGGCCCTGCAGGATGCAATACACACTATATAGTAGACAGACAGATATGACTGACAGATAGATAGATAGATAGATAGATAGATAGATAGATAGATAGATAGA